>CM045576.1:1551777-1822166 GCA_024721215.1 Cheumatopsyche charites
GGAATGCACTGTTCTATGTCTCTATCGATCCAGATGAAACTTTGTAGAATTATAATTTATGGGTTGATTGTTTCATTACGTTATTGTCGTTACTTTACTGGCAAAAATCTGCGGAATAGAAATAGGTTTTTGGCATGTTTTAGTAAGAGAACTCTCTAACTCTTTGGTTACTTAACAAAAGCAGTGAAAAAATGGCTTTGAGTACGTTTAGTTGAGTATCATATCGATAGTTTGTTTCCACAGGTACCATATTAATTCAATTATTATAATATATTTTAACATTTCATAATTCAAAATGAACTTATCTTTACGTAAGAAAAATTGCTTGTTTAAAATAAGTATCTCGTAGTGCATCTAATATATTAGCAATTTTATAAAATTGATTAATATAATCCTATTATATTAATTTTCATATTATACATAAAATTTTACGTAATACATATTTGCATAACATACAACTAGAAATACTAATTTCAAAATTAAGATAATCTGAATATTACGCAAACCATCGACTATTCAATTCCAAATATAACAATATCAAAGCTTACATAACAAATCCTATAACAAAACTAGACAAAAACATATCTACTTCAACAATTAATATAAAAATATATAACTCACACTAAAAATTCTATAATATGGAATATTTCATTCGAATAAAATTTTTCTTCACACAAACCAACAGTTAATGATCTCTGATCTATGAATTGATTGTGATTCGCAGGACAACTGCTCAAGCACCATTTCGATTCAGTTCCGGTGTGATCTAATAGAAAATTCGTATGTGACTTGTTCACGAAACAATTCAAATTTAGTGATGATGACTGAAAATCGTCCAATTGTTAAAATTGTGCAAAAAAACTCGACTATCAGACCGTAAAACCGCTAATTTAATGAACATTTTTGATTAATAAATACACGCACTCGGAACGAAATTGGTCATAAAATTTCTTTCGAAAGATATTTTTGAATTTGTTCGTGTTTGTTAATTATTGTAATTTATTGTTTTGCTTACAAGTTTTCTTATGAAATTTTATAGAAATGATTGAAAATTAAATCAAATTTTATTAATAAACTAATACATTGTAAAAAATATATAAGTAGGTATAAAAGAAAAAAGTTTTATATCAAATTTGATGTAAATAAACTTGAACAACTAAACGATGTTCTCACATAAATCTAAACGTACGAAATTCCTGAAAATCGAGTTTTCGATCTCGAAAAAAATAGTTAAACGTTTGAAAAAGTCAAATACACATATCAATCAACCGCTTTTCCAGTTTTCTAATCGAATCGAATTACCATAGTTGAAAGATCTATAGATCTCTTTGTCGAATTGCGTCATTCGCTTAGTTAGTTATTTTCAGCTAGCAACGGTTATGAATATTTTACACAATGCATTATGAAATGCAATGCGTATATTCGATTTGAATTTCAATCACCCTACAATTCGATTATGATTCATTGAAATATTCAGTCGGATTACTTATATTCAAATTTAGACCCGTGTATGTTTCTTGAATTTTTGAAAAAAATGTAGTATAATTATCAAGAAAAACAATGCTCCAATTTTCTCAAACATATGTATGTGCAATATTTTATGGATAAGAATACAATGGCATCACACAATTTCTCCCATTTTCAAGTTCCTACAAAATAGCATAAGAAATCTAACTAATAGATGAACATGTGCAAAGCTTCGCTGTTTAAATTGTCGAAAAAATGGTGTAAATGTGTTTTGTTTTGGCGCCAAAAAAAAAGGTATGTTGAAAAACATTTCCGTCTATGGATACAGGAAATTTCGATTACGTACGTGTATTTTAATTTGAAAAATTTTTTTTCACTTTTAATAAATAGCTGTTGCAAACATCAATGAAAATCTTCAAGGCTCTGAATAATTTTCGCTCTCGATATGAACATGTTTTCAATTGTGATTATTGAACCGTGTTGAAAATGAATAATGGTTTGCGTGTGAATTTTGTGAAACGAACGACACAATTGCTGTGAGAATGCTATTCTATTTCTCAATATGTGTGACAAACTTTTTCAGGCTTTTTTTGAAAATATTTTCATTGCAATTATATCAGGAAGTGCGTGCTTTCTTGGGCATCAAGGAAAACTTATAAGCATCGGACGATCGCCGATGGCAAGGTTTCGTTAAACGAATAAGTCGTTAATGTAACCGTTAACGGTTAAAATGCGTGATACGAATGTGCGCAAGGAAAACGACAGTTTTCACTTTCATATGCACGATTTTCATTCGCTGTGGGCTAACATAAAAAATAGATGTATTCTTCAAATATTTTTAATAATAAATCTAGATTTAAACAGGTTTATAACATTGAAACGATCAGTAGAATAAATAAAACTAGATCAACTGTTTAAATGTCAGGATTGAATAAATTCGCTCCTATTCAAGAATCTGAAGTATGCTTACAATAAGAACGCATTTCATATGAAATTTTCCTATAACATATAAAAAGTAATTGCACAATTGTGTAAAAAATCGAAAGCAAAAAACCACAATTTACAATTTAGATATAACATACGACCTAGCCTAGAATGTGAACAATTTAGACAAAATATTTCGTTCCCTTTAGAAGGTTGATTATGTTTCCATTTGAAAACGATTCGTGCGTAAATGTCGATGTTAAATCGTGTGGAAAAATAATTCTGATGAGATGTCCGCTAATTTTCGCAAGCACTTTAGATAAACTGAGCACTTTTCATTGTCGCGTTCACAAATTCGTTCATGATTATTATTGGCGTGTTTGTTCCTTAATAATTCAATCTGATCGACGTGCTAGAAAGTTTGACATACGTGATCATCTATAAAATGTGTTCACGTATTGACCGCAATACCATACTGTAACGAAATTTAACGAGTAATCTCGATTGATGTCATTATTGTTCCATATTCAATGGTTATAATTATATAATAATTGATTTATCGAACTAGAGTATAGCGTATTTACCTTGCTCCATTTCAAATAATTCGCTCTTTATAAACTTCTTCCATCGTTGTAACGTTTCCGGTTGTTCTTTTGTGCGAAACCTGCGTACATAAATACTTTGTTTTAACTTGATGGCGATAATAAATTACATTTAATCTGTCAAATTATTGTTTAAGTTGCATTTGAATAACAGTTACATTTTATTGTTAGTGTGAAGAATTAGTGCTCTGATAACGTACAATAATCGTAAACACAGCTACAGGTAATCCTTTTAATAATATTAGATTCTGTGCAAGTAATATTATCTATATGTGGTTTTCTTTACAAATTTTAAGGTTGAGTTCATATAGTAGTTATTTGTTTGAATCAGATAAAAATAAACATGATATTGTTTTCACAAATGAATTAGATCCTGAACACATAATGGGCGTTCAATGCACGTTTCCTATGGAAACGTGAGTCGAACGCCCATCTTTTGTTCGGGCTCTTAACATTGAGCTGAAATTCTGATACACATATATACATGAAAATTGTAAACCATGCTATAGGATAAATGCTAAACATATTATATATAATCGTAATGTATGAGGGATAACTGTGCAATACAATTTATGAAATTTATTTTATTTTGTATATGGTCATTAAACAACTTATTACGATCACCGGTAACTTTGAGGCTATGTTATATTTTGACAGATGCCGAAAAATTGTTAAATTCAAATTGACCAAATTATTATCTTTACAATCAACTAAAACAATGTGATCAAAGGTAAATTAACATTTTATTTTAATTCATCAAAAAACAAGAAGAAAACTATATATGCACTATCGATTTCACACTTTGACAGTTTTGTCATAATGCAGTATTTTCATTGCAGACATCAGAATCAACATATTAACGTTGAAGATGATCAGCATTAACAGATCAAGCATCTTAATGTACATGCGACAGTCGCAGAAACTTTTCCTGATCATATCAGCATCTGTAGCCCCTCTGTGCCTTTCCTTATCTGCGCTGTCTGTCTACTGCACGGTTGCCGTGTTCCTCTTCTTCTATGTTGGACTATTCTATTTAAAATGTAGCATGTTCGATTCCCAATCTAGGTATTCATTGTTGGAATTCTTACTTATAATTGTACAAATCAATTGAGTTGATTAATCAGTTTGAAAGAGTGGATACTCTAACAGTAGTAGAGATACTGATGTATGTGATCTTATGAAATATTTTTATTCTTCTCATTTAAAAATTAATATGGCTTGGATTTGAATATATCGTATGTTTTTTGTGTGTGCATAGCTGATGAGAACAATAATCGACTGATCTTTGAAAATTTTTGCTCAAAGGCATACATTTGTCTTGTGAATATCAAACTACAATTTAAAAAGATCATTCACTCCTTCAATTTACTTAATACATTCAGCCACACCATATACTATATGTATAATTCACCTATGTTTTGTTTTGCAGAGAGAGAGATCGATATAAATCGCACTTTTTCATAATGTGGATGATATCATCCGTTGTGTTTCTGATGTGCATTTTTCACATATATGTAATCAGTTTATTAGAAATTTTGTTAGAAGAGAATTTAGCAGTAGTAATATTAGCAACACTTAGTGTCGCATGTTTATATAATGCAAAAATAAAAGCAACGCAGTTTACTCAAACTGTTTTATACTCAAACGATATTGACGAGTCACCGAGTGACAGGAAAACTTCGAGACTGAGGTATAACATTATTTTATATCTAGTTAAATGTTTCAATGGAACATAATACAACTTTTATATTTCTGTTAATCTCAGCACGTTTTGTTCCCAATGTCAAATGAGCTATCCAGCAGATTATAGCCATTGTATTTGGTAGGAGAAATATATATGAATATTTAAGATGCTTGAAGCAATAACATCATTTACATTTTTGATTTTCAGGATAGATTGTTGTGTCGGTCCAGATAACAATATTCCGTTTTCATGGGGAATATTTTTCGGTATGACCGCACTACTTTATGGCTCTTACTTAACACTGACAACAGTTTGTCATCCATTTATATTTTATAAGTCGATTCTTCTGCCAGATGATTGCAGTGATGTATACTATGAATTCGAGTAAGTATTTTATTTTCAAATTTAATTCAATTGTTCCACATTTGTGCTCGTAATTATGGTGCTGGACTAGTCATATACATATTTTTATATGTGTGTCTCTGTCTGCAGCTATATTGCCAGCTTATAGTTTGAGAGACTGCGAGTAGTTTAAATTCGTTATAAAGGGTTTTCCAACTAGAGCGGGTAGATGTTTACAAGCTGTGGCGGCTATGTTTTTTTGATTACATTCATCAAATGTATTTTATATTATTCCGTTACTGATCTCAACTTATTATGCAAAGTTACAGAATTCAGCAATTTGTCTAACGATAAGTGGTAGAAATTCATCATCAAAATTTGAGTTCGTTCCCGACATCGTCACACGCGCCACGTCCATACTATGGTAGGCGCAGTTTCAGGGTATTTTCGAATGAATGGATGTTTGAATTAGCAAAATTAGCATATTTATGGACACATTAGATTCTCTAGGTGATAATGCATTAAAAATATACTGCCAAGATGGATATTCTGCAAAAAATAAATTAGGGTACGGCTGTCTCTCGCGGAGATGGCGCGAATCAGTCACAAAGAACGTTTGATTTGACCCCACTAGACGTTTTTTAGTAAAATTTTCTGAAGTGAAAAGTTGATGCCAATAAGCTGCAATCAATTGATGCCAGTAAAGTTTGCAAAACTTAAGGTATCGCTTAAATGCAGCTGGATATACGCAGAAAAGTCGGGTGAAACGAACTTTAATTTTGGTGATGAATTTCCACCACTTAAACATATTGCTGAATTCTGTATCTTTGCATAACAATTTGAGACTATTAGCGAAATAATATAAAATACATTTGATGAATGTAACTAAAAAAATATAGCCGCCACAGCCTGTCAACATCTACCCGCTCTAGCTGGAAAACCCGTTATTATCGAACCAATGGTGAAAAGACCGACTTTAATTTTTTTCAAATAATTAAAAAATGACTGTTTTTCGGATCATCTTTGTTTTAGTAATGAATGTATATTTTCAACAAATCACAAAATATATTATGTTATTTTCATTGAATTTGCAGTTTGGCGATATGTTTTGTTTGTGGCCTTTACAGTTTAATGATCGCTATGTCGATGGTGTGGTTTTTCGTTAAAAAGTCATTTGTGTGGTTGAAAAATTTCTCAGGTTCATTTTTTACTGATATTTTTCAATATATTGCTACTAAATGTTTTTGAAGAAATATTATTTTTTCAGCAAATTCAGCTTATGTTCGTCGCATGAGTGGAGGAGTTATTGCTTAATTTTAAAATATTTATTAAATTAAGTTTATTGTTTGTATTTATATGAGATTTTTATTTTATATGTAAATATAAAGTTTGATGATAAATATTTTGAAATATTTTGATGTTGTAAAAACTTAATTTTTCTCATTATATTTTTTTTATTCATTGACAATCCTAATTGTATAATTGAAATTGAAAATGTTTATTTCATATTATTGAAATTTATTAATCATCAATATTATAATTTTACTAAGCGTATTTGTACGTCTGTCTGTCTGTCTGTCTGTCTGTCTGCAACTTTGTATGGAAAATCGTCAAGCATAAATTTCATCCGGTGCAAATTATAGCAGCTTTGCGTCTTTTGCATCGCATTTAATTCGAAATAAATAAAACAATGTGTTAATTTGGATCTTACGGCCTTTGCATAAGATACATATTCGTGTGTCGTTCGGATGTATCGGAAAAATCTGTATATACATTCATACAAATCTGACCCTTAACGCCGATTATCGATAGGTAGCATTTTCGAAAATCAAGGTCGGCGTTGGGCGCAGCGCTCGCTTTGTTTACATTTTCAAATATAATAATTAATTTTTGAAAACAATTAATTTTCGGCCATTTTGTTTTCGTCGCGTCTCGAAGTACGAATCGGATCGGATCGACCGGAAATTCGTTTCTGACCCTTCAATGACCGAACAATTAACACGTTTGGAACCGATATATTTTTAATATTTTTTTTTTAATTATATTACGAAATTCGAATGGTATTTTTTTTATAATGACTAACAAAACTTTAAATTGATTATATAAATTGTATGGTTTGTTTATAATAACCGAAATATAATACATATGTATTATTAGTTTATTATTTAGTTTTGCAGCTCAATTGGACACTAAATGCTGTTCCAGAGGTTTATTTGATTTTTACTTTTTGAGTTCATTTTAATTTTGTTTTTTATAATAATTGATTATTCGAAAACATTTATTTTCAGCCATTTTTTTCATCGCATCTATAAATATATGTAAATCAACCGGAAATTCGTTCTAACACGTTTACAAGTAAACAATATTTCAACTCATTCAGACTTGATATTTTCAAAAAAAATCGTACTCTTAGGTACTGCTATGTATTAATAAAACAAACAAAAAATCTTTCTTAAAGAATTCTTTTCAATAATGTATTAAATCAGAATTTAACTAATATAAACAAAAGACATTCAAATTATTTTCAATGTATTAGGTACGTCAATTTCTCTTAATATTAATAATTTTGTAATTTTCAAAATTGTGAGCGAGGGTAGATATAGAACGCCTCAAAAATTATAATCTTCGGACCTACTGCTAGTTATGATAATATTCGTTGATTATTTTGAAGCATTTTCTCATTTTTCGATAATTTTACTAGTCAAAATTAATATACTCACGATGTTTGTTTATATTACTAATTGTAAGTATTTATTTAAGCTATTGAAAAACAATAATTTTTTTTTAGTGCTATTTTAATTTTATGTACTTTGCAATTGAAAATTTTATGATGATACTATTCATTAGCATTTATTTGTGCAAAATTTGCTGATTATAAAACATTTGGGGCCGATATTTTTACTGCTTTAACTAACCATAGAGTCACATTTAGTCCTCCAACTACAAACCGTCAGAGCATTCATCACTGTTCTACAGATTTTTAATTTAACTAAAGCAGTGAAAGATCGGCTCTAAGAGTTTGAAACATTCTCTATTATGTACTTTAAATATGCTAGCAAATACTATGCACAATTAGAATTATTTTAAGATTTTACTTAACGATTTTATTGAGTGGTGTTGAAAGTAGAAGCACTGTTAATATCACATGTGTGTTCATAAATACAACACGAACACAGATATTTTACGTAAAATAATATAAGGACCATATCAAAAGATCGCGCGGATGATAAACCTTGCTTTTTCTTTTGAAAATGTGATCTATTGAAAAATAAAACCTGTCATAGACAAAACCAAATAAAGAAAGTGAATTTTTTTTTATACATTATAATTTCTGCAGATTAAAAAAATTGCATATAATATGAAATTGTTTCTACAGTCATGTAAGCAGTTATTAAATATCCGATTATAAATACAACAAATCTTGTTGGTTGTGGTATTACAAATACAACATATACCAATGTATGTAACATTCTCATAATTGTGTACACTCTAATAAGTGTAACGGCAAGATGAACTGGAGGATTTGTCGATAGATAAATGGCACAAATCACCATAAATACTATAATGTTTTCCAAATCATTCAGATGAGCCCTATAATCAATCAAAATATACATATTTTTACGCATTTATACTGAAATATGCATATATTGCAATAATAGTATATACCTATGTATTAAATTACCTTCTAATTCTTTCTACTTTGGCATCGATTTTGTTTAATATTTTTGCAGTTTTGAGATCATTTGTATTTGGAATTGCCTGTAAAACATTAAATTCATATTACAAAATTTACACTAATGTACCTATGTTTTCAGCAATTTATTACTTATCAATTATTTATTGATGATAACAAATTTTATTCACACACAATATCACATTTTAGAGATAAAGAAATACAATCAATATTGGAAGTTTCATAAGACCATTCTATTTATAAACACATTGGCTGATTATTTAACAAATTAATCTTTTATTAAAGTATTTTTCATTCTTAAAAGTTCTGATTTTTTTTCATATTGAGAAATTTTCTATTATAATCAAGGATGGTAGGTATGTATTGTTTACACTGCTTCATTTTTTTAATAATCTAATAGGATTAAAAAACTAATGATCTAAATTTCTTAAACTTTTTCTATAAGCTTGAACTTACAAGTTTCTTCTTTCGATTGTAAGACGTGAAAGCTGACATCGCTAACAGTTTTATAGCCAAAAGGCAAATGTAAAAACACAAACTATTCATTCCAGGAATATGCAAAATTTCCGCCATTTCTTATTCAGATTTTCAACTTCTATTGGAAGAAAAAGAACAGAGTAAGTATGTTTACTTGTATAAACTGACCGATACTAATTTTTTTTTTATCAATGCCTTGCTGGATTGAACCAAATACTTTTGGTATAATTTAAAAGATAACAAAATTGAACTTGAACGTCTTTATTATGACTAAAATTTATTTCTATTAATTATTATTTATTTTCTTTCAGCTTATAGATATAATCCTTAGATGATCAATAAGCCACTTAAATATTGCCGCTCTGTATTGAAATTGCACATCAATACAGGTTTTTATTTTACTCCAAATTAACATTTTGTTTTCATTTCAAATTAACATTTTTATATCAACGTTCATTTTATCAAAGTAAAATTAATGCTATTTTTTCGAATCTATTGGTAATATTTACCTATTGTGAATTTCAAAATCCTTTGTCTGAAATTCAAAATAACGAAAAAAAAATTTTGCTCGAGTTAGGTGAATGTAGAAAAACTTGATCCTCTTTTTTTGTTTTCGTCTCTACCTACTTTTAAAAAAATCGTATTATTGAAGTAATAGGTAGTGTCTATACACTTAAAATTAAATTAAGTTTACTTCGACAAGTCTCACTATCAAGTCTCACTATCTTTCTTCTGTATCTTGTCTGGTTTATTTCGATTTCAGTTGCATGCACTGTTCATCATCGAACTGTCACATTTTGTTATCAAACGTCAAGTTCTCGTGAACGTAACCTCAAATATGAGTGTACAAAACAATTCCGATTCGGATTCATCATTCAATTTAGACGTGGAAGACAAAGAATTTTTGCCAAAAAATAAACGAAAAAGAAAATTTGAAAATGGAAAAAATCAAATAAACAGTGTGAAACCACCCGTGTTTAGCACTGAAATACCTTTCGAGGAAGTTGTGAGTATGAATTTTCGATTAAATTCAATTCAGAATTGACCTAACTTCAAGCACTGACTTTTTATCGTTATTCTCATCATTCAGTTCCCTGATTTCTTTTTCTAATGAGTTTTTCTTTATTAGAATCGAGCTTTGAAGTATTTGAATTCACCATTTGAACCAGTCTCTTCAAAATACTGCTCCCATAAAAAAATCATAAGTGATAGTTGTTATGCAGATAAAACTTTACTGCATTACTGCTATTTAATCCAAAAAGCTATATTGAGGCATGAGTGGAATAGAATACCCAGATTACTTATTGCCTATATTGATGAACACAAAAGTGGAAAGAGTCATTACTGTGTTATAGTTAAAGTAAGTATTTTAATAATTGATTATTTCTTCAATTTACGAAAATGTTGATTTTTAATATTATGTGCTTACAGTATGCAACAATATATTTCTTAAACGATCCAATTGCAAAGAGAAACAAATTACTCACAGAACTTTTCAGTACCGTATTAGCTGCAAGGAATGAACGTGATATTAAATTGTTTTTCAAAAGATGTTTATCTTCACCATATATGGTACAGTACCGTCGTTTGACAAAGGGGTAACAGGGAACAAATCTTTTGAAAAAAGTTTTATGTCATCTAATACATATGTATGTAGTAAAATTGATTATACCAGGGTAACGTCTTGATAATAAGAAAATTATTCTCTTAATTTTATAAATACATTTTTCATCTGCTCCAAACATCGTTTCGCTTTCATTTCAATATTTTTAAATATCCTGATCCCCTGTTATTGATGTACATACATAGATAATTTTCATTAGTTAATACAAAGTATTTTTGAAACTTTCTATACAACTGATAAATTGCAATCGTCTTACCAAAGGTTGTATTTTCTAAAAATGTTTTAATAAAACTACTAAAATGAATAAAAAATTTAAAGCATTATTTATTTATCACTTAAATAAACAGAAACGTAAAATTTTATAAAAATACAAAATACATATATATATGCATTTAATCAATAACAAGGAATAAAAGTATACTTTTCGGAACAATTATAAAAAGATGAGCAATACAAATACATATAAAAAAGACATATTTAAAAATATCACTTGTAAACGGAAGCGTTTTCTAGAATCATCTTAATATCTTCTAATGATTTATAAAGAGCCTTTAAAAATTCAGAACCATTATTGTGTGGCGGATAACTAGAAACGACCGTGCCCATTGCATTATCCATCACAGAATATCTAGACAAAAAGAAACATAGCTATGATATTCATGATTCAATTAGCACCTGTATTTTTTTGCACTGTAAGCTTTTTAATGATATTTTTAAAATGTCAAGTGTGACTTGAAATAGGACTTGAAAGAATTAACGCCCATATAAATTTCAATATCAAGTCGCACTTGATATTTTAAATAATGCTTTTTAAAGCTCAGAATACAAAGGGTTAAAACAAATATAAAAACTCAGTTTACCCTATTCCTAGACCATTTGTGACAACAGGACCAAATCCTCCAGCCATAACTGCTGGAGACGAAAGCGTGCTTGTGCTGAGTATGGACGTGTTCAGCATTTTGTACTCCTTGTCATTGAATATGCCAAGTTGCAGATTATTCTGCTCGGCCATATTTTTCAAAACAAACAAATGTCTATCGAAGCCTTGACCCATCGCGGCTTCTTTGACCAGTTCTGAATGAGTGGTGGAACATTTCATAAGCATCTGAGCCATGTCTTGATCGCTTGGACGGTTCATCGAATGCAAAGCATCACAGAACGCCTTTTTCATTAAAATAAATGAATCAACAATTCACGTGTGTATAATATTTGAAAAATAAATAAAAAAATAAATATTCACTTTTGTTTGCATTGTGCACGGTCTCATAGTTTCTGTTCTTCCGTGCTTGAATGCTGCAGTACTACACGATTCATAAGTTCCAACATATTTTCCAGACATCAAATGATAAGCTGCCTGAAACATAACAAAATTAAAACAGTTATTGATGATTATGATAATATAATCTATACCATATTTTTTTCTATTTCATTTAACGGAAATAAATTACCTGGAATCCTAATTGCATCACAGCATCTGGACTAACTTTCATTGTTTTACATTTCTTTTTACCAAGTCCTTCAAATATCAAATAATCGATAGCCAATGTACTGTACCACTCTTTGTAAGCTTTAGCTGCCTTATCAATGTTTTCTTTTAATTTGTCATCAAGATTAAAATCTACAAACGAAACTTGTATTGATATTCTAATATTCTTATGATTACAATAATATCCTAATTTCGTACCCAGTTTTTGAACTTCTTTATCTACATTCAATTCATTTGTAGCAGTATCTGGATGTACAAATGGTTTAGTAGTTGTTTCTTTGTGTATGTCTTGAAAATATCTCAACACAGCTACGCCATCACCCCAAGAATGTTCAAAATTTACAGCTGCTTGACCATCACCAGCGATAATCAAACTGAATGATTTATCGAACCACCTGCAAATTAAAAAGCACATAAACGATTTTGTTTTGAAATCACACCAAGTAATAAATGGTTACATTATAGTTAATGTCTACAGCGACAATGATTCATGATTTATTACCTATTCTTTCCATCTCCATGCAAAAAGTTTTTAACCAGCTTCACCCTCTCATCGTTCATACTTTCATCGTCTAATATGAGGTTAAATATTGCTGAATCAACTAATTTCATTATTTTTTCATTTCCAACTTGCAAAAGATGATGTCTTTGTGATGCCCATACGTCTCTATCTTGGGTTGTCAGTATTCCGACCGGATGTTCATTTGCAGGACGGCTATCATTCATTATATAATTTAATCTCGATAGGATTTTAGTGGGTTCAATAATATTACCTAAAAATATATTTTATATGAAATTTTGAATTTTCAGCAAATTCATTTTATAACGTAAGCAAACCTTCATTATCTAAAATATCAAAAAAGTAAAAATGTCCTTTTCTTTGAACTAAGATATGTTTGCTTTTATAATCACTGACAATACGGTCTTTTCCGGTCTCTGGAACTCTAGTGGAACCAAATAGATTCATGTATTGACTCATGTCGAGAGGAAAAGCTTTAAACGCATATGCACCATACCTATAAAAATAAAGATAGTACTTTTTGAATTAGTTTCAATATTTTGGTAATAATATAAAATAATAATAAAAGTTTCATTATTGTAATAGGTAGGTAGGTACATACTGAAAAATTATAGTTACATACCAATAAAATTTTGTTTGTTAAGTAAAAAAAAACCTTCAATTGAAAAAACAACCGCACATTTCCGGATTAATGGTAGGTACAATGAATATATAAAATATTACAACACTGCCATTTTCTTATTATAATTTTTTTTTAAGTATTATATGGTAACTACAGAATTTACTATTCCATAATAATATAAATAATGTGTAATAAACGTGAATGTTTACAAGTAATTTAAGCATTAATTTTGATTTGAAAAACTGGTAAAAAACTTGAAAAAAATTAATTCGTTATTAAATAATATTTGTTATATAAAAAAAAAATGATTTTCGATGGGTTTACCATTTTTATACATTTAAGCTTAACATGCCGAATTCTGAACTTTTATTTTATTCTGACAATCTAATAACGATTCTGACCAAATGATTTGTTACTTTTTAATTAATTAAATAAAAAATATATTAACCATGCTAGAGACGAAGGTAGAAACTTAGTAACTTTTCTAAAAGTATCAGAATCACTTTTCTTTGGATCAAGATGAAACACTTCCGGCTCCAATATCCCTTCCCGCAACGACATCATGAAACGCACGGAAGATATCAGCATATTAGTGGCTCTAATGAGTTGCTTATTGTACTCAGGTCTCGGATCATTATTGAATACAATCAAGGGATTGTAATTTATTGGAAGTGGGATGCGATCTTTCAAATACATATCAAACCACATCTTTGATATATAACTTGTTTGCTTATTCTGCTTATCAGTTCTTCTCAGAGCTTTATCTAATTCAATTCCGGGACCATTAGAAAAATTATTCACTTGGCATTCGACATGTTTATACGATTCATCATCTAATAGAGGACGTTGAGCTGCAAGATATCTTCCGCATGTCTTCTTTAAGTCGGGAATGGGAAGACGAGGAAGTGATTTTTGAAAATGCATTGTAGGGACGATGCTGTTTTGCAAGTATTGGTACTTGGGATCTTTAACATTCTTTCTTGTGCTATAATTGCTTGAAGTTATACGATATGCATTGAAGGCTGGAGAAACGCATCTGGTCTTTTTGATGATGGACATGATGAACCTAGAAAAATTAATATCAAATTGAAAGAAAAAAAAACAGTTGATAGTTTTTTTTATGCATAGCACTTAACTTAATCAAATATAAAACGCAACCCAACCTAATCAAAAATAAAAAATAATATAGTAAAAAATTAAATAATGCAAATCATATGAACAAAATATTTAAAGTGATTCAAATTTAGAAGAATGTGAATAAATCAGTCAATATTTTTAAAAATTGAACCCCAATTAGTCATTTTTCGTTATTTTTATCTGAAGATTCTAATCAACAAGCTTAGAATCAGAACATAGATTGTAATAGATAAACTGACAGAGGTGAATTTTAAAAGAAGAAATTATATTGTTTTGGATATAAGAAAGAATGTATGTAATTCGAAACACTTTTTTTAATCTTAATTTAAATAAATCAGCGAATTCTAATAAGTAATTGAGTAAATTGATTAAATTACCGTGGGACACAACAGCTGTCAGTTCTCTGCTAACGTCAATTATGACAGCTCGTTGTAACGGACTTTGACGTTTGTCTACCAACTGTGTGTAAAAAAATATAGTTAGGTATATGTAATCATTGTTGAAAATTAGGGAGACTGACGAATCTTTGGTTTTTTACCCTCATTTATTTTAAGAAGTTCATATTCCAAAGCAAATGTTTTCAATACACACAAAATTTAATTGAATTTACTTAATATAAGACACTATTTGAAATATTCTGTAGATTTTGCACATAATTAAGTAAGAATTATTTATTTATTTAGACATTAGTAATTAATTAAACTATACAAATGGAAGACTTGAACGCTTTTCATCACCTTCTTAGGGGAAATCTGCATCTATGTATTAATTCAACGTTAACTATGAATTTTTCAGAAACTCTTTTTATTGAAGAATTATAGTAACACAATTAAAGATGTGCCTAAATATTTATTCATAACAATGTATTTACAAATTTTACAATCATACAGTGAAATAAAATACGAAAAATATTCTGAAAGGTAATTTAACTTATAACAAACTGAAACAATTACACACACTAATACCTTTGAAATTTTACAAAAATAAGAAATACACTTTTACTGCAAATATGCAGAAATATTGAAATTGGCCTGTAAATGACCAGTTTATTCACTAACAATTAGATGGTATTAAAAAAAGGTGAAATACGAAAATCACACAAATGGCAAAATACAAAACCTTGTATAAATTTCTAGATTTCTTTTACAAAAAGCCAACACTCTGTATGTTTCCATATAGATTTATCTAATAATATAATAGAATTTTAATAATCTTAAAAACTAATCAGCTACTTATGTTTTTTTACTCAAAAAACTAATGAAATGATTTTCAGTTTTGAAAATCATGAGCTGGACTTCTGAGAACCAAGATATGCTGAACACGGGAAGACTGTTTGGTTGTCAATTGACTTTGATCTACTTCATATGTCGTAGTAACTGTATTCATTTTCTTTTTTGATATGCCTTGTGAATTAGCATTCTTTTTTTTCTTCAATGCTGCTTTTTCTTCTTTAGCCTGAATTTCTCCAGCAAACATCTTTATCAATTTACTAGCTTTAGTTTTTCCAAATGTGATTTTTTTAGCAATACTAGAATCAGGATAAGCTTGAGCGGCAACTTCGATAATACGACGTCCAACACCCATAGAAATATTATGTTCAGCTAAACATTTGGCCCAGAGAAGTTCTGCTCGTTTGACCTGCTCTTCAATTCCAATTGTCTCCATATTACAACCTAAAAAAACAAGATAACATTTAAAATATGAAATAACATAATTGAAGACAATCAATGGTTTTAGTTGAAAATGCCCTATTCATACTTTTCACAGCTTTCAGAATCTTTTTGTGTTTTTCACTTTTATTATGACTTTTCAGTATCGATACTTTAGAAGCTAATTGCATTTTACACGCAGAACAAAAGGCTTTATGCGGAGCATTTTCAACTGGAAGCAGCCAATCTTTGAACTCTTCAATCTTCTCCCAACGAGTTGAATACTTCTGTTTGAATATCCTCGATTTCTTTTGACTCTCCATAAATTCTTCGGGTGTGATGATCTCTATAGATACGATAGGTTCTGTGGCACCCATCGTTTCAATTGTCTCTATAGTTTCTACGGTTTCAATAGACGCCACAGTGTCTAAGTCTTCCAATTTGTATTTCATATCATCCATCGTGTATTTTGTTGCAACTGAAATAAATAAAAACATAAAATGAAAATACAAGTATTGATAATCGTTAAATATCTATGAAACAAAATATCCGATTGTTTTTAAAATGAACACATCTCTTTTAGTACTTATGTATATAGTATATAAATAAAAAATTAAGTTAAGTCGGTTTAAATGAAACAATACATTTATGAAAATATTCTTTTCATTGGGGCTTATAACAAGTTAAAATAATGGCATTCATATAACGGACGAGGGTCTATTAAAGATATGCAAATTGCACAATTTATACTATTTTATAATTAAGTATTCATGAAAGATTGGCGAATCGTATTTCTCTGAGTATCACTGAAATGAAAAAATTGCGCAACACCCGAGCGACATTTCTTCGTACACTATCAAACATTCGAATGCCGCTTGTAGCATACGGTTACACACAAACATTGCATTATCAATGGACGAGTAAAGAATAATATAAACGCAATTCACACATATTACGAAAGACATCGCGGAATAGGCGCGCATAGAAAACAGAAAAGCTCAATATCAGTTGATATACTGAGCTATTTTACGAAAATACTGATCGATTTCACGAAAACAACCAAACTTACCGTTTGAGCGCTTTGAATTCGCTGCGGAAATATTTTGACGTTCCGACAAAATGTCGTCCACGGAAATGCTAAATCAGTCCAAGCCCAGTGCTTGCACATATAATGTGTTCCGCAAAAATTGCTCTTATTGTATTTATAAGTTAAAGGCTGATATTGCATATCAATGTAACAAAACACGCGGCCAGTCCAAATCATCCTTGAAGGTTTGCCAACCTTTCAATAATATGATTTCTTATTTAAGGGAGCTAAGGGTTACTTTAATTCACCTTTTGTTTTTTTCCTCTAACTCCGTTATAAAGTATCAGATTTTGGAAAAAATGGTTTCAAAATATAAAGAATTTAATTGGGTGTACTTGATTTAAGTGCTATTTGAAATAATTTATTCGTTTTCTAAAAAAGTCGAAAAAACGGAGAAAAGGTGAAATGCCAAAATTTTAAAATATACGGAAGACTTATACCCCCATTGAAAATTATATGAAATATACCATATACCTCATGATATCCAGTCTTTTAAGCTTTATTTAACCTCGATCAATCTTATAAATCACTAAACTATTATATTATTACTATTACTTTTTACTAAAACAGTATCAATTCACTCAATATGCTTGAACTTACTTGATATAGGCGCTATCTGAAGCAGTCTGAAGATTTTTAGCTTTATAGAACGCATCCAAGTTTTACTACTTCGTGGTCTTCAAAGAGGATCAAATAGCCCCATTCTTTCTTACCTATAACAATTTAACTAATGGCCGTTCTTTGCATTATTAGTATGTCTTGATTGAATTGAAGTTATTCATCGAGTGTCCGGGAGTTTTTAATTTCCATTTGAAAAATCAGATTTTGAATAATACCTAATGCTTAAACCTTCAGAATCTATTTGAGTTTTTCTATATAATCGGTGTAAACATAATTTTCCATTTGTCATGTCAACATTTGACGATTGTTTGTTTTTGAGGTTATGTTATTGAACGATACGCGTGTGACGTTTCAGCTGAAAATATTTCAAATTAGGTATCTAATTTACCTTACAATTAGATATATTATTTCACAAAACGAAAGCTAATTGTAAATAAATCAATCATTTTAGATAAAATGCATGTCTTGCGATATGAAATTCGACGATGGGCTTCACAAGTGGCTTCAACTTTATCTTCTATACCGGCTTTGCGAACTACTACGAATTTAAAACCTGAATATGATTCAGACTTATCTCTCCTTGATGAGGAAGAACCTCGATCGCTGCTACTTCCTCTTGAAGAAGATATTTCACATTACGGCCAAGTTAATCCGACTTTCAACTTTGCACAATATATTAACACATCTGAAACATTACAAAATTTTGTTAAATTGGGAGTCAATTTGAGCAAAATTGAAAAAAAGCCCCATTTTGCCCAAACGTTACTGAGGTTGGATTTTGAATCAGATGTCAAAAAATATTTGGTATTCTTAAATGATTATGTACCCTCCGATGAATTGGGAAGTTTTATTACAAAAAATCCAATGATTTTCAAGGAAGATTTAGATAATTTACAAGTTCGAATAAATTATTTAGAATCGAAAAAATTCAATAAAGATATGATAAAACGAATAGTGTCAAAAAACCCATTCTGGCTTATGTTTAAGTAAGTGTACTTATTGTTAGGTTATTAATTTAATAATTACTTAAAAAAATATATTTTTCAGGACAGCAAAAATAGATTCTAGATTAGGTTATTTTCAAAAACAATATTATTTAACCGGTGATAATGTCCGACAATTGACGTGTACTCAACCAAATTTAATTACATACAAAATGGCAAAAATTATATTAAATACATTTGCTCTGAAAGAAGAAATGGGTTTTTCTTCAAACGAAATAAGAAAACTTATATTGGAAAAACCCAGATTACTTATGATAAGTGAGTATTTATTAATTTAATATATTAGTTTCAAATGATTTTTTTTTAACTTTAAGTGGGAAAATATAATGTGAGAAAAATACAATATTTATTTTCATTTTAATGTATTTGACTTTAGTACTATGATAGTTTACATTCAGAATATACAAAAAAGTTATTCTTATTGATTACAAAATTGAGCTTTTCTAAATTATTGGAATGATTATTATTATTGTTTTTACCCACAAAAATCATTTCAATTTATACACATATATTATAAAAATAAGTTACAAAAAAAATAATAAATAATTTTCTATCTTCGAGATATTCAATATGTCTTTGGAAACGTAGAAATAAAACTAATATAACATTTAATATTACAGATCAGTTATCGCTTATTAAAACGTTTAACTACATTCATTTGAAGATGAACATTTCTCATGATGACATTTTGAAAATCCCAGGAGTTTTACTATGTAAAGTGGGAAGAATCAAAGAAAGGGATCAATTTTTGAAAAAAATAGGACGTGCACAATATGATCCCACAAAACCAAAATACGTTTCCCTGTTCGACCTCATAGAGGGTGACGATGCGAAGTTTTGTCTAGATGTAGCAGAGTGTTCCTTAAAAGATTACAACACATATTTGAAGTCACTATAATATATTACTAGATGCCTTTTTCGAGTTGTAATTTCTGCATGGCTTTCACGGAATTGTAAAACAGCGCATCTATTATGGCCGCAGCTGTGAAAACGCCTCCGATTATTGCACACATGTTTGTGGCAAAATGACCTAAGGATCTAAAAAAATAATAATGAATAATAATAAAAAAAAAAAAAATTCCAAAAATATTTTTATTTTTACCTATCCTTCTCAGTATATTTAACCATGAGCGGTGAAAGTTCGTAGCTGAAAAACGCTCCGGGCATTCCCGATTCACCGCTGAACGTTAAAACGGTTTTTTGGTGCCTGGTTACCGAAAACTGGTTGGAATACAGGACCGATTTGTCTAATTTCACATACATCGTCGGTATTATTTTGAAATAGTACTGAAACATAGTGGCACCTGAAAAAAATGTGAAATTCAGATTTGAAAAATTGACGCAGTTCAAATAGTGACAGCGAGTGTTCTTTAGAATGAATATTTATATGAACTGATTATAAAATTAACTGAAAATTGGTTTTATTCAGAACTAAAATTAGCAGTTCGTAATACGTTTCGGACCTAAAAGGCACAGTTTTATGAATATATATTAAGAACATCTACATAACTATAACAAAGTGAGTCAATAAAAATTCAAACGCTTAAAAAAAAACTCACAAAATAAACATTGTAAAACTATTGAAATACTTGCAATTTATCGGTAAAACGCTTCAACATATTGATGAATAGCGATTAGATATTTTTTTAATATACTGATAACTGACGGCTACAAAAAGCGTCACGCTGCAGCTACAAAAAGGCAACTCCGATTCGTAACCTTATACAAAAAGCGCATTCGCGCAGATCGTCACTGCGAAGAAAGTGAAATCTGCAGACGAAGTGTCAAGAGAGACGAAGTGTTGAGATTTTACCGGGAAATCGGTAAACCGATATAAGAGAGGAGAAAGAACCGAAAAAGCGAAAACCGAATCAAAGATGCCAGTGGTGGGAAACTACGGCGCGAGCACCGGAGCCCCCTCGTGCTTCGACCGCATGAAGCTCGGCTTCATGATGGGCTGCTGCGTCGGGATGGCCAGCGGGGCTCTCTTCGGCGGCTTCTCGGCCTTCAGGTAATATTGAAATATCTAAATTGGTATTTCGATTACGTCTCTAATAAATTTAACTGATTCGAGGCCGATTAAGAGTTTTGGAAATTTTCCATAAAACCGCTTTTCACAAAATAATCGTCTGCTCTACATGTACTTGAATTTTTATCAATGTCCATCAATTCTAAATGTTAAACTGACAGTATTATTTATCTTTAAGGGAACACATAAGA
Source organism: Cheumatopsyche charites (assembly GCA_024721215.1). Lineage (NCBI taxonomy): Eukaryota > Metazoa > Arthropoda > Insecta > Trichoptera > Hydropsychidae > Cheumatopsyche > Cheumatopsyche charites. The sequence continues at coordinate 1,572,938 of CM045576.1, forward strand.
TTCTGTTTAAGAACAACAATATTGTTATCTTATTCTCACGATATATCATTCAAAAATGTTGTTATTTCAGATATGGACTTAGAGGAAGAGAATTGGTGCACACCGTCGGTAAAACAATGTTACAAGGTGGAGGCACTTTTGGAACTTTCATGGCTATAGGAACCGGTGTGCGTTGTTAGTGTATGTTCCTTTTTTAATCAAAAGACTGTCAAAATTGGTTACACGTTTTTTTTTTCAACGAAAATCGAAAAATGTTCTTATGTGTTGAAGTATAAGATGTTTTTTTTCATTCTTTTTACTGATGTAATTTTGTTTTGCATTTGATATTTTGTTTAAACTTGTAGATATGTAATAAAAGTATGTATAAATACTGAACGTTTTCAAAATTTTCAACTTAAAATCAATATAATTCCTGAAATAATAAAGCACGGAATTCGGCTTATACCTTCAGTGGCCACACTAGTAAACCCATCCAACGGACTGCTTATATCACTCAGGACTGTTGGCCCAAATGATAAATGACGAATTGTATGAGTGGTATTAAATGCCGATGACGAATATGGTTGAACATCGTGAACGTGGACATGGTTTATCGTAAAACTGCGACCTGGAGCTATGTGAAAACTTCCTCCGACCTGCAATAACCAAATTTAAAATGTGTACAAGTTAATAAAATAGATAATACATATAGCTTTTAAAAGAAAGGATAAACTCACTCTATTCACTTGCATATAACCGTAAATTTGGCATCCTTCTTTGAAAGCAGATTTCTGTTTATCATTTTCAAATTCGTTTTTACATTGAACATAATTATCTAAACTATCCATGGCCCATTGCTTTTGCCGATAAGCCTCTTTAACGTCTTCACATGTATTACAACATCTATAAACAATAAATGCATAATGTTAATTAGAATAATTTAACTCTGAAAAAATATTGATTTTACAAACCTATCAGCGGCACCATAACAACTGCCACATTCAATTTCAGTTTTATTTGTATTATCTGGTTTCTGAAAGAAATATTTATGATCGATAATATATTAATGTAATGGTGAATTGAAAAAAAAATTGATTACTTTTTCTGAAATTTCTTTAGAGGCTACAATGTCTTCTTTTTTAGGTTCTTCAATAGGATGCCCTTCTAAACTCAATCTTCTTTTATAAATATTATGATCTATTTGGAGATGCTGCTCTCCCGACGTGTCCATAGCGTCTAATGCTAGATCTTTGTAGATACACATAAAAAAAAAAGATTTTATATATTACAACATGCATAATTTAATTGAATTGGGAGTACTGGGTAATTATATCAACTAGTTAGATTAGGTTAAGTCAAATATCATGCCATTGATATAACCATCCAGTACTAAATCAGCAAACAGATACATACAATCACATGATATAGTAGGAATTACTATGTCTAGATTTATCTTCAATTTGGAATCTCTAGAAGTATCGACAAAGAGTTCTTCCACCACGTTCGGTGAGATGAAATCTCTCAGTTCAGAAACGAACAGAGATATTATGATGATCGTACTAATTATTGTAACTGAAAAGAGAAAGATATGAATGTTTTCATTGATGAATTTCAGAATAGACATGGAAAAAGGTCAAACTTGTGGCTCCGGAGAAGGTCTTTATCTTGAAGTCATCAGCAGTCTTTGGATAAGCGTCGAATTGTCTCAATTTGTCCACGACGTTCATTTTCGAGACTAATATACACTAATTTTATTTTTACATTTATGACGAGACAACCGGTTGAAGCGGCACGTTGACAACTCAAACGTCAACAATTCCAGTTGCCATATGAGAAAATTCAGGTAAAGGTCTAGTATAAGGTAGCAGCATCTACTCAAAACGGCGTTCGTACAAATTAAATTATTATTGAAACATAGATGTTGTTACGTGTGATAGATTATTCTCATAAATCTCATTTTAACAAGATTCGCTCATATATTGTGATATTTCGCGTACGTTTATGTTTTTAATGACTGTCGAAATGCACCCACGTGCGTATCTTCGTCTTTTTTTCTAATTTAAGTGCACCTGCGATAAAAAATTAGTCGATTTCGTCAAGAATGTTATTACTCATAAGAAATCCGATTAGTGTGTTTAAAAATATCGATATCTGACATACGTAGAACTTCAATTTTGCTATTTGGTATGTTTTGAAGACCGGGTGGAAAAAGTGAAAGAGGCAATAGGATTAGAAATTAAATGAACTTCATTGGTGAACACTTTAGTATTATTCTTAGGCGTACCTTTTGATTGCACATTGTAGCAATTGAATTTTTCAAATAAACTTTTGATTGAAATTGCTTTAGTTTTTCCATTATACACTCTGTCAAAAAGTATCGGAATTTGGTCAATAAAACTCAAAATATTTATTATTTTTCTAATTTTCTTTTATCATCTTTAAAGTATGTACATATATTCCATTCAAAGTATTTTATGTATGTCAGCAAATCATTTAATTATCGAAACAATTTTTAAATTCCGTTTTTCGCAATCGACTTTAGTACGCGTCGCGATTTTTCTTTTTAATCGTTTTTCAACTGAAAATGGGTACCTCGAAGTGGTTATTTGAGTTTTGAAAAGTGTAAAATATTAATTAGAGCTAGATTAAGTAAATACGTTTTTTTTTTGTTGTTTTTGTTGAGTTTTTAGATTGAAATTCGTTCACGAAGATAACATTACCACAGTGATCAGCAAAGGCACCTACAGTTCCGTACTAGCGTACTTCCATACTTCCGTACAGCTCTCCCCTAGCCCCCATCAACGCCCACCATTTTTGTCTGGGCGCCTCAACGCCCCCCCCCCTCGAGGTCTAAAACGCCCCCTGGGGGGCGCTAACGCCGACTTTGAGAAAAACTGATATAAACTAACAATAAGTATGTATGTCTTTATGTTTTTTTAATAAAAAAATACATTTATATATTTATTTAAAGAAACTTAAATAATATAATGTAGCATTCATTCATCACCACTGTCACTTGCATCAGAATTTTAAGAATAAGTTGTGACGCCATAAAAGAAAGAGATGAACAACCATTCAATTATATGTGTGCGAATGCAAGTGCGTTAATTGAATGGACTGCTTTTCTTTATTTTATGAGATCTCAGAACTTGTGAAACCGTGTGTTTTCGCCTAAATTCTGATTTGTCTGCAGCATCTTCGGCCATATTTATATATGCTTAGACCAAAATATTTCGGCGTAGCGTCATTCCTAACCTAACTTCATGACAGTTCGTTAAGCCGGTATCAGGCCTAGTTGGGTATTGGGTATCAGCAAAACTAGACGAAATTACGGGTAATCATTATAAAAGCTATCGCCAAGGACAGCTTTCCAGGGAGCATAGCCAAAATCTTCCATTAAGACGTTATTACAATTTAATAGATATCGAAAAACATCAAACAAAATACTCTACAAAGGTAAAGATGATTTTAATTGTAATCTAACAATATTTTTATAAAACTAAACCAATATATCAAATATTAAAAATAAATTAACGATCTGTATGCGTAGATCGAATGTTCATTTCTGCTAAAAATATATTCATATAAAAGGTTTTGGTAACTTTAGAACTTTATATCAAGTTGACATAAAGTTAAATAGATTCAGGATCAAAATACTAATCATTTATATTAGTGACCTTATAGTTTTATAGACGGTTATGTATACTGACTGAAGGATTGTATGGTATTGAATACTGACACAAAAACCAGTCCAAATACAAAATGTCAGCAAATAAAAAACGATGTCGAGCTTGTCTCTGCTATGGAAAACATTCTTATAATTTGGAATCTTCAGACGTTCTTGAAATCTTTGTCTACTGCATTTCATTACCGGTTTGTTTTATTCACTGATTAATAGAATTTTGTTACTTCCCACTGTCCTATCTTACAGTTAATGTCGAGGCTTGTTTTTTTTTTGCATAATATCAAAAAAATATAATTTTTTTTGGTTTAGTTTTTGATTGATACCCCTGTAGATCATTTCATATGGTGCTTATAACAAGTAAAATCGATCAAATTCTAAGTGTTTTTCATTATTTCTTTAATATCCGATTTTCCAAATGAGAGAGGCAAAAAACAAAAGGCGACACTTAGATGAGTTATTGTAAGATTGTGACAGTGGTCGAATAAGAAAGACTTATTTTTTTTAAAACTGCATTACGTTTTAATTAAAAAAAACTTTTTTTAGATAACAATTAATGATTTTTTACCAAAGGCACTGTGCAATAAATGTTATGAACTTTTAATCAAATTTTATGAATTTAAACATCTTTGTACAAATTCTGAAAAAATATTATTTGATGAAAAAAAATGTTTAGTTACAAAAGGTCAACACAAACTTTCAAAAAAAAACAAAAAAAAAAATTTAAATTGTGATCCTGATATAGAAATAAAATTGGAAGAATCTCAAAATGAAATCGATACCATGAATCAAGGTAACAAAAACTATTTTGTTGTATTTTAAATATACCTATATGTATATAGACTAGCTTCTGCCACTCGGCGTTGCTCGAGACTATTTAGACTTTAATCCGATTGTGAATTGTGGTATAGTATTTCCAGTTCCCGTTCTAGTTTATGATCCCAATTCAATTTCTGTTTCCGCTACAAATTTCGACTCTGCACTACTCGAGACTCTGAATTTTCAGCTGATTGCGATCTGTTGTATATTATTTCTCGTTCTTGTTCCTGATTCAATTTCTGTTCCCGCTACAATTACGGCTAAAGAATCAGTAGTTAAGAGGTCTAAAAATAATCAAATCTCATTGTGTATGTAAGTTGTGTATAATATTTGCTATGTTTAAGCAACCCCCACGAAATTTCAAAAAATGAGAATTTTTTTTCTCAAACTTAAAATTTTATGATCCATAAACCTTCCCATATATGCAGACAATAATCTCTAAAAATTTTGTGGCGAATGGATCAGCCATTTCGGAGTCTATAGGTAACATATGTACATACATACATTCGTTTTTATTTATATAGATAGAAGATACAAAAATGGACCAAGTAAACCGATCAACCACATTCTTAGATGAGAGATTTACTTAGTCCACTTTTGCTGTTGGGTATCAATATCTTAAATGACTAATCAATTCTCTTGTTTAATTTTCATGTTAGTTGACTATACAAACTCTCTAAGACATGTATTTAGCTAGTCGAGACTCGAAGTGATCGCTAGTAGCAGGGACTCAGTGTAGTTAACTAACATGAGGGTTAAAGGAATGTTAAGACTGGCCCAAAGTCATTTAATTTGTTTATAATTGTAGAGTTCGATGATTCTACTGCAAATGAAAATCCAGATTTTGACTATGATATGATCGATTTTGTTGATCACTCTTCAGAAACCTCTTTAAATAATGAAATTACTCACATCGAAACTAAGAAAAAATGTATTTCAAAAATTTCAAAGTGCGTATATACCTGACCATATGGACAAATCTTTGATTCAAACAATAATAAACTTTTTTTTCTGTAGAAAAAAGGATTCCGGTGAAGAATTAATACCATATCCAAAAAATATACCAAAAACAAAGGCCAAAATTGATATAGAATGTTGTATTTGCAACTCCAAGTTCAAAAGTAAAGGTGCTCTTAGGACTCACGAAGAAATTCAGCATAAAATAGAGGTTGCTTATTATTTTGAATCTTGAACTTTAATACATAATATATCAATTAAAATTGTTCATTTCATACAGCAATCATCATAACGTAGATAATATGTTGTAACATTGTGTATATTAGTAAATTAATTAATTTTCAATTTCACATGGGCCTTATATAACAGTCTTATGGTTCCACAAAAACGTTTAATAGAACTTTGTGTTATATGACGACTGGATTTCACAAACGGTACTAGTGACCTTTTTTTATCAATATTGAGTTAAATTCAGAAAATGGTTCTATGTATGATACAGAACCATTTTCTGTACTCAACTTAATTTCAATAAAATAGGTCACCTGTGCCGTTGTGAAATTCAGTCATCATATAAGGTTTCAATTTCATACAAAATTAGGCTTTGCGTTTCAAAAAATGAAATATTACTCAAAAAAATATAGCTTAAATTTTCAAATCACTGTTTTTCAAAGATGCCCCTTCGCTATAATGGTTGACATGCGTTTTAATTTATTTTATGTCACTTTACAAGGAAGTTTTTATTTTCAATGTGACGAAAATTTTAATATAATACATAAAAATTGTATAAAAAGAGTTACATATTTTAGAAATATTTCTTGAAAAAAATCTTATTTTTGAAATTATAGTGTTTTTCAAAAGATAAATTGAAACGCATTTCCCACCATTATAGCGATCGGCATTATTTAAATACACAGTGATTTGAAAATAAAAAAGCTATATTTTTTTGAGTAATATTTCTGAAAAATATAGCTTTGGTTATAATTTTTCCACTGAAAGTTTTTTTCTTCCTCAAAAATGAAATTTTTTCTCGCAGACCAAAGTCTTCAACATATGATTCAAAAAGTTCAATTTCAAATACATTTTTAAAATTATATTATTAACAATTTTTAAATTATTTTTAATTAGTTGGCATATTATATTATCATTTTATCAGTACGTAAAGTTTCAATGTAATCGAAGCATTCTAAAGTGTTTAAAATTATTACGCTTTATGAAACGGCTCCGCAAATGATCACATCTCCTTACACCTTTCATGTTCGATTAATTCCAAAGATTCTAGTGACATCTATGTGCACTGATTATTTACTCTTCGGAGTGGTCTTGCAATTTACTCTTCGTAGTAGTCTTGCCAAATTTACTCTTCGGAGTAGTCTTTGCCATAATGGCGAATATTGATTGATGTGGAATTGGGCCCCTGGGCCTGTTGAGAAAAAAAAAAAAAAAAAAATATGTTTTATGCATTTAAAACTTCCGCATGGACATGGTATTTTGTTCAATTCATTTATTAGAATATTGCTGTTCAGGATGAAAAAACCATACTTATTTTAGTAATGATTTTAAAACTATAAATGTTACGTATAGTGCGTACCATCCTGGCTGATACCGTACACGCATAGTATACGTGTTTTGTGGTTGTGTGCGGAGCTCTTCTGATTGGTTCGTTCTGTCGTCATTTTACCTACGGGTGTCGGCGCATGCGCACCTATCCCTTCTTTAGAGATCCGTAGGGTGACAATGACAGATTATAAGTTAGGACTAGGCAAACCCCTTAGTGGACACTCTAAGGAAATAATTATATCCATTTATAAATATGTATATAAAATCACGAAGAGGAGATGATCTTTTTTTGGTGTTTCTTTATGTATCAATTTCATTATGCCTTTTTCACTAAGCCAATATCGCATATACCTACAGTTTGTTTTATTTTACTTAAAAAATAAGAAACATTTATACCCGATTTCTCGAATATTTTACCCGATAGTTCAGGTAGCGCATGACATCGCTCAAAATCTAGATATAGTAGAAAGTAAATATCTAAGTGTAAATTATCGGGCAAATTTCGAAATAAATTTATTTTTTACTCTTCGTTTTCACGATAGATGTAAAATAAGAACTTTGATGGTTTTTCTGAGAATTCACAAAATTGTGACGCATTCACGCCACGCGATTTTTTGAAAACGATTACCTGCGATTCGTGAAAGCAAAGTTACAATTGACGAAATGAAGTAGATAGAAAGATAGATAGATAACATAGATTTATTTTTATTCTCAAAATTATATTCTTAGAAGACCAAACAAATCACAGAAATCATGGTCACCCTACAGCGTGTTATGAGCCTGTAGTAGTAAGGTATCAGCCAGGATGGTACGCACTATAATAATTGTATACAATTTAATGGAAATCATTATTGTCTTCAACAGTTTTCTCGTATCTATATCAGATTTTGCACAAATCTAAAAATACCCCGATCGAACAACTTTGGAGATGTAAAATTGGGGCAAAAACAACCCTCCCGACGTGTCCCCCTCTCTAGATCAAATTGAACTATTAAAAACTACATATGAACTGAATTTTATGTTTTCTGCCAGCTAAAACCATAGAACCGACTATCTTCCCACACTAATGAGGCCCAAGTGTATTCTCATGTACCTAGTGTTTGATCAGTGAGACTAAATATCAATTGGGCCCGATTTCAATTGATTGTTAAGCTACTAGACATATTAACATTTTTCCCCAATAAAATTTGACAGTTAGATATTATCCCTAACTAATTGGTATTATACAGTGAAAAGATCAAACCTTAGTAAATATCTAAATTGCAGTTGTAATCTATTTAAAAAAAATGTTATATTTTATTTAAGGTTGAAAATAAGTGCAATATTTGCAACAAAGTATTCAAATCTTTCAAAGGCCTAAAATCACATGTAAAAATTCATGCTTATCCGGAAAAAAAACCTAAAGCTTGTCCTACTTGTGGGAAAGTATATATGATACCTGCTTACTTGGAAGCACATTTGAAAACCCACTTAGTACCGAAACAACCATGCATTTGTCACATTTGTGCCAGAACTTTAAAAAGTAGAAAATCTTTGAATGTGAGTTTTTCCAACAATTTAATATCGATTGTAAAATGCACAAATACATCATAGTACTATTTTCAGGTACACCTCAAAACCCATTCAAACGATGAAGTTCCAAGACACGAATGTGAAATTTGTAAAAGAAAATATTTTTCATCATATAAAATTAAGAGTCATAAAGCATTGTGTCATGGGCCACAGACTGTTACTTGTGAAATATGTGGGGTAATTGTTGCAGACAAGTATAGATTAAAGAATCACATGGTAGTTCACAGTGGTTTGAAACCTTATGTGTGTAACTTTTGTAATAAGGCATTCCCTCGGAAGCTTTCCTTAACGATTCACACTCGGATCCACACCGGTGAAAGGCCGTTTCCATGCAATTTTTGCTATCGAAGGTGCATCAGCAGGGAGCGCTTGGTCCTACATCTAAGAACTCATACTGGAGATAAGCCCTACATGTGTACAATATGCAATCGTGGCTTTGCACAAGTGGGAACGTTGACAGCACACCGTAAAACGCATAAAAGCTGAGGTTCAGCTGTATTTGATTAATTTTTGATTTGATTTTATTTAGTTTATGTTGTATCATGAAATCCTTTTTTGAGGACTTTTTGAGAGATTAAGTAGATGTACCTATATACGTATATAAGTACATATTCCTGTTCTCAAGACTAGACGCATGCAGGTAAACTAGCCCTAAGTATCTAAAGCGTAATTCCTATCATTTTGTTTCATCAAATGATCAATTGCTATCATGTTTTGGATTTCAACGTATTTTTGTGACAATAAACAGCTTTTAATTGTATGTTTTTTTCTTTTGAGTTTATCTGAAAAAGAATACAGGCGAACGTCGACTTTCGCACATTATTGGTTCTGTGTTCGAAAGTCGAGGTACACTCAACTCTCGTTTTACGCAGTTTGAAAAAAAAAATACGATTTATTTGGTCTATCGGTTTGTTTGAACTATATAATTAATATCGCGATATGAAAAATGTAGAAAATCAAAGTCAGCAGAAATCATAAATTTCGATGTGAAAAAAAATCGAAACTAACTTAACTGACACTCCGTGACCGTCGTAAATACAGCTGTTATGGACAAGCTAAGTAAATTATCAAGTAGCGATGCGTAGCAATTGTGTAAGCATATGAATATAAGGACGTATGTAATTAATAATTAATTGCAAATACTCAAATAATAATATTATTAGAATTTATATATTGAGTTTTCACTATTACAGTAATTAAATACATAAAAGTACGCGAAATATCACAATATATGAGCTCATCTTGTTAAAATAACAACACGTTGAAGTTAATTATAAGAATCATCTGTCAAATTTAACACCATCTATATTTCAATAATAATTTAATTTGTACGAACGTAAGTAGCGTTCATACACATCGCTACCTTATACTAGACCTTTACCCATGATTCTTTATAAACTAGCTATCAGCCCGTTGAATATGTCAATACATGTGTGATTAAAGAAAAATTATATTTTTTGATAATTATCACTGACTAATTTCCCGACATGTAATTAAAAGATCGGGCTTAATTTAATTTGAAAAGTTACGGCAAAGAAAAAAATCACAAGTCGAAATTTAAAATATGCGTGTGAATGTGAACACAAATTATTTTTCATTAAAAAAAAACTTCCGCCGAATTTGAATTATTATCAAAAATTAATTATTTGATTCAAATTTTTCAGCGAAAACAAAACATTTTTTCTAGAGCAATTTTTTCCGATATCATTGCCCATCGCGAATTGTCGTATATGTATGGAAGTCGTCGAAAATTTAATTGGATAGTTGTTTTGTCACAGTTTCGAAGTGTCATACCGGATACACAGCAGACACACACAGAATAGCGTTATTATAAGGTTAGATAATTTAAAATTTTATCCGAGTTATTTAGTTTAATAATTTTTGCAGATGACTTAAATAAATAATTATTTTTTAAGTACTAAAATTTCATTTCAACGTAATTTCTGCTTTCGATTAGTGGATTTTTAGTTTTAAATGATTATAAATTTAATATTATACTAATAATGAGATATTTTTCATTCATCAGTAGTAGTGGATTATATTACTATACTTATTTATAGGGAAATACCAAAACATAATTTAATTTTTAATTTTTTTTATTTTTTTTTCAGTTTTTAAATAAAATTACATTGAAAAAGTACAAAATACGGAAGACCTTTACAGAAATACATTATAGTTTAAAATAATTAGTCAGCGTTGAGAATTGTAATAGTTTTGTCAATAGACTAGATGTAATCTGGTCATGTTGTACTTTTATATTTGCTTTAATCGGAGCTGTAGTATCAAAATTCGGCATATAACAATTATTTACACAAATCCAAAACATACGACAGTCTTTTCAATATAAAATAAATTAAAATTATTTTCTCACGTTGAACCCTTCACCGGTCGGGTCCAATATCCAGGGATAGTTGTTGGGGCACTCCATGCACGTGAAGAGACGCAAAGTTTCCCCGGGCAATTCGCGTGTCGTCAACGGACAAGCATTGGGCAACGAGCAGTAGGGTTGACCCTTGACGTCACATTTCTCTTTCCACTCTTGGAAGTCTCTAAGAGCAGTAAGTTCCGTCGGATTCTGCATCCATTGAATGACCTGAAGCATGGTGGTGAAGTACACGTCGTTCCTGTCCAACATCTCCTCGATGAACTTGATCAGTTCCTCTTTGAACTCCTTCTTGGACTTGAGCCACGAGGCGTGGAAGTGGAGGCCGAGAGGTGCCCTATTAGTGCTGAAATGGCGGTTGAAGTTGTGGCGGAGCAGACGAGCGAATTGCTCTCCGGTCTGGATGTTAGAGCAAGAGTCCACCATGTGACAACCTGGCAAGGATTCGTCGAAAGTCGGGTCGTCTCTGCGATCGAGCTCGTTCATGACCATCTCCCAGACTGGGTGGGATCTGGATGGGCAGTTGTGGGCATTTCCGTTGCATTTGTGAGGCATGCGGAAGTAGAGAGTGTAAGGCCAGATGGGAACGCGACCCAAGGAAGCCGTGATGGAGGCGTCATACACGAAGAATTGATCGGCCATCATTTCGAATTGCTTGTTGCCTCCGACTCTCAAGTATGGAGCTCTCATGCCGATGATGGAGCCGTCGCTGATGTTGGCGAACCTTTCGATGATCAAACGAGCTCCAGCCATTTCAGCCAACCAATCGTCGTAGGAACCGCCGCTCCAGTATTGCGGATCGTCTTTGTGGGTGAGCGAAAACACGGAGATCTCATGTCCTCGTCTATGCAAATCTTGTACAGCCGAATAGTTGGTGTATTTGTGAGAAACGAAGAATGTTCCTCGGATTTGGCAACCGTTGGGGTTTTGTCTGTTTCCGTTGAAGATTTCCTCGTAAAGATCGATGTTGTCAACGTTGACGGCTCCGTTGAAGGTGATTGTGATCATCTGAGGTACCTGGTTGGGTTCGATCTGGCCAGGGATACGAGTACCATCGGCAGAGCAGAAGCAGTCAGGGAGGGTACATTGGTTGGGATCACAATCCGGAGCCCTGTTGGGATCAGTCTCAACGGCTGAAATGAAAATAACAATTAATACACTGATTCAATGTAATTTATAAGAATCGTGCATGATGTTATTACTGCAAGCATTTTCATCTGATTCGTCCTTGCAGTCGGGTTTTCCGTTGCAGAAAAGATCTTTTTCAATACATTCGCCATTTCCGCAAGAGAGTTTTCCCTCAGGACACACGGGCTCGTCGGTTTTCAGGATCGGGAGCACTTTCCTCGGTTCTGAAAACGAATTCGGTTCGAAATTAATGTACGATCGTTAAATGTACGAAAAAGGGGAGACACTTTCACGTCATGTTTGGTACCAGCAAGAACTGGAAGTGAAAGAGTTTTATTAATGGAAAGTTAAAAATAAAAAAATAAAACACAAAGAGGTCTCGTGAAAATATTAAATGATAAATAGAAATGAGACACACATAAAACGTTTTATGTATTAGCACAAATGAGAAAAGTTTGAAAAATATAGTGAGAAACACACAATTATTATTTTTGAAATTAAAAATAATTAACTATGTAAATGTGAAAGATTGAAATTGAAACGACTCATTGTATAATTTCAGTGTAAAATAATATAATTGTAATTATAAAAGAAATGCTGGAAAGATTACGACATAAAATAAAGCAATTATGTCGTGATTAATTAGCGAAATAAATGAGAAGCGTTCGGTGTTAGAAAAAAAGCATTTTCATTACAGATGTTAATTTTTAGAGAAAAGTGAAGCGAAATGGAAAAGTTATAGAAAAGATTTTGTTATTTCATGCTAATTGATAAAATGAATTTCAATGGTGCATAATTTACATGCGTGAAAGAAAATGAATGTGAGACATGAAATTTCAAGCGAAAGAGTAAAAAACACATGAACGAGGTGAATTTGTGAAATTTTTAAGTATTTACAGAAAGTCAATGATGGCAATATAAAAAGCTTGATCGAAGAAAGTTTACGGTGTACCAGTTTTTGCTAAACCAAACGGTGATCTCTGCAAACTTTGTATTAAAAAAAATCTATACTGTTTTTCATGCAGTTTTCAAACAAAACAATGTATGAAATAATAAATAAATAAAACTACGTTCGTGCTTGATATCAACTACTGTGTGTAAAACAACCAACCAACTAAATGTAAGACTACGTTTCCAACCAGCTGTTTCCATTTCTTTTTTTTTAACCAAATGAAAACTTACTCTCAAGCTTATCACAGTTGGTCACTTTACCCTTCCAATCGCAAGTTTGCTTGTCGACATCGAACGCTAAGCCGGATGGGCAAGTGATCTGTTTAAGACCTGATCTAGTACACCTGGTCGGAGAACAAAAACAGAAAAAAGAACGTCGTGAGTGAAAATGGTATGTGAAGGCGAAGCGGACTATGCCGGACCAGCGGGCGCATCGTCATCATCGTCTCATCATCGTTAACAATTAATGCCGTTTCGCGACGCTCTAAGGCAATTATATCGGGATTTATTTTCGGTTCTGGTGGCCGGCATTGTTTCCGCTTCTTACTTCAGACTTACTTTCGATTTGGTCGCAATTTTTAACGTTAGTTTTCCAATCGCACGTCTGGCGATCGATGTCGAAGGCGAGACCTCCGGGACAGCGGACAGACGCCAAGCGTATCACGCCGTTCTCTGCTCCCTTATCACACCTGTACAACACACATCGACCATTGTCATCTATTTCGTATATCAAATGTTATTGCTCGATCTGACAAGTCTGATCCAGATCCTGCTCGAAGCTTACCCCCTATAATGATATCTAACCGGCATAAAGCCTCTAACCTTGAATTAAGATTATTGAAATTGTATTATGCCTAGAAATGTACTAAGCTTATAAAAATTGTCTTTAAAATCCTTGGAATGTTATATTTTCCACCCAACAAATAAGAAAATTTCATAATTTAAATGATGTGTATATCTTTATATAATATCTAAACAAGAAGCAATTATGTTCGACACCAGAAGCAAAACGCGTGACGCACGCAATTAACAAATTCTCTACGCGAACGATTCGATTATCAAATATAAACTCGATCATTATACAAACAATTTGCAAACATTACAAAAACAAATCGATCATCAAACCATTACACCACCCCTTATCGGTTCGCCGATTCGATCTAAGATTGTCTTCCTAGATAAGCTGAAAGTGATTATTACGATATCTCATTCATATTTCATTTTGTTTTTCAGATGAAAAGATCATATCACCTGACGACATCTCTGCAATCTCCTTCCGTGCTCAACCTGAAGTACTCATCGGCGGGACGATCTTGGCACAACTCCTCGGGAGACTGATCGGGTCCATCCGTATCGTCCTCCTGCCGCTTCACTCGTGCGCCATCGGCTGAAATTTTGAAAAATCGAGTATGAAATCAAAAATTGCGAAAAAAATATATGTATATGCGGAAGAATTGTCTGCGAGGTGGTTGTTGGCGATTTGTACCGGTTTGTTGCAAAGCGTGCCGAGTAACGGGCTCGAACAACCGACCAGCTCACTTTCCATCATGCCGTCGTCATCGGACTACGTAAGGTCACATTTCGCTTTCCTCAAACGAGAAACTGGTTCCTGAGAAGCCTTAGCTCGCCGAGCAAAGCGCTCAAGATAATAATTCTCCATTAGGGCGACCACTTTCGCGCTTTTCACTCGTACGAACCTTACATAAATGCGCCCTCTATTATGATAATGATGCACAAATCGCAATATTTTACAATATATGTAGCACGTCACGAAGGGAAACCTAATATCCCATTTGTTAACTGCACTCTATCAGCTTATTACGCTAGTCTAGTTGGGACCATCAAAACTAGATAAAACTACGGGCCACATTTATATTTTCTACATTTAATCATTATAGAAAACTAATGTGAAGGACATATTTTATACTCAGAGGTCGAATACAGTAGCATATTGAATACATACCAAAATAATACAACTAAGTGACGCCATTTTTATGATGGTAACGAAAAGTTTCATACTGTAATGATCATTTCATAGTCATAATAAGAACCGAAAATTATAATTCACGCTTTGTTTCAGTTTCTAGAAATCTATCTCTATTATAATAAAGAATGATATCAATTTACGAATCGTATAAAATTCAAAGTTTCAGTAGATTCTTTTTAAAGTATTGTCGAAAGGTGGTGTTAATTGAGTCGCGCGAATCTCTTCAGAAACGAGGTCGCTTCTTTTCGCCGTCGTTTTTCATGAAATATGGTTTTAGCGGTTGCGCAATTTCGACGTCGTGTCTTATTTATTTATGTGTATACGTATTTTTTTTGCATCTTTCAAGCAAAAGAACACTTTCCCTTGTCGCACGGCTGCTCGCGCTCGCCGCAGAGGAAAAGGTGCAAGAGTGAAAACGCTGCGAAAAAGTTATTGCCGCAATCCGAACGCGATTTGCAATTCGACACTGTTCAAAAATACCCTGAGGTCGTTGCCGCATTAGAAATCGAACGCTAATGTCGCTTTTTTTCTCAATAACGTTTCTCGATCTGGAGAATCTACTGTTTCAATTAATTGCAATGACCGGTCTTTGAATGGCTCTATGGGAAATTTCGCGTAATTGCTGAATAATGGTCTATCGATTGATTTATGTAAGATGTTAATTTGTAAATGCATTCATAATATTGCTAATGCATTGCAGGTATTTTAAATATTTCTAAATAATATTTTCAAATTTTGTTTAAAATTGATAATGATATTTATTTTATTTTAAATACTTTTTATAGGAAAATATGATTTATTATAAAAATTTAGGTCAATATTAAAATGGATAGAATAAATTATTCGAGAATAAAAACGGAAAAAATGTCATTTTTTTTTTCTTGAAGAAAAAGACATCAACGAACGGCTAAGCACGAAGCTTTTAAGTGAAACCTTGTATTCTGATTTATGCAACAATAACGATCGTGTCTCATTTGCGACCATATTTTTTCAAGAATTAATTTAATATATTAATTATTTCAAAATATTCATCCCCTAAAATAAAATTTTCATAATATTTTTTGATCAATCTGAGTATTTCTTACACGGACTAAGCTCGCGCGTCGGACATTTTAACTTCGTATACATTCATTTTTTTTATTATTTATTCAAATATTATTCAGATTATTTAAAATAAAAAAATAGACTGACCTATGGCCACGTAGAAGATCAGACCGAAGCACAGCAGGAGGGCAGCTCTCGCCATCGTGGCTGCAGACAGACTGAGCAGCGGTGACTGTTTCGACTGCTTCCACTTCTTCGACTCGTTCAAAAGTTGGGTTATCAAGTTGCGCACGCGCAGACAGCCAGGGGTTAGAATTGACGGCCTACGGTCTCGATTCAAAGCTTATCTATAAAATAAAAATAAATACATGCTTCTTTACCGCTTATCAGATCACGATTAGGCTTTCCAAAGTTATTGTATACACATTTGGAAAAAAATCTGTTTAATTACATTTCGAACTTTGCCATCGATTGTTCGACGTTTGACGGAGTACCTTTCGAAACATTCGCGTTAAGCATTGATGTAATTTAACACGTTTCGATTATTTTGTATTATGAATAATATACAATAATTTTAGAGTTTATAGAGTCTCGAGCGACGTCGGGTCACAGCAGATAATATAATTATATAAATCGACCCGGTCAGGTCACTGGACAATCAAAGACATCTACTGTGTCTGCAATTATTGTTGTTGGTGAAAGTAGTTTCAGAGCAACTCTAGCACAAAATGCAAATCGTGATAATTCAGGGATTGATATTTTTATATTTCGGATGTTGATTTGCCCTGTGCTGTTCGAGAGACGGCCACTTTCTAGAAGATTTAACATTGGAGAGCTGGAGGCTGAGGGACGCGGATCGTGTCGATGATTTGTGTTTTTAAATGATAATATTTTCGATAATTTTCTGCTACCTATTCAGCAAAACTCTGGACCTAATCTTATCGAACCAAAAACGTTGTCCATATTTAATCCAACATAAAAAAATATAATCTAACCTAAAATCGAACCGAATCTAACTTAATCAAGCCCGTCATATTTCTATGCAGACAGGATAACAGAAAATATCTAAATTTCGCGTTGAGAAACGATAGTTGTGTTAAATCGACTTGTGTTGTGTAAAACAACTGGTGGCACTGCAATTTTTTACTTGAGTAAAATATTTACGAAAAATACAATCAGACCAGAACTACAATGATATTTGTAATCAAATATCGATTGAATTTTTAGTGACACCTTTATTTTCAAAATAATATCATTCGTAACTAAATTTGATTATTCATTTAATTAGTAGATACTTGTAACAAATCAGACGATTTTAACATTATCACTTAATACAATTATATACGTATTGAACATCTATTAATATCAATTTTGCAAATAGAATTATTAGATAGAATAGATTTTTTTTTTCAATTTATTAAGCGATATTAATGCAAATTTTCCTGTAACTATCGAGCGTTACACGTAATTGAATATCTTTATAGCACGATCTATACAATATTTCCGATCGCCGACAGATGTACATAGAACGATATCGTGTTGAATAATGCCGTTTGTCAGATTTACTAATAAATCGTGTCCATAATAATATGCGTGGCGTGTTGTATGAACTGCAAAGTCTGGTCGGAAATATAAATAACGAGAAACCTGTTAAACGACAAGAACGGTAGCAAACTCTGCAGCTATTTTGCATAAGTGCTAAAATCATAAAGTACATTGGAAAACTTCTTGTTTTAAAATAATACATGTAAATTGTAATCAGATAACATTTTAAAAAAAATAATTTCCTTACAAATTAAGAATGCTTTCAATCATTGAAACTCTCTAAAATTTACGATAAATATATTTGATTTGAACAATCCTGAAATATCAATGTGCGAAAATATCAAACCTGCGCGACCTTTGACTGATAACTTTTGCGTATGGGATTTTCGAAAATACTGAAATGTAACACGCAATACCTGCATTAACATATTAGCATCGTTCGATCTATTGCAATTTCTTGGATGGAAAAAAAGTTATAAATGAACGAGCACGAAAGGTTACGGAGCCGGGTTCATCTTCATCGATCACGCGTTCGAAATGCCACAGCTTCTTTAATTTTATCGTCAAATAGCGCCGTTTTGTACGATTAAAGCGTTTCGAAACCGCTTATAAATCTGCAATGTGACATTTTCGCCGAGAACCGAACGAAATTTCGATTGTTTCCAAATGCCAAGCGCACACATTATATTATATACGAGATCTCGACAATTGCACAATTGAGAAGATCAAACAT
The DNA here is from genome assembly GCA_024721215.1 of Cheumatopsyche charites. Taxonomy (NCBI): domain Eukaryota; kingdom Metazoa; phylum Arthropoda; class Insecta; order Trichoptera; family Hydropsychidae; genus Cheumatopsyche; species Cheumatopsyche charites. Next base: position 1,591,275 of record CM045576.1, read on the forward strand.
GAGGACCATAGAGAGTCGATTAATTGTCCTCGAAAATGCGACTCGGGTGAAATTGAAAAGATTGCAAAATACATATGCAAGTTTCACTTTTCGTTACTGTGGAATTTTACATACGTACGATGTTCATATGTTAAGTTTACGATTCGATTTTTGACATTTGACTCCTCTTATTGTGTAAAATTCCGATTCGACGACGCGTTCACTTTCTACGCAACCTTGACATTCTGCCGATTTTTTTCAATTTAAAAATTACATTAATTCGCGTATAAATCATACAATATTGTGATCGTATACGTTCCTCACTAGGAAGTTCGTATGATGAAAACGATCTTCTAATTTATTTTAATGTTACGAAAAAAACAATGGGGTCTCTAAGATGCGTGAGGTGAATGAAAAATGACCAACGAGAGACCTGTTAACCTTGTTGAGTGGTTAAACTACTTTTCATCCATCATCACATCCATTAAGACGTGAAAGAAATCTGTGATGGAAGATTTCAGACACAACAATGGCTCAATGCAACGTATGCGCTTTCTTCGACATCATTCGGTTAAATGTTAAATAATTTAGTTATAAATAATTAAATTTCGACTCGAGTTTATTACCCTTTCGCATATCACGTCTCTCGATGCAATTTTGTGCGGTCTGTTAAAAAAAAAACGTGATCTTATCTATGTTTTGAGTGTACAAGATTTTTTTAAGCAACGTTGATTATCAACCTTGGAGATGCTATAATCAAATTGATCATTAAATATAAATTTTCACGAATAAAAATATTGTTATGTTGATTGGAAAAGTGATTAAAAACAAGGTCTATTTTAAGTATCACGTCCGTATTTGATTTCATGCCAGACTTAAGCTCAATTAAATATCACTATTTAATTGTATTCAATTGATATAAATACTTATTTGTTTGATTTTATGTGTATAAAATATTAAATAATGTAAGTGTGAACAAAATTTAATTATTTTGAATTAAATTAAAGTCGATCTGAAAAATCTCGAAATTGACTTTCAAAACAAATCGCATGCAGCCTCTCAACATCATTGCACTCCTTCAACGTCACAGATAAAATCTGACTTCCAAGCCGAAAAAAGAAGCGATCCTCATCTTCACATGACAGATGACACTTTTTTTCATTCGGAGACATTTTCACGGCGCCTTTTCGGTCTCGGGACTCGTCTTTCTTTTTTGAGCTTCGTACAAACGCCTCGCGATTGTACATAAATCTCGTTAGGAATGCAAAGAGGAGCTCATCGTCGTCGGACACAACAGCCAAAAGTCCATCGACCTCCACAAACAAATACGATGAAATACGAAAACAGCCACGAAGCAATGTCAAAGGGAAATGGCCAACGGACACGCGCGCGAAGAACGGTACTCCTCGGTGTTCGTCGTTCGAGGATCGGTTCTGTGTTAATTGTCATTGATTATGTTTGATTGTTTGTTGATGCATTTGTATCATCGAGGGTTATATTGCTTTTTTTTTAGATTGAGAGTCGATAATTGTTCGAGTAGGATGGTATGAGGAAAATCGCTTGGGTGTTGATCTCATGAGATGTTGGGTTCGTGTGATTGATTTTTGTTTTTCAATGTCATGTTTTTTTTTTTGTTAATGTAGTGTTTTCATTGCGTAATAAATTATTGTTATTAAATGTTTCAAAATAATCGAAAAATATTGTAAAGTTTTAAAACAGTTTTTAAAGAAAGATTTATAAAAGTTTTTTTTATAAACGAAATCATCTTTTTGCAAATTGAATGCATTTTACCACTTTTTGTAATGTTTGTTTTGTTAATATGGTTTTATGTGCTTTTCTTCTTTAGAAGCCATTTAAAATTGAGTTTAAAAGTTTGAAATCGTGTACTACACAATGAAACAAACATATAAATTGTATAAAAATATGAAATTAATTTGCTAAAGCTTGATATTCGTTCGATCAGAATTGAATTCGTTTAACAAAAGGATGAATTTCAAATTAATATTCTATTTGAATTATCACAAAAATGTTTCAACTTTTTTCGTTACAATATAAAAATTAGTTTTATTAAAATAAATGAATATTTTTTAAATCGTTCATAAAAATGTAAAATTAATGAGCTTACATAAAAATGTTTTACTTCTAGAAAGTTTTCAGTTAAAATGCAAAATTCTGACAATTAAAATACATACAATGCTTCTTACAATTAAAAACAATCAAAAGAATAATCAACAATCAATTAACGAAATCACGATTATTATAATAACAACCGTTGCATTCTCTAATCTTCGAAAACACACAAAAAACAATTTGCACCCGAAATAACAGATCTTCGACCGTTACAGTAATATGCAAATGGATCTTTTTTAATACGCAATAAAAACTTAAAAAATCTCAATATGACAATCGCCCAATTAAATCTTAGGAGGATACATTCGACTGAATTTTTTTCATCAAATCTTCTTCTACAAGACGACCCACTAATTTCGAAAATCTTTAAGGCAAAGAGGTGTGGGAAGGAATCGAATCTTCCGAAGGTGGGGCACTTATCAATAACAACATTAGTATTCCGACTTTCTAGCAGTTTGAGAGTCAACAACACCTACTTGGCGATGTTCGAAAAAAAGAAAATGCGATGAATAATTTATGCCGGGCGTCGCCCTAAATTATAACATCGTTTGCACGAAGTTCATCTCGCAAGTTCTTCGGAGGCTGTGGTTCTTATTTTGGACCTTGTATAAATTCGAGGTGTGCCCTTAAATATGACAATGGTCTAAGTGCCCATTTTGTTCTGAGATGTACAAAAATTTAATGTCCGATCTATCAAATGTGTGAACTTATATTATTCTCATAATAAAAGGCTCAGTTTTGTTCATGTGGTTGGTTGAAAATAACATTTCGATCGAATTATTCGATTTTGAATGTGCAAATTTGGATTGTTCAACTTATGCGGAATGCATCTAAAAAATCAGTTGATTGATTAAACACGTTTTTAATCGATTCTTTTAAGAGAAAAAAAGGCACAAAACGAATGGTGTAATTTATTCTTTTGTATTTTGCGAGATGAAAACAATTCTAAGAACTTAAAAATAGTATATGCGCAGTTCTTAGAAATGAAGAATATATGATATCATCGAAAAAAATTTATACATCGTTATAAAATTGTTTATCATCCTGATTTTTTCATTTTGCCTTTTTAAACATTCAGATTATTATCATAATGCAAAGTTAAAGTATCGTTTTAATCTAATCGCCCATAATATAATAGTATCGATCACGTTTCTTCCTAATAAGGCACAGATCGACAAGAACGTTCATTTTTCGAAAGTTTAAGGTCAAAACATTTAAAGAAACGTTTTTTTTAGAAGGATCCAAGTCATAAAATTACGATGATACCGTAACCATACGAAAACTAGGCACGTGCTGATTTTTTTGATTTCCCGATTTAAATTTTCCGTTCCGGGTTTTCAAAGCCAAATGCATCGTTGTCTGCTTGAAAATTCCACTCTCGATTCGAATGTCATAGTTCGTTTTATATAAGCCGATGGAAATCGGCTGAAATTTGCGTCAGATGTCATACATATTTACTTTTTCCTTTATGTAATTCCTCGAATATTTTTTTAGTGCGATTATCACTCGATAGATCGATTCCCAATACATTTTTCGATATCATCAATGTTCGAAATATCAATTAGATTAAAATTTATAATATTTCAACGTCTACTTAAGATTAATTTCGTTTTGATTTTCGCGAACCACAGTTCCATAAGCACTGTCGAGATAACGAGACGTGTATATTTCTGCCAAACTTTTCTTTTTCGAAATTCAAACATTGAAAATATTTCTCGAGTCAATAAATCACGAACGCCCTGCAAAACTAACAGCATGCATTCGGTTTTTTGACGTTCGTCGAGGAAACTGGTTCCATGGCGTTTTCCCATCCCAATGCCAAGGTGATGGCGATAATTAACACAGATTCTGTGTGTAAAATTCGTCTGTGAGAAAAAAAGCACAGCATAATATTCAGATTCGGCTTTTACGGCTCGCATAAAAAAAAACGGACCTATCGTTAAATCGTCCCACGTTCTAGTAGGAAAAACTCACTCCGCTTAGAAAATATAGCCCGGAGTGAACGAACGACTCATTTCTAGGTAAAAGTTCAATGGCGAGATGATCTATGGATCTTTGGCGATTTCTAGCGAGATCGTGATTAGCGACACCTCTCGAAAATCTCGCTCAGGTGCTTTTTCGATAGATTATCAACGCTTTCGTTCCATGTTCGCTATGAATTTATAATAATGTATAAAACGATAGCGTGTCGGCGTAGGGACAGTGTTAATTGTCGACATAACACACAACCGGTATCGAGTGAGAGCGAAATGCAATCCAGGATGAAAGTTGAAGGAAGTCTAACGATGTCGTTCGTGGAAATTACTCAGAATGTTGAAAAACTCGATTAATCGATTATTGAGTCGATCGCAACGTTTAATGATTGAAAAAAATCTAGGACAAACTTGTAGAGAGTCACTCGGTAAATGTCTCGAGCGTTTTTCTCTGAACTATCTGATTCTGATTCGCATAGAACACATTCTGTATTTTATTAAAATTGAATATTTCAATATTCAGTGTGATAATAATAACCACATACACAACATAGTCAAAATATTTCAAAATGTACGTGCAATACAAATCGAACAATCGCGAAGAGTTGAAATTTCGGAACGTTTCCAAATAATTGTCAAAACTATGACTAAACGATTAATCAATTTATTAATTCACAATTAAATATATCCTTGAAAGACTGGTTTATTTTCAGATGATTCACTGAATTCGATCGAAAGTTTTGTAAGATGCGCTGATGCTGCAAGAAGCAGTCTTCGACATATTCGACTTTATTGCTTCATCATCAAGGTCTTCGCTGATTTTTCCCTTATTTAATAAAACAGTGTTAAATACCGAGTCAATAAATGTTACGAATTATTTACATGATCTTTTGTAACGTAACCTTTCATATTTGAAGTGTTACATAAAACTTTTAGCGATTTTTTTGTCTAATACACATCGTTTTTGATTGACGTTAGAATGGTGAGATAATTGATGGCCTTCGCTGCTCTAATTTGGATCATCGATCCGATAAAATATGAACGATTAATAATATAATATACAAAAAAGTGACGACAAAGTATCCACTAGAGAATTCTAGAGCAATGATTAATAACATGTTCCATATAAATGGCGAATGTTAACGGTTTTGCGAATTTAAAGATGATAATTTGCATTCTGGGAAATGACTGTTACAGTTTCCTGGTTCGACAAGGTCGACACAATCCATTTATCAAGGATATCATTACAGATTTATGACAAAAAGAACGCAATGTACTTACGTGTCACTGATACGTGTAATTGTTTTGTAGTGCGTAAATCGTTTACTGTTCATCGGTATTCAGATCAATAGATCGTTGCATAATGCGTTCGTAAAATATGATCTATGATAGATCCTTGGAATTCGTAGTTCGTTCACTCTGAAATAATTGTGAGAACTTGATTGATTTAATAGAAAATCGAATGTGGCGTTAATATGTATTTTATACGTTATATGTTCGATCTATATTCAAATATGCATGTAAGTGCATATGTCTATCTTCGATATAGATCTGATGTAACATCTTCGTCAAGAGTAACACCTTTCACCCGACATCGAGGCTTTCAATCAATTCTTCTGATGAAAACAATCTTTTCGATTATAAGTAAATGAGAATCATTGAATCTATTTCACTAATAAATCAATATATATCTTGAACATTATTATATCCGAGCAAAATTATTGCTGATTGAGCAATTGAATCGTAAATTATGAAGTATAACTTAATCGATTCGTATCAACACTTATCGGCATTCGAATGATAAAAAAGCTCGATATAATCGTACAACCCTAACGCATTTAAATTGGAAGGATCTAGCAGGTGAAACTGGAGAACCTTGATATATTTGTGTCTCGTCAAAAACCAGTATTGACATTCTGCGTCCAACGATCGACAACAACCTGCTGAATAATGATCAGTACTTAAACTGAACAGTTGACGAATTAATTCCATCTCGAAATGCCACGCTCGACGTCGAAAACCACCAAAAAGCTCCGCCGAACAATGCCAGTTTATTATAAAATTATAAATATTTATATCGTTTATTATAATCGAGCCAGAAGAATGCGCTTTTCTACGTGCGAGACAAAATTTCCGTTTTCGTCGGAGATTTCCGAGTTTCTCTGATTGTGTATGCAAGTCGATTTCTACATAGAAACGACTGCCTCTCTTGCCGTTCTCTTCTAAACACTGCTCAATTGTCGACTCTGAATCTTTGAGTCTGAATCTGAATCTGAATTTGTCGTTTTCGGAAAAAATCGTTCTCCGATGAAGAAATTGCATCGTGATTTATTCGAATGCGAGTTTTTCAACCGCGCCCCGTCTCAAGGTTCGACTCCGAGGCTTCTGCAAGGTCGCTTTGTAATTTCTGCAGCTTTGAAAGATGATGTTGAATTGTAATATCGTAAAGTTTTACACGTGTCGTAAATGCCAAGTTTAGCGAAAATCGATCTGGAATATGGTATTGAGTTGTAATTCGTTCGTAGAGTTGTTTACGACTCGAGCGCGTGAAAAAAGCGTATGAGCTATTTGAATATTCGATTTGCATACATATATAGAAAGTAAAGATTTTTTCGTTTTAAATGTTAATTCAAGGGCGACTTCATAGCGACATATTTAATTATGATTAAAAAAATATGTTTTTAATAAGCTCAAACCCTTTTTGAGTTCCTAACGAATCCGCTAATTAGAGTTGAACTCGAATCTTATCAATCGTCGAGGAAGAGGAAGCACACACTTGCGTTCATAGTAAACATGCACTTTTTTGTACTTTTCAACAAATTAAAGGCCTGTAACTTTCTATTGACCTTCTTCAGATGCAGATTTGTCGAACCATATTTCCTCGCCTTGAGCAACATCGACTTGTCAATCATGACACATTGTGAGTTCAGATTTCTTCGTTTTTTGTCGATCTTCACAGACTTGACATTTCGATGGGATTTCAATGTCGAAACCGATACGTAATTACTGTCGTATACACCTTTTTTTCGATACTACAATGACAGCCTTGGTTGTAATTTTTTTCGACGTGTGTCCCATATATTATTCAAACGCATTCGAATTATTCACGTTCTAAAATATTGTCAATTGATTCTAGATTTTTTTTGGGTCCATTGAAATGATTTGATTCGATTTTGTGTCTTAAAGATTGAGTCGATCTGTATCGAATCGTATGGAAGATACGCATCCGTGTGCAAGATCAGTGAAATGTTTGTTTAGACCAGTCAAACAGGCAGAGGGGCGAGGAAGTGAGGGGGATCAAGTTGGGTGAGAGTGAACCAGTGAAAGCAATGCAAGTGTGTTATGACCGAAACCCACCATATTGGCTTTAACATATTGCATGGAATATCGAAAATATCCATCGTCTTGGATTCGTGAAAATTTTCGATTTCGATCGATTCGTAATTTATTTTGAATTTTCTCGGTGCGTTATCACAATCATTCGTATAATCGTAATGTAATATGTAAGAAAGCGATGGAGATGATGATGCACGTTTGATAACCATGTAACACTTGCTTCGCGACGAGACGGAATTGCAAAATCATCTAGCAATTTATCATCTGGAAAGAAAATATATTTGAAAGTAATATTTGCCGAACGGTGCGATATTTCATAGGATCGAGCTTCGAAAGTATAGCTTTCGTCCGAATCGACTTTTAATGCGTTATTTGTAACTTGAACGCATCGTTACAAATGATGATAAATTGCACAATATCCAGATATAAAGATACGTAGATAGATGTGTGATAACTTTCGTTGAATCATATTGAAATCTAAATTACCATTCGTTCCTGATGAAAAATGATACACGTCTTCTGAGAACTATCGAACCGAGTTCACGTTCAAAAAACGCACGAGAACGAGATGTAATGAGAGAAAGTTGATCGGAAATCAATCGTGCTCATTTGCGAAAGAAAAACTATTAAACTTTAATATATAATATATAATTCATAGTTAAATCGAAAAAAATAAATTGTATAATTTACCAGATCATGAGGTCATATCGCATAATGTCATATTTCATATTAATTGGCACTTCATTTGAACGATGCACTCAATATAATTATATAAAGTAGACTTTTTTCCGATAACAAACAGTCTCTCGTGTGAGATTTGCGAAAGTTGTTCAGTTGAGGTCAAGGGTTCTATTCGAATGCAAAAAAAAATTCGTCTGCAAGGAAGTTGTCCAATTCTCCAGTTGTCGATCTTGCAAAATTTCTATTCGGAATCGAGGATAATGGCACATTGAGCTTTTTAACTATTCGGTCACGTAAGACCTTTCCCTTTGCGAGAATTCCGAGGATCGATGTTACAAAAATGTCAAGGCTGACGATCAGATTCTAACCTTTGGAACCGTTGGGTTATTTCGGATTCGTCTTAAAATTAGACACGTTTCTCGGTTTATTCGATATAGGAAAAAATCGAGAAGAACCGAACGTCCGCTCGTCATTGTTTGCGATTCGCCTTGAAGTTAGGTGGCTTTTTATCGTTTTTTCGCTTGGAAGCTGTGTGTATGTTGTCGTTGAAAAGTCGAAAGTTAAATCGATTGTTTATATTGAAATTTCACGGCGTCTTAAATCTCGTATGTTTGCTAGAAAAGCGTGTAGTATGTACACTTTTATTTGACGAATAAAACTCGTTTTCACGATTCTTTCCGTGCTCCACTTCTAAGTGATGAAAATAAAAGTCTAACGAGCGAATTGAGGACGGAGAAAATTTCCATGCCAAAATCGACCGATCGAATGCTTACACATTTTTCTACTTGCATTTTGATTATGAAAAAAAATCGATATTGCACAATTTGCGTATTCCGAAAAAGTTGGATCGCTTTCGAAAACAATATCAAAACCCGGATGCTCGTCAATCGTAATACGAGTCGTAAACCTTTTAGAAAAGAGCACGAGTCAACCGTTGAACTTGCGATCGGAAAATTATCACTTTCATCGAGTAAAAAATATGTTTTTTTATTTTCTTAACAATCACGCATAAATGTATATTATTCATTAGCTACCTGCCGGAGACTCAGTGAAAGTGTCTTTAAATGATTCAACGTTTCGGTTTCGTGCGATCGTTTTTCATCACATTAACTAAGTGCGTTAAATTATTTATAATACGTATGAATATTTTTGAATTATGTAACGGATTTGATTTTTTGGAAATATTCGCAGATTCTGAGGTCAGATTTCGAACTGGCGAAAGTCGACACGAAGAGGTTAATGGCGAATTTTTTTCACTACATCGACACGTTCGATAGAAAAATTTGCATTCGTATCATATTTTGTTTCGATCGAACGTGTATGCGTTGATCTATCAAAAGGTCAGGTCGATTATATATAATTAATACACGAACGTTTTAATACGGCTATACATTATTCATGTATTCTCAAAACTCGACACTACTGTTACTAAGCGATCGTTATTACTAGGAATTCTTTTTTATATAATAAATTTACATGTTACTGTGAATTAATATAAGTTTTTTATAGTCTGAAAAATTCTAATCTCACTATAATTTCGATTTAAGCACACTCACCTAAATCTCATTCAAATCAAAATCGACGAATGCAATTCCCACATGCACAATATGCATTCAGAATGCATGAGAACCGTTTTCTTAGACGAGGCCATCCGACAGGTCCATCACCATCATCAGCTCGCTTAACCATCGCGAGCCTTGAACGGTCATCTCGGTCTTTTCTCGGCACGCGATTTTTGAAAATTTTCAAACAACAATCGACATTTTTCGAAACGATAGTTGCTCAAATGACTCGAAATCGATCCGTGGCGGAATTCGCTTTTACAAAAGTGCTCCGCGTTAATTTGCGGTAGCTGCGGCCGTTGCGTCACTATGAAATTATCGAACGTAACGGCACATGATATTTGAGGCCGTTGTTTTATCAATGTATAGGAATGGTTCTTTTTGTCTATGGCTTGTGTGTGTGCGTCTTATTTTTTGCATTCGACATAAAAGTTATGTAAGGCTTTATGCAAAACTGTTGCGAAACGAGGACAGGCGGCGCCGACGAGGAGTACCTCTCTTCTGGAACAGGATTGGATCCGCGTGAAAGGTGTTCTTCGGTGATGCCGTGGTTTAAATTTATCGAAATCTGCTTAAAAATAGCTAAGATGAGCTGCAGTTTCAAGGCGAATCGGTCCATCGAATATCAAGATCAGATATTGTCGATTGTATACGTTACCTATGGTTCTTTTTTTTTGAGATCTTCGATGTCTATTTCAGATTTTTATAGATATGAGTTCTTAATAAGACGCTTATATGTGAGTAAGGTCAAATTTTTCAATCGTTGATTGATAGTTGTTGAATTATATGAGGCAAAAACTATGATTAAAATATCAATCAGCTCAAAGTTTGCTCAACTCTGTAAATGGTCAATATAGGGAATGGTATTTTCACTAAACACTAGTTTGTTTTGTTTTTTTTTTTCTATATAATTTGACAATTATAATTGCATGTTCTCAAACTCACATCATCAAATTCTATAAATAAAATCCAATTGTTACTAATTAGTGAAAAGATCAGCTCTAAGTAACCCAACCAACGATTGAAATATCAGCTGAAAGTTCGCCCAAGTTTAAACAGATTAGTCTGAATCATTGAAACTTTTGTTGTTGAAATGATTTTTTTTTCAATTTTTAATCATCAAATGAATCTTGGAGACCCCTGTTCGAGACAATTACAACGCCCAGTTGACGCCAGTGCTTCGCCCATACCAGTTCAAAAGGCCACTCCTTGTTTCGAGCTAACCCAACAAGAAAGTAAGGTCGCCCACCATCCGTGAGCAACCAACTGAGCAGGTGAGAGTGAAAAGGCCGAGTGTGTTCTTTTTTTAAAAAATATTTTTTTATGAACAGAATTGTTTAAAAAAAATCACAATTATATCGAATAGGCCTACTAAATATGCATGTGTTTCTATATATTACAAAAATAGGTACTTAGACTATAATGACGGGATTCTTTTTTTTTTTGGTTTACCCGTTACACGCGATTATTATAAATATATTATTTAGTCAGTGCGACTACCAGGGTGTCTTCAGCCCTTCTAACAGGAACTAGACTCAGTAGTGGCCGTCGCCCGTGGGGTCGTTCAGCCATGGGTAGTTGTTGGGGCACCTGACGCACGTCTGCAGGTTGATGGTCTCCCCGGGCACCTCCTTGGAAGTCAATTTGCACGTATGGGGCACCCAACAAGCCGGAATGCCTTCGACGACGCACTTCTCCCTCCAGGGGTCGAAGCTCTTCGACTCGGCTATTGTCCTCGGGTTCTGGATCCACTGGATCACCTGGGTCATCGTGACGAAGTACACGTCGTTGTGGTTGGCCAAGATCTCGTCGATCCAGTAGAGGAAGGCGTCTAAGAACTCGGGATTGTTCTTCAGCCAGGCGGCGTGGAAGTACAACCCTAAAGGTGCCCTGTTCTGTTCGTAATGCCTGTCGAAGTTGTGGTTGAGGAAGTTGTAGAATTGGTCTCCGGTGAGGATGTTCGAGCAGGAGTCCACCATGGCGCATCCTGGTAAGTACTCGTCGTTGTTGGGGTCCTCACGACGGTCGAGCTCGTTCATCACCATCTCCCAAACGGCGTGGCTTCTGGTGGGGCAGGATTGAAGGTTTCCATGGCATCTGTGTGGCATTCTGAAGTACATGGTGTAAGGCCAGAGCGGGGGGTTAGATAGGGGCGCTGTTATGGTGGAGTCGTAGAGGAAAGCTTGCTCCTCCATCATGGTGAACTGGTTGTTGCCTCCGACTCTCAAATAAGGAGCACGCACTCCCACGACGCTGTTGTCTGTCAAATTGGCATACTTTTCGGCGATTATCCTCATGCCAGCCATTTCTTTAGCCCAGTCGTCGACGGTGGCGTTACTCCAGAAGCGTTCGTCGTCGTTGTGACTAGACAATCAAAATTAATCATTAGAACCCAGCCAATGCTGCTCGATATACATGTGTTCGAGTTTCAAGTTTTATCGATGTGTCGTTTTAAAGCAGAACTGTAACATTTTTTTCTTACCACAAAAAAAAAAGAAGAGTTCTCATATTACGGTTCTGCGCAAAATAGGATAGATCGGTGGTATGTACATAAGAATTGTATGTCGCGATCTATGTGTGTCTGTAATGTGTCGATAATTTTGTATATTTTCTAATGATTGATTTGATTGATTTAATACGCACTTTACACTAGAAAAAAATTATTATTATATAGTTATTTATTAATTATTATATTTGATTCAATGTATTTCAAAAGCGATAGTAAAAGAGCTTTTGTTTGTAGTCATAATTTGGTACTTCAGGATTGTATTGATTTTTTTTAGATTTAATATATAAAATTTCGACATCTTTCAAATTCAATTTTTAAATCGAATCAACAAATTTTGAATTAATTAATTTTAAAATAAAGCTGTAATAAATTAATTAATAATTTATTCATGCAGTATGTACTAAGAACTGTGCAATAAAATTTAAATAATTGATTAATTAATATTTAATATTTCAAAATACGCTAATGTGCTTCTAATATTAATCTACTATATCAATCAATACTACAGGGTTTCCATATCAAATTAAATAATTTCTATTTCAAAACTTTTACATTCCATATCAAATTCAAATGTTTTCTTGCAATATTCCAAGGAAAACAATTGAGTTTGAATTTAAAAAAAGATATCTTGAAACGAAAATCATTCAACATGAAGTAAAAACCTTGAACATTAAAATTAATCGACTCAATAAAATCAATATATTTACATGGAATAAATCCACGAACCAAAACCGTAACCAAAACCAAAACCAAAAAATTCCCAAATCACGACCAAACCACACACGAAGAAGCTTTCCAGCACCGTCCATCAAGAGGGAACGCTCTTAAACCAACAACTAAACATGTTCAACAAAAAAGCAAAAAACGTTCCCTCTTCGTGGACATTGCTAAATCATTCATCCACAACTGAAAAAAGCTATCTCACTTAACAAAAACTAAAAACTCACGTGATGGAGTGTACGGCGATCTCGTGTCCCTTCCTGTGCGTCTCTTGAACAGCGGAATAATTGCTGTATTTGTGGGACACGAAGAAGGTGGCTTTGATGTCGCACCCGTTGGGGTTCTTGCGTTTGCCGTTGAACATCTCCTTGTACAGCTCGATGTTGTTGTTGTTGATGGCGTCGTCGAAGGTGATGGTGATCATCTGAGGGACGTCTCTGGCCGGAAGGTCTCCGGGGATCGTGGTTCCATCCTCAGAGCAGAAGCAGTCGGGGAGGACGCATACTGTTGGGTCGCATGGAGGAGCCCTGTTAGGGTCGTTGTCAATGTCTGCAATTTTGTATAGTTTCATTTTATTTAGTGTCATTTTGTTTATAAGGTGCACTCAGAAGGTTAAATGCAGTGGTGCATGTTGAAAAATCGCTTAAAGGTACTGGGGTTGAACTTGATGCAAGCATCAGAAAAAGAGGGAGTCTCTAAGAAATATATTTGTAGAAGAAATGTGTATGTATGTATATGAAGAATTTGGAGTGACATATGCTTTTATTATGAGGATAGTTTATGTGATTCGGATTAACGATATAAAAAAATTTGATAGAAATGTCAAAATCAATCTTGATAGATCGATCAAGATAATCAGATGAAAATAGAACTTAAGTTTTATAAAAAATAGCCTAAACTATTTGACGACTGAATTTCACAAAGGGCAAAAGTGATCATTTTTATCGACATTAGGTTAAGTACAGAAAATAGTTTTGTATTATATATAGAACCATTGTCTGTACTTAACTCAATATCGATAAAAACGGTCACTTGTGCCTTTTGTGAAATTTAGTCGTCATTAATTCATCTAAGAACACATTTAGTTCGATGACATTTTAAAGTTTCATTCCTATCTCTGATATAATACATAAATTATAAAAGTTACCTATTGATAGAATATAAAAGTAATAATGTTCTACATCGATTTTGATTGATTGAGAGATATACGTAACTCAATCGAAGCTTAAATTCAATAAAAATGAGAATGCTTCTCTTAACGGACATTTTAATTATCGATCAGATTAAAAAGGAATGCGGCAAAGTTGATGATTGACTTAATTTCTGGGTGAATCTGTCCCCTCGGGCACAAAGTAAGCCAATTACGCCACGTGAAAATAACAGATGTCGTGCGGTGAAAAAAGAAAAAGTGCATTACAAAATTTTATCGTAATTTTTTTCTCTCTAGAAATTTCATTACAAAATGTATCCGCAATTCGTTTTGCAAGTCACCGCACAGTCTTGTTACGAAAATATTCGATAATTCGATATAATAAATAAAAAGTCCAATTATGAAATGAAATTATTAGTACATTCGACACAATAAACATCGAATTTCACGAAACACAATGTGAAACTTTTACGTAGAGTTAGTAAACTGATACTAATAAATAACCGATTTAGACAGAATTGCGTGCTAAAAAGAAAAACTATTTTTGAGATAATTCGAATTTAATAATCACTTAACATGTTTTTTTGTGAAACATCTATAATTTTAATAATATTTTATATAAATTTCAATAATGTATTTCGTATATAAAATGAAAAAGTCACTACACAGTCTACAAGTGAAATAATACATACGAAGATCTTAGAAGCTAACTGAATTGGTGACAAAATTAAATCACTGTCTCCTTAAATATAATTCATTTAAGAACTCAATTTAAGTGATGAAAATAAGTCATTTTTTCTCTAAGAATTTCTGAATTTTCATTCATCGAGTTTTTCATTAAAAGCGCTCAATCTTTGAAATAAAATAAAAAATTGTATAAATATTTGAGTCACAATTGATTTTGCTTAATTCAATAATACAATTAAGCTGTAGATAACAGCCATCGACTCTCAAAATTTTGAAAAGCCCCATATACGATTGTCATTATTGGCACAAATCAGCAACCAACGATAGAAAATCCCCACTGAAATCAATCCTTTCAAGAAACCATCTAAAATATGCACGTAAAATTAAATTTTCATCGGAAACCATAAAGGATGGTCACCGTATATGTTGCCTTGAAACTCAGCGCGTAATTTATGATAAACGGCAGTGAGAGTGGAGTCCACTTTCGCTGATCGAAGCAGCTGACGCTGGAGCCGGATACGGAGACAAGTCTTCCAAGATGTGTGTTTCTTTGATAGAAAATCGCCAAAAAATTTCCATTCGATCCACGTGTCCGACGGCGAAAGGTCGCACAATACACACATTTTCACTCCGCTCATATCTAACTGTATAATAGCGCTATTCTGTGTCTGTGTGTCCATGTAACGCTCAAAACTGTGTTGATATATTCGACGGGTTATAATATTATAATTGACGACACGAACTAGACTCTTTAACGAGAAGGTATTTACCATAATATAAATTAGGCGAGGATAAAATCGCGGATTGACATTTCGATTCGATTACCATACAAATATATGAAGAGGATTTGAATACGCGTCATCAGAAGCGAATTTTCATTAATAACAGTGCCCAGATCAAGGCCGTTTTCTGACATATGATGACTGAAAAGGCCAAGGGGTACAAGTGACTTGGTGATTTCGAGAAAAGTGCGTTCAAAGTTGACCATGTATCCTAATACATTTCGACTGATTTGATGATTCCGAATTCGTTTATGTCCTTTTGTCACCAAATAAATGAGCTTTCATAGAAGCGAATCCTGTACATAATTTAATTTCGGCAAAAATGTCACTTGTACCCCTTGGCCTTTACAGCCGTCATATATATTTTTTCGAATTAATAATACAAATCGAATTATTCATGGATTTGTTGAAACGGTTACTCAACCGATGTTCGAATTGAAACGACACTTTTCGACTTTTGGCGAAATGTCAAACGCGTTCGCGTTGCGAAGTTTTTCAAATTACATAAGTTGTGAAAATACGTGTGAAAAATGATTTTTTTTGTTGCTGTAAATGGTTACAAATTTCGACTATGTACTTACTAGTGAATTATACAAAAGCGCAACGTTTTTTATTTCGTTCAAGGTTGATTTTAAACGATTTAAACACAAACTCGTGCAAATGATCTGTTATCGTAATGTCATCAGCTTGTTTATAAAATTCTGAATGCAGTTTTGATTTTTCATTCGAAATATGTATTTAGATAAAATAAATAAATATATTTTCTTCTATACATACTAGGAAAATTCATTCGTATGTGTACTTTGTTATAACAGTGATGTAAAGTCCACATTCATTCCAAGATATTTAATGCTTTGCGTTTGACTTTGTTAATCATACTGAAATATTTATTGAATTCCACAAAATTATAAAAAAAATGTGAATCGGAAAAAAAAAGACTAAATATTTTTTTCAACTTGTACACCACTAATACAATAAAAGACACCAATGTGATTTAATACCAAGCAACTACTGAATTTTTAAGTATCGAAAAAAAATTTCAATTCGAATCCACACATAAATTAATCAATCGACATTAATTCAACTATGTAAAAGGAAAATTACAGTTATGGCGAATATCATCACGTATTGCAACGGAAGAGTCATCGACGAGCTCGGTAAGGCGTCGTTATGTGATGCGATTGACGATTCACATAAAACCGCCTCGAGCTCAAGATTGCACAGAAGCGCGTTAAATTACAAAATTTACATGAAAAAAAAAAGAATAAGAAATGTCAATTTCCTAGAAAATATCGAGACTCACCACAAGAGTTTTCGTCAGAGCCATCGGCGCAGTCTTTCTCTCCGTTGCAGAAGAGTCCCCTTTCGATACACGAACTGTCACCGCAGGCCAAGAAGCCGTCTTGGCACAAAGGCTCTTCGGTGATGAGCAGAGGCTTCACCTTCCTCTCTTTGTTCTTCACTTTACAATTTTTGACGGCGTCTTTCCAATCGCACGTCTGCTTGTCGATGTCGAAGTACAGGCCGGCGGGACAACGGATGGCTTGCAGTCCCTGTTCGAATTTAAATAATATATTATAATCACAATAATTGTATGATCTAACTATAAAATAGCGTTATTGTGTGTGTGTCCATGTAACGCTCCGAAACTGCACGTTGATATATTCAACGGGTTGAAACTGCGTCGATATATTCAACGTGGTGATCGCTAGTTGTACATATAAAAATTAATGAATAAAGGAGCAGATGAGCTGATTTTCGTCAATTTGAAAAAAAGTTTTTCAAAAATTCACAATTTATTTTATTTTAGAGATAATTAATTGAATATACTTTCTAGTTATTTATAAAAAATATAAATTTTAGATCTGATGAAAAACTTTTCAAAAAATACATGAAAATATACAAAAGAGTCTTCTAGAATTATTTGTTAAAAATTATATTCCTAACTGATGTTTTGAGTAATTGAAGTAATCAACCACATGGACAATCCATCTAAAATATTTCATAAATGATAATATTTAAAAAATGCTTAGCTTCTAGAAATGATAACTATGACCTAACATTTCTTTGTGTTTTTGTTAAGGAATGATGATTTTTATAAAATTAAAATCGTTCACGAGTTAATAGCGAATAGCAGTATTAAAAATTCTTTAAAGTGTATTAAACACTGTCGCATATCACATTTTTTTATAATCATCCATTCCACGAATAAATCTCCACATAGTTGAAAATGACGAAAACCAAAATAATTGCAAGAACCAGCAACTCTGCCCTAGTAATTAAAATGATCGATGGGAAAAACATAATTTATAATAATCCACATAACGAAACGAGAGCGTTGACTTCGTCGTCGGCGAAATTTCGAATTACGCGAAATCGCTCCAGTTCGTAATTTTCTCACAGCATTGTTTTGTTAAGTAAGCTCCGCACTCGCACGGCCTTACATTTTTGCATCACTGGAAAAATCTCGCGTTTTCCGCGGACTTTTTCGTCGGATTAGGTGCAAGCACTTGTCTTCGGATCGTGCACATTCGAGAAGCAGGAAAGAAAACTGGTTAAACAAGGTCACCGACGATAGTCGAGTGAAATCTGCTATGATATGTGTACCATTCGTTCTTAAGGAAGCAGTAAGATATCGATTCATTCGACTGTTGAAAATCCGATCGACCGTTACTTTCGTGTGTCGAAGAATAACGGAGAGTCTGCCGATTGTTTAAGCCTTAATCGGCCGAACAATTGAAATAACAGTATGATTTGATTATTGCGTTTAAACGATTTAAATACTGTATGTACAGTTCAATTGAGTGTTATTATATTCTCAAATTGCATCAATATTCAAATGGCACTTAATCGAAACGTGAGCTATTGAATCGAAAGATGAAATGAACCGTTCATTAACAAATTATATGTAAATGTTAAAGCACAGAATTAAATACGTAATGCTGGAATATCATAGCGCCATTATTAATTAATTGAACTGAAATGATTCTATTTAAATTTATAACACCTATACATTGAAAATGAAATATACTTACAGATGACGTGCATTGAATAACATCTCTGCAATTATCTCCTTCTCCAGCTACTAATCTGAACCATTCTCCAGCATCCTTATCCTTGCAGAGTTCAGCTTCGAAACTCTCTTCCTTCTTCGTACTCGAATCTTCGGCCTGTCTTCTCCATCTTCTAGGTGTTGACGCACCTTCGACTAAAAAATACAAACATTCAATCAACAATTTCGAAAAAAACTAAATATAAAACAGTTGTGAAACGTGTGAAAATTAGTCTGCGATGCAACAGACTTCTCCGGTGACAAAACGTTTGCATTCTCTTTGTTTAGCGAAAAATGATAATTGTCTCGTATTTTTATCTGTGTGCATGTGCCTCGAGTTGCGCAAACCGAAAGGTTACTTAACCGACAACAGTCATACTTTGATGAGAAGCTCGGATATATTATATTATGGAATGAAGTCGTCGAAGATGATTCGATAGTTGAAGATTCTCATTCAAGGTTGAGTAATTGATAATCGATATTTTATAAGGGTTTGTAATCGATTGTTGGGTCCGGGTGATTTGACGAGTTTTTCGTCGAAATAGTTCGATTGTGTCGATCTCGAAAATTCAAAAGTAAACCGGATTGTGTAGAAAAGTTTTGGCAATAAACGTGAAACGGCTAGAAATGAACTTACATAAAAACAAAAACAATATTCAAATTCAATTTGGCACACGTAAACGTTTAGAGATTGATACTGTTAACCCAGATACTGACCGTAACACTTTTCACAACAAACAAACGGCTCCGCGTCAAAACGTGCGAATCGTAAGAGATTTTTCGATCATCTCTCTTCATGATAACATCGATAATATTGTTGATTATTTACAATCTCACAATTCCCACAATTACACCTGACAGTGTGTTTCTATTGAGAAAAAGTGTGACAAGTTTCTCTCGAGGCGGGCACCATGCGGAAGGTGATTTATAATATAAAACCGCTAAATAAAAAATATCCCTCTTTCGTAATGAGAATTACGCAAATCATATTATAGAATTATATGATCTATAGATCTCCAAGATGTTAAGATTGTTTCTTATCAATTATGCTAATAAAATGGGTCAAGGTCGTCTGCGATCCATACACAATCGATTTTCTAACATTTCTAACAATTTCTATTGAAAATAAAAAGCATTGAGTCATTTGTCGTATTACACGTTCCACATAATTTTCTATAGAGATCGTTTTCGTAAATGCACGTCGATTTTTCAGAGCCTTTCACTTCGGATTACACATTTTATTCGTATTCGATATACGAATATATACATTCGATAAAAACCTTAGATCTTTCAGATGTTATGTCACGCGCCGAAAATTAGAGAGGTGCCTTTTCAGTCGAGGCACAAACACAAACGCCTTCGATAAATATATAATTTAAGCGACACAAAATGTGAAAGTGTTCACAGCGGACGGTTTTAGCTCGATATATTCATTATAATATATCTCGTTTTAAATGCCAAGTCACCGGACCCGATTTCGAATTCGTCGAGTTTCGCGCGCGGACACGAAAAACCACCACCTCGAGGAATTCGGAAGGTGGCCGAAACGCGAAAAAGAAACGATCACTTTTAGAAACACTGAAGGAGTGGGGATGGCTTTGGATTTTTCGAGATTTTTTTCCATGATGGATCACTCACCTGTGATTACAAGACAGAGAGCTAGCGCGGCGATACAAACGTACCGCGCCATGTTAGCAACTAAACAGTCCCTCCTGGGCGCTCGACGGCTGTTTTATACCAAGCGGCCCCCACTTGCCCCCGCAGCTCGAGGCCCACTGCTACCAAGCCACGCCTGCCACCCTCTAAAAAAAAATAAAATTCGAAAATATTAACGAAAACGCATTTAAATTACATCTAAATATATTTTTAAAAATCGTCTCATTTCGTCTAAAATTATTTAATTTTTTTAATTTTTTTTTGAAAAATATTAAAATTGATTAGTTTTTTGACGAATTCTGATTTAATTTTTTTGAATTTTTTGAAATTTTTTATACTTTTTAGGCGTTCGAACGCGGGGCGTGAGTGCGTTCGGCGGTGCAAAGTCGCGTTGTGAACATTCGTCTCGTCGATGCCCACACTCGAGGTTCAACGCACAGAAAGGCGAGAAGTGCACAACATTTCTTTTCGAAGGTGGTTCACTATTTAATTTTTTCTTTCGTTATATTCGTTCCGATATGTCGTATGTTTCCTGAAAGTATTGCTTTGTCGCCTTGCGATTGAGTTCCGTTCGATTGATTGAGACTTTCGTCGTATCTAATGAAGTTTTTCATCATCGATGTTTGTTTTGTTGTATTCGTAATTTTTTTTCGAAATGATAAATTTTTATTATATATGGTAATGTTTATTGCATGAAATTATCGTTTGATCGTATTGAATTGTGACATTGAATAGTTTTTAATGTCAATGTTTCAACTATGAGTTTCGATGATACAAATATACTTCGTATAAACAAATCATTGAAATAATTACATTCATTTGAGATAAACATTTTGTAATTTGAAATTGCATCAGATTATCATATGATTGTATATATTTATTATTAAAATAGTCTTCCTGTTTTACATACGATGGTAATAGAGATAAAGTTCAATGATTCGCGTACCGTATATACCGGACATCTGACTTACGTAAATTTGTTCAATCAGTCTTGCTCAAACGTTGCAAAATTTATAAAAGATGCCAATTTTTTCTACACCAATATCAAACATGACGTGATATTTATTAATTTCTTCTTTCTGCGAATCTCGTGTTAACATTTTGTAATGGTATAACATGTATTTCGCATTATGAAAGCTAAATATGCATAATATTTTACAATGTAAAATTTCATCGAAACGAAGTGAAAAAAATAAAACAATCGATCTTTACCAGTTTTTCTGTTAGAAAATTATTTCGTGCGAAAACCTAACATTAATTCGAATATTAGAAAGCGTAATGCATTCATAATTTTTGCTCTCCGGCTCGGTTTTGATAATGACAAGTTTTCCAACATTAAATTGGTATAATTAAACGGATTTTTAAGGCCATTCTGTGGTTTTTCGAGAAAATATGTGAATTAATACATAAAAATTTATAAATTCATATTCCTACCAGTTTCTCTAAACTATTAAAATCATAGATCGTTTTAGAGACGCATCTAATGCAAAATTTTAAGAATCAGTGATGTCACAGTTCAAATTATTACGCTAATATTTATAAAATTTCATGGAGTAAAATTTACTCAGAAATCGTATGCGGTTTTCACATTTGCATACATTATAATATTTTCAAAGTAAGAGCTTCTTAGAAATGAAAATTTCAATTTTTCAACGTTGAACTAAATAAATTCATTGAATAATCTATTTATTAGAATATTTTAAAATATGTAAAAATAATATTAAAATTGATAATGACATACGATTTCTGTTAATGAAACATTATTCAATATTTTCAATACAAAATAAGGAAAACTCCGAATTTTCAATATTAAATTAAATAAGTGCATTGAATAATCACTTAAAATCTATTTTTAATGTAATACATAAAATGTGCGACATATAAAAAACAACGACATACAATCGTAGGTCCGAACCTTAATAAAGCACAATCGACGCATTCATAACATTTCCAATAAATCAAACGCATCTTTTCAACAGAACCCATTAACATAATCTCGAATGGAAACAAAACGATGCGAAATGTTCCATTTTTTTTCCATGTTGATTTTTGCATCAGTGAAGAATGCGACCTCAAGGTGAACAGCCCTCTGAGTGTCCCTTCTTGCAAATCCCACTAAAGTGCATCTCGATTCCGATATAGTGAAAGGTATTTTTTCACACGAAGAGACTCTGTCGAACCTTGATACATCTTCTAAAGGTTAAATTGATCTCGAGAAGTGAGCGAATTGCATAGAAACTCATATCAGTGGTCATAGTAATCGTAAAAAGTTCGATTTATTCGGAAAAAAATAAACGTCGGCTTATTTTGTTCGATGGATTTTAATTTTGTGGCGTCTATTCATATTATAATGTTGAGAAATGTTAGCGTTTGTCACAAACGAGAAAATCGTCTTTTAATACGCTTCCAAGGATTTTGTAGAAAGTGTAACCAATCTTCATTTTTTTTCTCGATAAAATACGGCAATTTGATCATTTTAATCTCGTGAAAATTAGAAATATCTAGTCGTTAAGTGTTCTTATTTGTTGTTGTGCATAATAAAATTCTATAAAAGGTTTTCTATTTGCATTTAAGAAACCGCGTTGACAATCAAAATAGAAAACTTCAATCGTAAACCGTTTTGTTTTAAAAAGTATCAAAAATCAGAGAATGAAATATTAAAAAAACAATGAATTTTTAACTTTATAACGAAACTTATACCATTTGAAAAAAGTGTGATTTTCGAATGAAAAAAAAACTGAAATTCTTCATTTAAGGTGAAGGTGACTTCTCAGTATTTCGAATTGAAACAAGCTTAAAAAAACAAAAATATTATAATTTTAATATCTAAAAATAAAATTGCGTCATTTTTTAATTAAAAAAAAAAATTTACACCAAAAATGTTGCATCAACGTTGACATTAAAAAAAACTTCATATCTAAATCGGCAAAAATTTCAAAGACACACCACAATTATTCCTCGAACGTATCATAGTCATTTTGGGAATCCGGAAATCCAAAGTTCTCATTAGATTGCGACACGAGTCGAATATAATTCCCATTGTGAAATTTCGTGATTTGCCTCAACAACAACAACTGCTAGATACTGACTGAAATACGATTGACATTTGTCGAATGCGGATTTGAACTTTTATGTTGTACAATGCGATACGAAGCTCATTCGTGGCTCAATTTTACGTGTTTTCAGGCTTTTATCGCACAAATTTGAAAATCGTGAGTTGCACAAAGCAAATATACGAGAATTTTTGGAAGGATTTCTAGTGTTGTGCAAATGGTCCTGGTTGTGCGTTCGATTCTTATGTCATGCTTGAGTCAATAACCTCTGGTGTGCGAAATTCTTAAGTGGCACTTAGGCGATCGATGATATGCAATCTATGCGTTGCTTCAATATTGATAGAGGGCTTGATTAATTATCTAGAAGTGAATTGAAACTCATTATCAATATTGATAGAAAATTATTTATCTATCAATATCGAAGAGTCCATTGAACGTGTAAGAGGTTTATTATCTACATACCCTTCGATCGAAGATTAAAATTGAATTTTTAATACCTGCATTTATTTTAAATTCAGTCAGTTAAAATCAGAATGCCAAAGTGATGGTCAAAATATTGTTAAATGCTTTAATTTTGAGCTATAGAATCGAAAAACTTATTGACGGTGTTTTGAGTCATTCGAAAAACATTTAATATTGTATACCATTAAATTTTTAATCATGTTTAAGACAATTTATTTACTATTTTTCAGATTGAAATTCAGTCTTTAGAAAAATAACTTCTTGAATATATGGGAAAATCGCACGATTTCTGAAAGCATTAAAATAGCTGTCTTTATTTGTTCCGTTAAACCTACACACATTTAATATATTTTCACGGCTAACAACACAAATCATACTAATAAAAACTTTAAATTCAACTGAAAATTATATTTATCAGAATAAATAGATACGTTGTTTTCCTTGATGCACATACCGTAACCTGTACAAAAAGCATACAATTTTCCTCATCTTCACCAAATTCCTGGAAAAGTACACAAATAACCCGACTAATTACCCAATCGAACGTTCAACCCACACTTGTAATAAGCGAATGCATCGACATTTGAGCAAAAGTGCATACTACAATATTCAGCGACGCAAAAGCCTTCGAAACAATGATCGCGCTTTCTAACCGATGTTGACACGATGTGAGATTGCAATATTCGAAGAAGAGAGTCTCAATTTCATCTCGATTGTCTGAAATCGCATTCATTACACGTGTAAAATGTACTGAAATCGAATAAGTGGGCTGAACGGCGGATTTTTCGATTGTGATTGCGGTTTTCTTTTTCCGAAATGTAGCGCGTTCAAATCTTTCCGATTTTGCATAATGGAGTCGATTTTTCGATTTTGCATTCGAGATGAATTTATGCAACAGTCCACTTTATCGCAGTACATAATATTTTGATGTGAGATTTGCATATTTATCGTGTTGAAGCCGATGATTGAAAATGTCACGAGGGAAATAGTTGTTTAATCAATGAAGTTGTCTTTTAAGATGCTCACTGAAAGACTGAAGAGTTTGAAATTTATAAATTGCTTGCTCAAGTTTTTTTGAAAGGTTGTATAGCGTTTTGAAATATCTACTCGATATGCTTAGAGATAGTAAAAATATAAGATCTAAGTTTTTTTTTCTCTATTTTACACTTAATTTTAATTCGACCTTATCTTGAAATATAGCATAAAAAATGAATTTGAAACAAAAATATTTTTATTTGAAGTGTGAATCCAATATTATTTGTAATTTAAAATTAGTTATTATGGTGAAATCGTTTATTTTTTAGATATTTTTGCACAATACAAAATCAATGAATTCTGCTCATTGCTAAAAATGATATGCAGTCATTCCATGCTCTATATCATTTGCAAAATAAAATAGATCATAAATCACACACGTGTGAATTTTATGATTTAATTTGAATAATTCAATCGAAAGATCAAAAATGAATAAAATTCATTACATTAAACAAAAAGAATATATCTTTCAAGCAAGTTTCTTCGCGGAACGCTTCCAACAAACTACAATTTCATAAACAACACATAAATACCGGACAACGGCATTTTTGCAATTTTCGAACAATGACACATTTAAACGACACATTCTAGATCGCTTCTGACTCATTCGCCAAATGGGACAATTCGAAATCGGTTGCATTCATAATAGATTAAGTTAACGACTTTCTCCGTTGTAACGATTCGCTAAAAACCGCACAGAAACAAACCCATTCGCATTTTCGAACGATTTTCGCGAACATCTCGAAAGATGTACAGCAATAATATAATAATATGCGGTTTTGAGGCGAAATCGAAAGTGAACATCGCACAGGTGAAGGACTGCTATTTTAGCGAGTTCGGGTTCTTTATTGTTATTTTTTCGAAATCGCCGCCAAGCAACAGGTTTGCATTAGGCTCGGATTACGTCTGTTATAAGCGCTAAATATTTTATTTATATTGATTTTTTCTATTATCGAGACTGTCGGGTCATATGTCAAGGATTCGCCCGGTTACGAAACGATATAATTGCTTTCGACCGGTCGACAACGTAACGCATCTCCGCCTTTTACATCATTCCATTATTTTCGATGATAAATTATGCGAAATCGATTATGTTTTATGGCAGAGCATCGAATCTATGACATCTTTTACGAACAAAGTTTTATTCTATTCCATACAAATATTGGTGAATCTAAGGCCTAATCTTTTGATCGTCTGTTAAGTTTAAGTCAGCTAAGATTTTTTTTATAGGATTTTACAGTTACTATCACATATTCGCAAATTCACAGGTTCAATTCTATAAAAAAATATAACTTAGCCAACGATCGAAAAATGTACGAAATTCTTCAAAATAATTTTACATTTCGATACACTTATGTGTATTATATTAAATAGCAAAATCAAAAAAAAAAAATACTACTCGACTGTTATTTTACCATCAAGATACTCAATCTAACCTAATCGCATCAAAAATATAGCCCAACTTATTTGAATTTTATATATCACAAAAAAAAAAAAAACTTAAACTAACCCAAACTAATTTATATGGACCGATATCTACAGACAAAATAAAAGGAAAGTATCTTAAAAAATCGTCAATTGCACTTTTAATCACACTTAAGTGATGTTAAGCTTTCGAATCATAAAACTATATTCATTCATCGAAATATCATTTAATGAATATTATGAATATTTGATATGATTATATAAGATGAATATACACATATTTAGAATATAAAAATATAAAGCACGCAAATGAATTATGATATGAAACGTCGAGACCTCGATATGCGAGCTTTTTATAGGAATTGTTACGAGTGTAGAACGAATACGGAAATCTGATCCAACTATGGGAAAAATGCGTATTGATCTTTGTCGATGGAAAAATTACGTGTTTTATGTGTAATTAATAACAAATGTGAGTGTATCGAGTTCGATCTACGATTCTATTGCTACAATAATAACATTGTAGTAATAATGTCACGATTTGACTCAAATATTCATTAATTCATAAAATCGACGGTGTTAATACAAGAAAATTTGAATTAATAAGCTTTTAACATTCGTTCGTGTTATGTCATTTTATTTATCGGTAAAATATAATAATTATTAATATTTGCTCATAAATTAAACGTTCACTCATTTACGCACAAAATTTTCATATAAATATGTATTTATAGAAAATAGATTACATTTTGAGCTTAATCCATGCTAAATTAATACATAAATTTAAATTATTACAATTATCAAATAAAATAATTGATTTCATAATTCAAAATAATTGTTTATCGATGCACATTCAATTACGTGATTCAGAATTTTAGAACGAACTTTCCTCGAGTCATCGTCGATTAATTGCAACATTCGCGCAGAAATTAACTGCAAATCGTCAATAATATAACATGAAAACTAATTAATCTTTAATTGGTAATCTAAAATGTTTATAACTGAAAAAAAAATCATCGAGTGATCTGCGAAAAAGTGAAAATGACCTCTGCAGCGTTCGTTCGCGAGAAATCGCACATGCACCTTCGAGTTACGTAAAAAAATCGAGAAAATCCACGAAACGAGTGTGAATATATCGCACATTCTTTTTAATAATGTCATAGCTCAAAAAAACTTGATTTTTTAATAAATCTTAGAATTAAAATAATCTAGAATGAAATGTGTTGAAAATAAATACGAGTAGGTACTTATTGAACTTTTACTTTGACGATATTTTTTATTTAAGACCTGAATTTTTTCGTGATCCAAAAATATTTATGAATATTAGAAGCTAATCAGAGTTAGTGACAATAAATTAGTAGAGTTGATTGTAAAAATCATATTTGAATAAATTTGTTCTGATTTTTTTTAAAATGGCTGTGTATCATCAGATCAATAAACAACTTTACAACCCTTCTTTAATCATAGATTTCATTTTAAAGTGATGAATTTTTCAAAATTTTACCGTATGCACTTATACCCTTTAGTTTCTAAGATTATTTATTATTTATTATTATTTAGTTTATCTAAGGTTCTCAACTGTCTATCGAATAAAAATTACTGATAATACATATATTGCACATATGAATTTCATCAATTTTCCCTGCTAAATATTTAGTCAAAAAATTTCAAATTTAACTGAGAATTCGGAGCATTCTGAAAAAATGCACGACTCAAAAAATCCAAATTTTAAAATATGACGATATTAAAAGGAAACGAGGATATGAAGTCGTCTTCCGTCAATCGAATCCTCGAATGAAAATCTCAAAAAAAAGAGAAAAGTTTCGCAACTCTGTTAGGCATTGCGACATAAAGTCTCGCCTCCGCCAGAGAACAATGGTGCAGGTGGTTCTGATCATGGTGTGAAGATGACGATTTTCATGGTGTATGTTCGTGATGGACTATTGTGGTGATATCGGTGATGGATGTTCTTCGGATTGGAGAAGGAAGTGAAGGTTGTCGTAGGTCGCGCCCACTCTTCGTGTGCTGTAGTCGTTTTGGGTTTTAGAGGTGTGTTTTGATCGAATATTTTTGTATTTTGAATATAAAATTATTAAAATTAAATTTATCAATGCATCATTAAAAATTTCCATTTCAAGTTAAATTTATTTATTTCACGAGTTCGGTAGATTAAGAAATGAGTCGGTTGCATGGTACATGAATACTTGGTTTCCATATTTATTCCATTTTTTTTCTTGCAATATTTGAAAGAAAAATAATTTGATTTAAATCGAAAAATATTTGATTTGAATTATGAATCATTTAATTGAAAATGGAAACCTTTTATTAAGACACTTATTTTATTTTGGTCGACAAAATTAATTATTAATCAACGTAAATCAAAATTTATAATTAAGTAATATCTTGTGAATTATTATTTTTTAAATATAGCACATAAATTATTTCAATGTAGGCTTCGTTTAAATTCTATTTAATTTCAATCTCTCGCACAATGAACAGAGTTGGCCTCAAAATCCAATAATAAACATCGACAATATATTTTTTCTCATTTAGCTGAATCGTGTCTATTGTTTTTGCTCGAGCATTTAAATGATTTCTTTTTAATAAGCGATATTTATGATTCTATATTTGGAATCGTTGAGCAACGTCTTTGTCTCGATTTACATTCCTTAGACCAAAAATGAATTATAAATAATTTTTTCAATCACATTCATTAATTTTTCGGAAACTACCTTCGACAACTTTCATCGATCGAATCGAATCCAATCAGCGATGCTTCGACATTGAACCACTTTCGATCGTTTTTTTTCACATAAAACCATAGATCTATAGCAAAACCATAATCGAATATTTTCAATTGAATCACCAGACTCGAGTTTCGTAACATTTTCTTCGTCGGCAAATGTCCTAGCGGTGTGTCATTCTTATAGAAAATGTTAAACTCAGTGGGTAGTTAAATTTTAGCGACAACAATGTGTCGATCACAATCGAAATACCCACACGTTTATTGTTGTGTGGAAGACGATTAGTGAAATCTTCTAAATTGGAAATGTCGGTGAAAATCGAACAGACAATTGCGTATGTAACTAGCTATTCGATGAAATCATAACGATTTGAATTTGAATGAGATGTGTTTGTGTAGCGAGTTTCGTTTCGATCGAATTAGCGTATAGTGATTCGAATAAATAACAAAATTCAAATTGATAGCCGTTGAGACGATAATTAAAATTGCTCAAGACTAGAAGTGTTCGAAATGAAATTACACCAATTTGTTTTACGAGTGTCTGTTATCGAAGTATGATTTATTTTTCCGTCGTGAGTTGATAATTTTAACCGTTCAATTACAATAAAATCGTAAAATTATTGTACTCACTTTTTACTGCTTCATTTTAGAGTTGATTCGAAGTCAAACAAATTTCATGATAAAGTTTCATTGTATTTTTAAAAATGTTTGTTGTGAATTGAATCAATATAAATGGCTTATGTGCGTTGTATTATATAACAAACTTGAAAGTTTCAAACTCTTTCATTTGATACACGTACAGATTTCAACTTCTGGGAAATTCCCATGCACGAAAACGAAGGTCAAAATCCTTTTATTGCAATTCTACAACACATACAAAAAAGCTAGTTTAAACAAATTTTTGTTAACCGGTCACGTATTCGACGCAGATCCTTCGACATTCAAAGAATTTTTTCAGTAAAATTAAGGACTTGTAAAGCAGACTAATACTGAAAATTATTTAATAATCCGTTGAATAATTTACCTATGGTCTATATACAAAAAGAGATGAACTAAAAGAAGAGCAACCAATAAGTACCAGTGGTTATTAAATATTAAATTAAATTAAAGGTGGTACGAAGCTTACAATGATCCATTGTAAAGCAGTGATATATTTGTTACTTTTTCTCTATTATGATAGATGTGAAACCCTACAAGAAAAAATAATTTAAGTTAGGTTAGATTCATTTCAGATTCGCAAAGTTCGAGTCAAATGTTGCACAGTGTACAAGCACAATAAAACGAATCGAGAAGCCGAAACCTCCCCATTGTGTCTGGAGACGATAGCGCAATACAATAATAATGTAATGACAATAATGCATGGTTGATGGCCATGGTGGCTGGTGACATTCTGAGGAATGCCGTCTTCGTATCGGGGCCACCGTAACGCAGCGACTCCATATAACTGTTGGGAAACACTCGCTTTTACAACGACCGTTGCTTATCGACAATTCGGTATTATTTAACCCCTGGAATCGATGAAAATTTTCGGTACTCTCGTACTATTTCATTGGAATGATACTCAACTTAAACTGATTGAAGCTAACAATTTGAATGAATCTAGCTTTTCTATGGATGTACCTACATTTTTTCCTTTCTTCGAGTGAGTTTCACAAAATTATAAAAGAAAAATCAAATGGACGAAGATGTATTGAACTGAGAAATATACGAAGATTCTAGAAGACAAAGAGTACGAGTTATCATTTAATTCAATGGAATTAAATTCTAAAATATACTACATTGAACAATTCACATTAAATATTTTTTTTTATCACTTGTATAGTTTGTCTTTTTAAGTCTTTATTTTCAAAATTTTCTCATTATAAAATTATTTTGCACTCATAAAATCAATAATTTTAATACGAATGAAACTTTTTTTCTCATGAAAAAAGCTACAAAAAAATCATCAAGTTATTCATTCAATTTTATAATACTGAAAGACACCTAACATTGAAAACAATTAATGTCACGAACAAACGACTGTATTTTTTTTAATAAAAAAAAGTTGCACAACAAATTCCCTATTGTACTAGGCACGACTGCACATATAACCTAGATCCGCTTCGGGAAAACATCGAACCGTACCATCTTCTAATTGCTCAACGATTTCCACTGAACAACCTCGATTTTTCAAAGAAATTCAGAATCGGAGAAGGTGGATCGATCACATCGATCACAATTCCGAGGTCGATACGATTCACTAAACCGTAAGTGCGATTTAACCTTACTGAAAAGAACGCAGCTTCCGTCATTTAGTTCGAACGCTTTGTATCGAACTCGAATTGTAAGATTGTCGAAAACGCGGTCTAGATATCGAAATCGGTCTGAAAAAGTAGCATAGAAATATAAACCGAGAAATCTGTGTGAAATTAGATTTTTTTTGCTATTGTTCATTTCGATGAGTTCTTAAAAATTTATTGGTTTGTCTTTGTTGAAAATATATTTGTGGTAAGCAATGAGACATCTTTCATATGTGAGATTTTCTTTTACAATTCACTGCATGGAAAATGCATACGAATTTTTTCAAATTTTTAACTGACATCTGTGTTTATATTTTGTAATGTTTACAAAATAGTTAAATTTAATATTAGTAGGAAATTGAACCGAACCGAAACTGAAAAGCGAAAATCGTTATTTTTCGAATTCAAAAAAAGTGTAAATTTAAATCCACGATAATAAACGAAATATTAAACTCAATTT
Source organism: Cheumatopsyche charites (assembly GCA_024721215.1). Taxonomy (NCBI): domain Eukaryota; kingdom Metazoa; phylum Arthropoda; class Insecta; order Trichoptera; family Hydropsychidae; genus Cheumatopsyche; species Cheumatopsyche charites. Next base: position 1,622,949 of record CM045576.1, read on the forward strand.
AAATGATAATTATAATAAAGAAAGTTTTTGAATTTATAAAACAATTGCTCAATTAATCGAGTTTGAAAAAGAAAACCATAGATGTCCTCGTTCATAATTGAACGAATCGAAAACCCAAGTACGAATCAATATTGTAACAATAATTTCTATTAATTATATTATAATAAAATAACGATTGTATACAAAACATGACGTCGCTTTTAGATAACGATGATATTATATCCATATAAAATATTCATTTGGAAACAACAGTGATTCGCGAGAAACCAACGCGCGAAATTACATTTCGAACGTAACGAAACTCTATAAACGGAACATAACGAAATATATACATACATAAAAAATAATTAAAATCCACTTGAAAGCAAATACAGATACATAAAATTAAATTTTTGTAAAAATTGTACATACCAGGGCCAGCCTGCTGAACGACCGCTCCCGATAGAATCGAGAGTAAAAGTAACTTGTGAAACTTTTCATTAGCCCATTGTCGACACAAATTTTAAATATTTACCCGCGAATAAAACTTCGAAAATAATTTCGAAACATAACATTTCACTTAGCATTTTTTCAGAATGCAAACGGATTCGTTGGAATTTTAATTTCATACAAAAACTTGTTCTCGATTGAAAATGATTTATATAAAATCCACAAATGTAATTTCATCATTTGATTATTACAAATACTTATTTTAAATATACAATATAATCGTTTCATAAGATTTTAACAATAAAAAAAATAATAAATTCATATTATAAACCTCAGATTTATCATAGTTTTCAGTTGCTAATGAACTTGTTCCTCAAATCTCACAATTTTGTGAAATTTCGTGCAACTCGAGGTGAATACTTAAACTTTATACGTGTCCTCATTTTCATAGCTCTTTATAACTTACCCTCTACTTTAATAGTTTACAAAGTCGTGTCTGAAGTATGTTACAATGTTTCTCGTATAATATTTGCAAAGCATACCGACTTAATAAATATGCAAAGTATAATGTTCTTATTTAATTCGCATATTGTAGATTATATGTGAATGTTTTATTGCACAAAATGTACAAAGTTTACTTTTACCATCTCAAATTAAAATCAAATAATATAGATGAGAGTTTAAATAAAATTCTTTTACAAATTGTATGAATAATTTATTTTTCATCAATCTTATTATAATAATAAGTAGTTTTCTTATAAACTTTAAATATTTCATATTCATAATATGGTTTTAAAAACTTATTATCTATGTACAACAATAAAGAAATATTGGGATAAACTAATTTTACATTATGATTGTTATTTTTTAGATATTACACTTGTTTACATGATAATCTAAATACATAATAGCACTAATTTGTGTGTGTTTGTGTGTTCATGTATCACTCGAAAACTGCATTGATATATTTACAGATTGAAACTGTGTTGATATATTCAACGGGTTGATCGTTAGTTAAATATAATATGAATGCAAATAAATATATTTATTAGATTAAAGTTAATTATTATCAAATCGATTTAAAATAACTCAGATAGTGTCATGCTTAAAACATTTTGCTTTTTTGAAATAAAAATCAGTGCATTTATAACAAATGTGACTTTAATTTTTGATGGATAATCAAATGAAACATTGCATTATTTTCTCAGACAATTCTAAATTAATGAGAATTAACAAAATTCGAATCATTCAAATGAAGCAATAAGTGCTTCTCAATCATTTATAATAAAATTCAAATTAAAACCAAATAATTTATATAAAATTTCTAACATTTTTATATAAGTACTCAAACTCTCGTTTTACACGGTGGATAGGGACCAGCAAAAATCGTGTAAAAAAGCGATATTTTTCATTTCTCGATATTCATTATATAGTTCAAACAAACCGTGTTAGACCAAATAAATCGTGTAAAAAAAATATATTTTCATTTTTTCAAACCGTGTAAAACGAGAGTTGGGTGTATCTATATTTTTTTAATTTCCATCAATCCAACTTTATTAAAAAAAAATTGACCAAATATAAAAATTCCTACAAAACTCATAAAATTCAATCTAAACACTGAAAAAAAAAACAATTGAACGAACTAAAAAACAAGACCCGGCCATAAAACCGTAAACGAGCAACGAATTCTATACGAAAACGAACGAAGCGGGAGGAACAACCCGCCCCGTATCGGATGACGCAACAGCCTAAGGGTGTATACACGTGACGTACGTACGTACATATGTATGGAAGTTTTAGGGACGCAACAGTTACCCCAGTCTGTGGGTCACAGGCAGGGCCAGGGGCGGAGTAAGGGCGGGCTCACCTGCAGCGTTCGTGACCCACTTCTGAAGGTCACTGCTACGAGGACCTGTCTTTTGCCACCCCTGCCTGCACACGTGTGTTGGGGCGCGATCGAAGATTCTCAATGGTTTTTTTTTTAGTGGTGGTTTGATTTTGTTTTTTTTTTTTTGTAATGAGAGGATTGGTTTTGTTTGATAGGTATTTGATATGATTTTGTCGAATTAAAGGTTGGTTGAATAATATAATACTAATGAGTAAAAATATCGGTATTAAGGTCAAATTTTTCAGTCGTATGTTGCTATTTTGTAATGCTTTATAGTGAAGAACTTTTTATCATATAGAGTTCGACATTTCTTTTTGCTAAAATTTAGCTTAAATGTCTTTAAATACTATTGAAAATTCAGGTTTTAATTAATTCAAAGTACAATAAATCATCTTCAGATAAAAATTTCATAACTCTCTTAATTTATACGAGTATCATACGAGATTTCAAATGACAGAACAAATAAAATAAATTCTAAATTCGATATGTGTGCACCTATGAGCAAAATATTAATGATTATTGCATCTCACCGACTGCATATAACCCAGTATTTGCAATCATAGTTGCTTCATTTATTTTTTTAGTTTTCCTAATTAACATTTTCTAGAATTCATTTCTGAAATTTCCTAGAGCTATGATTAAATTAGGACTAATACTTAATACACCCAACTCTCATTTTACACGGTGGATAGGGCCCAGCAAAAACCGTGTAAAAAAGTGACATTTTTTATTTCGCGATATTCATTATATAGTTCAAACAAACCGTGTTAGACCAAATAAATCATGTAAAAAATTTTATTTTTCATTTTTTCAAACCGTGTAAAAAATACGTGTAAAACGAGAGTTGGGTGTAGTTATATTATATCGACGGATATGAAACTTATTCAATAAGGTTAGCTTTTTTTTTACTTGTTTTACAATCAGATTAGACAAATCGGATTGCGTTCAAGATTAAATTAGTTTAAGCCTAGGATAGTGCACTTAATATGACCTCCCAGTACGTACAATAGAATTTTTATTCAATCTTCATTTGAAAAGATCTGATTTTCCCCATATAGATTTAGATTGAGAAGCACTGGCCTTGATTGAATTATTTTCGTGTGGTGTGGATGAACCTCGGTTGAAGGTTGAGAGCTCTTATCGCCCGAGGGTTGTAATTGAAATCTATGAGTTTCTATGATTAAAGATAAGAATTAATTCAAATGTCTACATTGAATATTGAATATCTTGTTATTATTGATTTCTCGAATCGGATGAATATACTTATATCATTGAACTTTACTATTTGATCAACGGCACATTACTTAAGCATTAGATCTCTCTCAATATGCAATAAGTATGATATTAATCAAAATCGGGTTAGGATTTAGGAATCGTATCGAGATGGAATTGGAACTGGGCCAAATCAAAATAGTGACGGGCGTAAAATAAGATAGTACACAAGAACTGTTTAAATAACTTCACATATGGTCATTTTAAAATATAACACACAACTGAATAAATAGTAGAACTATTTGTATAGCCACAGATTTATAATTTTCAAAATTGAACCTGTTACGTCTTTTAATGATATATTCTTTCTGTTATTGATTTGTTTACTTACAATATTTTTTTCATATTATTATCTATGTAAATGTAGGTATTCTTATATTATAAGAACGAAGTAAATTCGATTATATTCGAGTCATCGTCCGATCTAATTTATATAATATAATATATAACTTTTACGATTTCCAAAAAAAAAAACTCAAAACCGAATTCGAATTGTGTAGCTTCATCGCTTGTTGTTTTAATATAAAATTTCGTTCGAATTGCTTTCAAACAAAATTCAATATTGGCAGAATTGTCTTTTTTTAAGGCGTGCCTTATTTGTTTGTAAACATATCGAATTCTATATTTATTTGTAATCGATAACATGCTAATTGAATGTTTATAAAAAATATGTATGTATAATTTTAGAATTCAGATAACGACGTCGAAACTAGTCGATCGAATTCAATTAAGATAATTACTTTTACGAAAAAAATGTGTTTTTATTATTCCGGTGATAAAACTACATTTTTATCAACATAATTATATTGAAATTGATTGATTTTAACATGTTTGACTTTGCTTCGACATTCAACAATTTCTAGTTCGATGAACTTGCATTTCGCTAAATATTTTACACTACCCACATATTCATTTTTATATAAATTGACGACCATTTCACAAGTGCATTGTTTGCTCGTCTATTGAACTGATAAGACGTCGTTACTTATTCCGTGATAGTTTTAAATAGTTATTTCTTTATATTTAATTTTGATTAAATGTGTTTTCTGTTTTGCCTCGAACAAGTTTTCATAAAAATGATTTCAAATGTTCGCAAGTTATTCTACATTTACGGTTTCGGCTGAAAACAGGTATGTTTTTATTTGGTTTCAATAATTTTTCTCTTCATATTATAATGATTCGTTGAATCTCAAACGTAATTTACGTACTTATAAATGTCAGTTATTATTATCGATATTGTTTTTTCACGGATCACATCATATTAATAATAAATCTGAATGCCATGTATTGAATTACGTTTGAACCTCAATCAGATTATTTTCGTTTCGCTTCTAGGTTTCATCGTGAATTTCGCCCGAATAGGGCTATTTTCGTCTTTGAAAATAATATTCAATTTGTTATATTATTCATGTTGAAAAGTTATATTACTTTTCAATCTGAAGTTCACGATTTCTGTATTCAAAGGTGACTATTCAAAATTGTCCATGTGTTGTGCATAAGCGAGATTGAACAGTCACTAATCTATGCATAAAATCTCATTTCAGATATTCTTGATTGTATGTAATTCCTGATGTATCAACCTACAAGAAAACCATATCATCACGCAAAATATCGAAATTTTGAAAGTGACTGGTACTAATTGATACGATTTAACAAGGAAATATTGTCACAAAATATTTTCAACAATCGAGGGTAAGAAAATTTTATTTGCTTAAATATAACTTATGTATGCTTATTGCTGTGGTACACATAGGTAGTTACTTGCGGTTTTATAAAATCTAATTTCAGACAGGAAACGATTTTTTAGTCATGTTTTGATTTGATACTAATTAAATATTTGATACATACCTATAACAAAACTTTCATACAAAATAACATATGAATTTCAAATATGAAATTTTTGCATAATTGAATCTTTTAATAATCTTTTTCTTTTCATTTTTCTCATTTATTTATTTTACCAAATTAATTGAAAAATAGATTTATATCTCTAATTGTTAATATATTGAAATTTATTCTAGTTCCAGATTTCTATGGTACCTATTTACAAGCGTTATGTTGCAAGTGCTATTTGACTTCAATAATACGAATTGTATGGATTAACGGATTTCCTTAAAATTTTAAGGTGATCGTATTTTTCCAAAGTGTATTTATACTACGTCTTGGAGCAGTATGATCATTTTATTTTTTTAAATTTCAGATTGAGATATATTTAAACGTTTTGAAATGCAGTTTTGTGCAAAATCAAATATTCGTCATAATAAATGAGATTTATTTATATTTTCAATATCCGAAGGTATGCATATGTGATTATTAATATGTATTTATTATATTTCAAATATACAGCATAATATGCTTATTTACAGATGAATTTTCATTTCAGATATTTAGATTTTTCGCAAAAAATAATAGTGGTTCAAGAAATGCTGTTTAATATTTCATGTTGCAACGTAAGGGTATTTGTAAGATACATAATGTACATTTTAAATGTTTCTTTCCTGATACTCATACTTAATTCTAAATTTATATTTATGCAGGAAATTTATTTTGCATCAATAAACGAGTCGAAGTGATATTAAAAAAATTCAAATATTTCAGAAGAAAAAAATTGACTTATTAAAAATACAGTTAATTTGATCTTTAGAAACGTTATTTCTAATATTGGGTAAATACAATAGACCATTCATTAAAAGCTGTAAAGTGTTCAGGCCTTTTGTTTTCATTAACTTCTTTATATTATCCACAGATTTTGCTATTTAGATTTTACACCAATTATGAAAATTTGTCATGTGATCGATCTGTCGAAACATGATATTCACATGCCATAAAAATCGATATTTTTTTGTCGAAATCGGTAATAATTCAATGAATATTCTGAAATATTTATTTTCATTACTTATTATTTAAATATGTTTTCTTACAGTCTTGTTACTTAATGGAAGAAATTTAAAATCAATATATATACAAGATGTTATTTTGAAAAAAAATCATTTTTTCATTTCCGTGTGGAAATGCTTAAGAAAAATCTATTAATTCTTAGAATGCGTTCAAGGTATTATAATTCAATAATATATGAATTTGATATTGTATTTTTTAAGAACTCATTGCAATTTTATATTTTTTACAGTGTTAAATCTCTATAAATTGATGATTTAAAATCTTTCACTTATTGGTGAATTAGCTCCAGAGCCAACGATTCATTTTCAGATTTATTTTCCAATTTTTTTTTTGATACAAATCCAAGTGTTTGTATTTGATAAAACATTCTTTTTTTTCAATCAAAATACCGTTGAACATTATATTATGATATTGTTTTCGAGATTTCGCAAGGAGGTAATTAAATGTTTATAAGAAATATTAATGTGAATAGTCAAATAGCTTATTTATTATTGTTTTTTTTTATTTACAGAAGCAAATATAATATTTACATATTTTTTTGTTCTAAGGTAAGTGAAATATCAACGGAGACTGCATAAAATCGGTGAGTGATTTTTCACATTATTTCTCAATTTTCTACTAACATGAGTGGGAAATTCAAATTATAAACAAAGAAAAGCCTTTAAAATTCTCGGTGATATAAGAAATCACTTCATTATCATTTCATTTAAAAAATACTTTGCACATACTTCTTTAAAATTATAATATATTATGCATATGTATTATAATAAAAAAAGTCCAATTGCAACGAAGATTTTTTTTTCTTGAGAAATGACTTCTTTATATTTGATTGATATTTTTCTATGCAGTTCATTAGTAGATGTACATATAGATCAGCTAGAAAATACTATTATTTTTTGTTGATTTTAAAATGTTTATCTGAAAGCATTTTCTATCGATTTTCATACGCATTAAAAATGGAATTGATGTGTATATTGAATCTTGAATTGATTCGTCTGAGAAATATAATCGATCAACTTGATTTCATTTTTCGTACATATATTCCTCGCTATACCACGTTCTCTACTTTGAATTCATTATTATTGTTAATATTGATAACTATTTTCTTTTTATTTTCTTCTACTATAAAAAAGTAGATGATAAATAAATCTCTAACGATTGCTCAATTGGAATTCTTAATTTTCTAAATCAATTGCAATTTCTTAAAAAAAAAACAATTTTTGAATCTTCAAATTGATCCTAAATCAAATTTATTCGAATCTTGATTTAATTGAAAATTATCATTTTGAATATATTTAAATTAAGATCTCGTATTTACATTGAGATTTTAGATTGGAAACATCGTTCAGTAAAAAAAAAAAACAAGATTTCTTATATTGTGTGTATGATTGAAATTATAATATGTATGTCAATCATATCATTCTGTTTATGAGAATCTTCTATATTATGCATCTGTAATTGATGCAAACCTAACTATCTCATAGTTAGTTTTTGTCCATTTAACTAACAGCACTTTTTGTAAAAAAAAAAATGAGATAGTACCCCAAATGGACCCTTCAGAGATTGTCCTTTGACCTTTAATCCCATTTTAAGTGTATAAAGATACATAGATACTTAAATTATGTGCTTAATTTAACCTAGATCAAGCAAAGTATAATTTAAAAAAAAATTTTTTTTGAAGAAAGAAAATGCAACTGATTTATATATTATGTGTTTAAAAACAGATACTTTTTCTTTGCTACAAATGTTATTTATTTGTATATTCAAAACACTAGTATTGTTTTTTTTTTACACGCATTAAATGATGATTCTATTTTAATTCAATGTAAATTATGTTATCAGGATTTTCCGTTGCCAAAAAATCTCATGTCGTTTATTCTGAGATTGATGATTTGATCAAATCTGATCTGGGATCTATTTAAAAATTTTATTCCTTATTTATTAAAAGTTCTCCGATAGAACAATTGTGTTGAGATTATTTTCAAAAATTTAGTTTTCAACTTACATTTTACTTTGTAAATATTAGTAATTCTGTATATCGCTGTAGACGTGTATACGAATGAACTTACAAATGAAATCAAAGCATCCGTAGTATTTTTTTTTAATGAATATCATGCATAACATAAATTTTACGCATGTATGCATTTAATTCATCAACACGTATGAAAATCTGATACGAAAACGATCTCAGAATAAAATATCGAAAATTTCCGAATTTGACGAAGAACCGTTTTACTTAAAAATGTAAATATTTCCAACATCGCGTGACTCGATCGCATGTACCCTAAATTCGAATCGAATCGAGCTTAAAACGAGGCATTTTGCTATCGCTAATTACGACGAACACCGACCGATAATGAAAGCGTTTTTTTTTTAAATCAGCCTTTGAAAAATTTTCGAACGGCTGAAAAATTTTTGAACGACTGAAAAATAGTTCGGGGCGCGGTTTTTCGCGGGTCACGGTCGAGATGGGAAAGATATAATATATTCGAGATGCGATATTATTCGATATAATAGAATCGTGTTATATAAAATATCACCGACATGTCGAAGGCTTTTCCAGGTATTTTTCGATAACGCGGAAGCCTACGTTCGCCTTTCGCCGGAATTGTGCACGTTGTTCAATTCATTTTGCCGTTCCAATAGTTTTTAACATAGGTGCTTATGTTGCTATTGTTTTATTTTCTTTGCGATTTTATTTGTCGTGATTTTGTAGATTTCTTTGTCGTCTCTGGAATGATATAAATAAACGATCGTCGATAACGCATCGTTTATATTGTTTCGATTTTAGACTTTGCTCAGTATATTTTCATGATATGCAGAGTATTGATGTCTAGATATGATATTATTTTCGAATATTTATCATGGATTCAATTGATTTTGAAAATTATTTACTTAATGCTTTTCTGTTTTTTTTTCGTTGAAATGACGTTTTCTAGATTTTTGATAAATTCGCATTTCAGTACTTGTTTTATTTTTCAATATCAACATGATTTGAATGAATTGTTCTTGCTTATGATATTCCATTTAATTGTTAAATTTTGCACATATTTTTGAAACTCGATGTTTTTTTTTCACTCTAATATTCACATATTGCACTTTTCCGCATATTCAAAATACTTAAATGTGAGTGTTAGAACGAGAAAGAAACAAAAGTTTAATACTATGTGCCATCATTCATTGCAGAATGAATGAATTTTACAAAAAAAAAATCAAACTGAAAACAGTTGAATGTCCCCTTAAAATAAAGTTTTGCACACTACATCAAGCGACAAGCAGGACGCTTCGCTTCAAATGGGAATAATATATGTAGACTTCACAAAACAGATTCCATTGTTCCCATTGTTCCCATTGAAGCGTGCTGCTTGCCGCTTACGCAAAACCAAACTTAACAAGAATCGATTCTAACGTATGAAATAAAGAAGAGAGAATCGTTATGCACTTGGATAAGTGCTATGCAGCGCATATGCGGCACAATAAAATGGCGCTGAACATATCCAGACGGGGAAAACGTCGGGAAAACGGGGAGATGGGGGCCGAGGGGCGGCGCCCTATCGATCGGGCTGCGCCCCCGGTCCGGACCTGTTGCTAGGGCCCCGGACGGCGCCCCCCCGAGCCCCACATTCGAATTGCGGCTATCGCTTTACACCAATCTAATTATATATTTAAAGCAGAATAAATATTTTTATTTATTTATTGTGGAAATCGCGTAGACTAATTGAGATTTTCGTGCGAAAAGAAAATTTCTACTAATTGTCAGTTTCGATTTTTTATTTATTTATTTATACATGGACAAGATAAAAAACAAATTCAAATAAATAAAATTAGAAGACAATATAATTATATTTAAACTTAAGCTCTTTCAAACATGTATGCTTAATTTATTATGTCATAAAGAGCCCTAGATTTATCACAAAGAGAACAAAATTGATTCTTTGTCTTAAATTATCAGGTAGTTCTTCTCAAATAGTCAATATCATTTATAATTCAATACTGTTGAACAATATTACGTTCAATATTTGAATTGATTAAAATCAAAGAAACGAAATTACATTTCACGTTATTTCAATATAACTAACGATAAGAGTGAAATCATTTTTTCATCAATTTCAAATAACTTACATGAGTTTTAAACAACACAAAAGTGTTGAAAATTCTTTGATAGTTGCAATATATTTAATTTTTTTTTTCATTCAATTTGATGGTCTGAACAATTGGATCTCATAAGATATTTGTATATCTATCTCTTGTATGATTGATGTATCATCTTCAATTTTATGAAAATGTAATTGTGGGTGATGGCTTTTCTATCTCGTAAATTCGCCCAAAGTACACTTTTTTTTTGCCTTTATCTTTTCCCTTGTTTCTTGCGGAAAAACTTAAATTTGTATATTCTCTCGAATTTATAAATTTAATATTTATAATATTTTTTTTAATATTTCCAGTAGTTTTCTTTCACTACTAATGTTTTAATCGAATCGTAGTCGAATTGTTTGAGTTTAACTCAAACATTCCAAAGTAAACCGTTCGAGTTTCACTATTTCATCAGAATTTTGAATTATCTTCTAATTTATTCTATTCCTTGTTGGCAGTCATTTTTATTTCTTAAATAAATAAATCATTTATTTTCATTCAATGGTAAAACCATTCAAATTTTAAAATTTGTCAAACCTTCATAAATTTCGAATAGTGATTTATGGAATATTACTATTCGATGATTAATTTCTTCAGACTATTAAATAATTCAACACGTGAATATTTAATAAATTTTTACATATGGGAAAGTGCGAGGATACAATTTTTCATCTCCGACAACAGGTGGAATTCGATTCGAAACTTCACTTCGATATTTCATTTTAATATCGCGAAACCCGTAATTAATCCTTTAATCAAAACTTTCCAAAAATCCATTCGATGCGCGATTAAATTTCAAGAGTTTAATTTGAAAAGTTATCTCTGGACTTATAACGCAGAATCGTCGAAATTCCGACATCTCTCCAGACGAAATACTTACGATGCTTTTACGCCACAATAACCGGATCGAATTCAAATTGAAAAAGCACATCTTATGCGATTTTTGACGCTTAAATTTCGAAATGAAAAATAATTCCGAGCAAACAACGAGCCAATTTGGAATTCCGGTTGTGGCCGCGCAAAGTTGCTGCAAGTTCTCGTGCGAGTTAAATATTTAATCGACGCAGAAGTTGGCGACTAATTTATTAAAACTTCTCCTCGTGGATAAGCCCGGTTCGTTATTCTGGGTTTTCCACATCGTGAAAAATTGTATTTTTCATTCTCTTTTAAATCTTCGATTTTTTCGTCTTTTTCCCCAACGATGTGCCGCGGTGATCAATTAAATATTAAATCCTATACCTCACGATCGACGACCTGGAAACGTAAAAAAGGGAAGATTTTTCGATGTGGGTCAAGATCGCTATATATTTGTTTTTTTCCGTTCATCTTTCATAGATTTATTTTTTTATTTATACAGGTTACTTACAATAATATTCATGTACAATATTGAAGCAAGTGATGAAAATCAGCTAGAGGCTAAATTCGATATGCTGACTTTGTCTTAAATTAAATTCATATTCAATGGTTGTATTTTGGTGTGTTTTCAATTCACATTATTAACTTCCAAATCAGGAATTGAAAGATCGATCTTGAAACATAAACTAATCGATATGTCTGAACATTATTATAAATTAGAACTAGTTTATAATATAACAGTTTCTTCGGAATAGACTTGCTATTAAAATTATGTCAAATGGAATGATAGCATTTTTATAATTTGATCAATTCTGGCTTAATCCTAAAATCACTCGGTTCTTCTAGAAGATAAGCTGCTAAATTTTGAAACTCTATCTGTTTTCAATGATCTTTCAATGAGTGATATTATCACATCTGTGATCATGAACCTTTTCTGAGTGGATCCAAACCACACAGCCTTAACCAGAGGAGTTCAATCCACTGAACAATTGTATTCCTTTCACTATTTCCACTCAAATTCATTGTAATTAGTCATCGCAGTATTATCTTTATTATTGCTATTGGCAATCATCAAAAATAATCTGTCTGAGAGGCAAAAGGGCAACTAGCAAGGCAATATATTCGATCGAAATGTTTCCGTTCGATTTGATCATTGGTATCTGTCTTCGAATATGTTTTCCACTCTTACATATCCATTTAAAGACTCTCCGTTTCATTTTCCAGCACTCTTTCGATGTGTTACACCGAATAATATTTTTCTATAATATGCATTGTTAGTTTAAATCCTTCCCTGGACTTTCACTGAAAAATCTTCGTATCTTCACTTCTCTCAAATATACACTTTCTCAAAGTATCCCTTCTTATTCACTCCATATGATATTGCTAAATTTATAAGTTAGCAGTATTGTGAACTTATTATAAATTTTTTTTTTACGAAATTTTTGATTCTTAAATATCCTTTTACGGATTTTTAGAATCATCCACCTTGAAATTCCTTGGATGCCTCACACCGAACACAATTATTAAAGGATAATTGTGCAAAAGTCTGAGCACTCTTGAATTCGTAGTCTGAATAACTAATTCAGAAAAGAGCTTGATCTTTAGATTCTTCGAAGGTTTCTCCTCTCGATCTTTTTGTAACTGAGAATGTTCACTTCTCTCGTATGAACACTTCCGACCTGCATTTCTTTTAATTCAATCCATAGATTATTGCTAGTAGAATATTAAGCATGATTATGGATTTTTCATCGTCTCCTAGCTATCTAAATCTTTCGAAAGATTTCCCACGTTCGAGCATCTTCACATGTCTTGTATACACTTAAGATCTGCATTTATTTTCGTTCAATCGTATGAATTGGATCGAAAATCAAATCTTTTTGTATTTCTAGATGAATAGTTGACTCGTCAACGATTTTTATTCTACTGGAATATTTTTTAACATAGCAACGCCATAACTTTTCCACCATAAAAATTCCACTTTCCACATATTCCAAACAATATGAATTTTTGTTAAGTACTCATTATTCATTCGAGCATTTTCACTTCTCGTGTATACACTTCCGATCTGCATTTCTTTTCATTCAATCTATACAATATGCACAGCGTATGGGTTGAGTAGGAAATCAAATCATCAGCATCCATACTTCGCTAGATGAATATCTGACTCATCAATGGAATTTTTTCTAGAATTTTTTTTTTACACACACAGCTTTTAAGCACTGCTAATTACATCCATCCAGCACATTTCAGACATATCACCAATTATTAAATAATAATGGAAACGTGTGCAAAAGGCTGTGCCCTTGGCCGCGCTACGCCGTAGACGGTCAGTACCGTAGCGGCCGCCGCCTGCGCCGCACTCGCGCCCCGCTTTTCGCAAAGGCGCGCGCGAAAAGCGCGAAAGTCTACACCGATTACACCTGAAAGTGACCTTTTTCCTATGCAGAATTTATCTTTAACGTTTTTTCTAATTTTCTAGCTGAAAAAAAGTTGACTTTTTTCCGTTCGTCCGGACGAAATCGGACGGGGAACGTGGACGTTGTGTTTCGCGCCGCCGACGGTGCGTTTGTACTTGTCCATCGTGTTGTCTTTATTTTTTTTGGGATCTAAATTAAGTTTTGATTCTCATTGTTTAATTTTTTTTTTGATTTCTCAGACTTTAGTCTATTTTTAAAGTATTCTGATAGGATATTGAAGGATTTTGGGCGAATATACTACGAAAGTGCACTTTGAAAACTTTTTGTTTCATTCTTATTAAATAAATGTGAAAATCGAATTGAAATTCGACTTTTCTTTAATATTGCCAATCAATTTAGTTTCGAAAATGATCTACTAATCAAACGGTACTGATTCTTGAGTCGTTTTTCTTTTTTTGCAATCTAAAGTTCTTGGATATGTGTAAAAAATAATCTAACGATCGTAACAGCAATCTTTCTTTTTAATTTCACATTTTTTTATGCTCGAAATTCTATTCCTTCAGTTTTCTTGTAATATTCGTGTTTTTTTTTTGTTGAAAAAGAAATCACAAATAAACCGTTTCGATCGAAATTCTGTCGAGTTCGTTAATTGAACTCTTTTCGTGAAACTGAAGTGTCTATAGAAGCTGAAATTTTCATATGAATTTATGATTGATCGCTTGATGATTGCGTGTTGACGTTCATGGCGTATTCATATGTTCATTTCATGTAAAATTCTCGTGAAAAATAAATATTTTTTGGAAAATCATAAAGTCATAGTTTGGTATAGCTTAAAATGTATTTTTTTTCGTTTCGATTAGTTTTATTCTTCTATAAAATACAATTGTATATTAATTTTCTTAATTATTTTATCAGGAGTCAATATATTGATTGAACTCACTTAATAATCCTATCACATAAGAAATTCGTAAGAAATTTCTATAGATTCAAAATTTATTCGTTGTATGCATCCCATATAAAATGAGGTTCTGCTAAACTTTTAAATAAACACGTTTCAAAATATTATATTAAAATTTTCAATTTATATTGCATTTTTTCTACGCTTGAATTTATTTTCTCATAGATTGATATAATAAATAAAAAAACATTGTTTGAATCTATGGGGAATATGCTAAAAGAACATTTGGCACCAAAACAAGTTTTTATTCTCTCAGTTCAGTGAACAAAGTTAATCCAATCCCTTTTGATAAAACTGACATATGAATGAATACATATCGATTCATTACTTTTTATCATTTTGTGTTATTTACCTTTAAAATAAACGAATACATCGCATTGTTTTCGAAAAGTTTGATTTATTGCATATTTTTATATATATTTTATTATTTATTTTCAAATCGGATTCATTACACGACGATGAGAAGATATTTTCACTCCTAATCTTCAAAAATTCATTTATTTATTTATACAAGTTAACTAAATTAACATACATCTTCTTAAATTTATCGAAGAGAAAATCACTATCACAGTCAATCCACTGAATAGTGGAGCCTTTAATATACAAGCCGATATTATAATACAACCAAAACATCAAATCAAATCGATTTGAATCCCCGTACTTCCACACACACTAATTGCTCCAAAACGAGCAAACACAATAAAATACAATATGTACATCGTAAGCACATCGGAGTTATCCTTCGATATTTCTTTAGACGACCTCGAAAGTCCCTTTTTCCTCGGATCTTTTCAATCATGTAGGACCAAGAATTGAGCCCTTCGTCAAGCGTGACAGACGATACGCAATATGCCCGCGAATATTGAAAAATATCTCGCAAAAAATATAAGATGTGTATAATAATATATTTGTTATATTCACGACAATGGAGTTTCGATGAAAAACCGCTCGCGTAACGAGGACACCTTTGTGCTCGACGTCTTAAAGGAAAATATGCGAGTTTTCCGAGCAGAGCTTTTCCAATTTTCCGAAATTCGATCACTTTCGCCTATTCTCTTATAAACGTGTATGCAAATCTTCTTCTTGTTCTGTGAAAAATCAATGTGTTTTCATTTAAATCTACTATGATTTTTATCATCTCTTTCTTTCTTATTCGATTGTCTTTCAAATGTATAGGTATTTTCAGTTTTTTTCGACTTAAAATCCCAAAAATATTTTTTTTTTCATTTATCTGTATGACATATGAAAAAATCCTAATTTTTATGTGTTGAAATATGAAATGCTCAATTCAATGTTTTTGAGACATATTTTCAGTCCCGACAGTAATCTTTTATTTTTCCACTTATGTTCTTCTTTAAATGAATTTCAATAGAGAAGATCTTTGATATCTACATGATTTATGTATGATGTACAATAGCTTTCTAGAAATCATCTTTATTAATTATTTTATATGATTAATAACATTTTTTTTATGTGATAAAACTTAATCTACTCGAATTGATATTTCAATTGTTTAGAGACATGTTTCCAGACCTATTGGTGATCTTCAATTTTTTCATTAATATCCTTAAGTCGAGATGAATTTTTCACATAATCTTAATCGAGAAAATCACAAAAGATCTATGAAATCTGCTTGAGTTGTGTACGATGTACGCTAACATTCTCGAATAGTATTCGTCATGATTGCAATTTCAATTAAAATCATTTTGAAATGCGTAAACTAATTCGACTCAACTGAAATAACAAAGTAAATTCTCGACATTATTATCAATCTTTTTTCTGCAAGGATTTCAATTGTTTTTAATGTCATGTAATTTATGAAAATTTCGCTGTTTATTTTACTATTATACTTTTTGGTATTTTTCAGTCACAGACTGCTAATTCCCATTCCGGTATTTTTCATATACTAAATATTTTTTAATGGTCATTTGTGAATATTACGAATGTTATTGAATTCATAGAGTCCATTTCAAAATTTTCACTAAAAATGGAGAAATAAACCATTACCCTCCAACAACCTCGTCGTGTCATCGAATAATGAAGCGAGTCGAATCCACTAATTGAAAACAAACATTTGCAGAACCGAATGCTCGGTTCGATTTCGTGTTCCTCAACAACAATACGGCCACAATTTCTCAGAACTTTATTAAAACACCTGCTCGCCGTACAATAAAACCCTCCGCAGCATTAGTCACAGAGCACCACTTAAATTTCAGTGCCCGGGTTTTTTTTTTCGGTTTCGTATTAAAAAAAATATGTCACGTGAAACTTTCTCCGTCCCTCGTACATAATATATCAAAAAACGTTACGATAAAATTGCCTTCGCCGTTTACCTTTAAAAATACATATTTATAGCAGTTCATAAACATCGTAAAGTAAAGTATGATACTGGGCGACTTGCGTAACGAAAAACACTGAATAAATTATTACGCATTGATATTTCCTACACATTTTCTTTTAAAAGTATTCGAATAATTACGATAAAGTAGTTTTTTTTTTCGTTTTTCGCAAAATAGCCTCATTTTACTTTCTGCGTAATAATACCGTTTCATTGGATGCGTACACACATAGTTATTATACGTCACGCGAACTTTTTAGCGAGGCTCGTTTTTTCAGGAACATACCGAAATTATTGCTCGTAAAATTACAATCTGCCTTCAAAACTTGGCGAGGCAATAAATGCGCTGAAAACACCCGGACGAATGTTATCTTTTCATTTAGAAAAGTGCCTGAAAAAATTATGAGAGTTCAACGAATTCGCATACACGTTTCAGGCGGCTGAAAAAAATGGAACATTTTAAATTCGTTCGATATATACAGTGATATATCAGCATCCGAATAGACCGATGTTATAATGTGTCATATACATTTTTTATTCGATATTTTCACTATGCTGTGATGCTATAACAAGATATTTTGTGTTGGTTCAGTGGAATTTTCTTTAGATTATACTAAATTTATTTAGAGATAAGTGAAACAAAAAAGAAGACTGCTGCCTGCAGGGTATGGTACACCAGCATGCAGGTACATTTCGCTTTATTACATTCCTAGTATGTTTTTTTAATATAACACAATATTAAACTTTACATAGTTCGTTGTTACTGAATGTTGCTGTGAAATTTCCCGTAGAACATTTTGCAAATTTCGTTTCAATTCTGTTGAAAAACGACTCTTTCGCTGAAATTTATAGTGATATCCTTCTAGCAATTTCCGAGTGAGAAAATTGAATAAAATTATCGTTAATATTGATATAATGCTACATAAAAGATCTATATTTAATAAGATGTAAAGTGAAATATTTCAAAGCGATACTGTTACAAAAGAGAATCTTCATTTCTTTCCTATTTGTTTTAGTAGTTGATATTTATCTTCATTTGACGATATAATTAGATCACTCACGTATCGTTCATTAATGAAATCGAATGAATTTTTAATAATCTATCGAAAAGAGGATGCTAATCATGTTTTATTCGATTAAAACTGTCACGTTAGATACTCTTCAATTCGTTAATAATATTGAATAATTTCATCGACATTTAAATGTGCGGGTAATTCTAAGTCCATTTTGAAAATTTGGGTAATATTTTTCAAAAATTTAATATCACCGCCGCATTTATTTGTATCAAAAGCGTACTAGCGTCAAAAGTAAGCCACAGTAATAAAATAAAGCCTCGACGCACAGGCGAGAAATGAACTCGCGTCAAACAAAATGAAAATTTCACACCGAACAATTCTTTATTTATCATTCTACATCTTTTTTGCGCTTCTTCGCTAAAAAAAATAATGTAAAAAGAGAAACGAACGAAAAAAAAATATCCATTAGTCCGTCGTACGCTATAAATATTATCTGTGAGATCGACTCGAGAAAAAAGCCATTGTCGGAACAGAGGCTGTTGAAATTGTAAAAAATGTTGAAAAGTATGAAAAAATGAAAGCGAACATCGGGGACTCGCTGAAACTAGGGCTTATACAAAAGAGCGTATTTTTCGAAAAACCGGTTTTTTATTTATTTATTTATTTAAACAGGCATCAGCCCAAATATTTACATTTTTTTTATAGAATATACATAATTCTAATATATTTTGTACACAATATAAACTATAATTAATCATCATCATCAGCTCTACAACTCTTGTAGATTATGACTTTTTTGTTTAATTCATCATAAATCCCGACTCTTCACTTAAAATAACAATAAAAAGAACCTTTATTAATAAAATGTTTACAAATTATGGTAATATGTAGAACATATTCACAAAGTAATGATTTTATTTATTTAAAGACAGGCATAGCCCAAACATAACAATGAAAAATTCCTTTAGTGCAATTGCATACACATACACATATAATAATACAAAATGACATACATACATATACGTACATATATGTATATATAGCAAAAGACAAAATTTATGATAAATAAGTAAGTTCAACATTAATATTAAAGAGCAAAATTATGTTAATATAAAGATTGAAATTTCTTGCTTATCTTTTTACAAAAGAGATCATTACTAAAATAATATAAAGGTAACAGGTATTAGAAGTATATCTGGATTTGTAACAATCGCAATCATATTCACCCAAGGAATTTATTAGCGATTTTTTGTGATTTGTGATTTTGTGAAAAACTTTCTATCGATCTTATTTTTTTTTTGCAAAAAAAACGGATTTTTCAAAATCAAACAACCCTAACTGAAACTCTCAAGTATGCAAAGAGAGAAAGGAATTAAGTCACGCGTTATGGGAGATTTGAGATTTGCGAATTTACAACAATGGACCTCGCTGTTTGACCATTGTTGAATATTACATGATGAAGTGGCCGGTTCGCTTTTTTCATCACTCGTTTACATTAAATGATCTTTTGTCGTTTCGTTTGACTTGAGTCTTTTTTATTTCGTCTTAGAGATGAGATCTTTTCGTTGAAACGTTCGAGATCGCTTTTTCAGAATTAATACTGTCCAATGCTGAAAGTTTTCAGTTGATATAGTAGAATGATCCATTGAGGTTTTTTTTGTGGTCAGTCGAATCTGATGACATGAATTGTTTTTGTTTCGTTAATGTATGATTATTAACACGATGTTTTTGTTGAGTGTATATTTTGTTTAAATATTTTCTCTTTTAAATGTAAATGTAGAAAAAATACGAAATATATTAAATGCAATCGAATAATATTGTGTATTTGTTAATATTTATTTTTATTTTTTTTTTGTTTTAGAAGTGAACATAATATAATATTGTTATGTATCATTTTAAAAATTCATAGTTTCATTACTTATGAATATTGGATATTATTTCACTAAAAGTCTAACTCTTTTTGAGTGATTTAAATTATTTATAGTTTTATTTCAATTCTGGAATAAATTATTTTACTCATTTTTTTTTTAAATCAAATCGATCGATTTCCCATCCAACACAATCATATAATTAGTGCTAACAGCAAACTTTTTGCTATTTGACTTTCATAAAACGATAAAATGATGAATTATGAAATATGTGTATTCGGAAAACGTTTTCAACGAATCACACAAAAACCGCAAATTATATTCAATTTGATCAGATGATTATTTTAGGAAACTCATCCGAACAATTTTCAATACGCGCGTATCAATTGAAAAGTCGAAATTTTCCTCGAATTTTCCCCATTTTCCGAACACAATCGCTCCGTTTTCTGTTCATACAATATAATATAATACAATAAATACACAGAACCACACGAAAGCTCGACGTTTTGCGAAATTGAATTCGTCAAAAGCGATAAAACGTCTAATTCCTCGTTTTCAATTTGGCCGCTTCGACTCATTACGGGGCGCGCTTTTTGAATAATTCATTGTCCTTTTTATGCTTGTGCCAGTCGAGATTTGTAAATTAACACACTTATATGAAAATTTACTTTGTGTCATAGGGTTGAAAAAATCCGCCGACGAAATGACTGTAATTAGAAAAAAAATCGATTCGATCCAACGATTCGAGATAAAGTTCAGAAGCAAGTTTTATATGTATGTGTAAAGGCTAAAGTTTATTTTTTAAATCGGATTAAATTGCGATTTATTTTAAGCTTCGGCTTTGCTTATGTAAAAATAGGAATTTTTGTTTCGTTGCTACTAATTATTTTAATTCAATTAAAGTCGATGTTTCGCTAACGCTCATCGGATCATAGCTGTGTTCCAAATATAAATATTTTCGCATCATTTCACGGTGGAATTTGGCTGAAAATAATTTAGAGTTGTCGAATTTTAATCCTACCCATTTGAAGTTAATTGAATTCGAAACAAATGAAAATTTAATATTGTTTTCCCAATGAAACGAAAGCTCGTAGCATTCGCGAAATGTTAAAATCGATTATTCAAATATATCAATACATCGCTTCGAATTAATCCAACAACAATTTCGTACTAATTTCCAAACATTATATTTGAATATCAATTTCAACGTATCATATTATTTCAAAACTTCTCTGTATGTATCACGATCATTATTATTTCATATATTTTTTTAAATCCTTCACGCATACACAAAGCTGTTCTCGAAAGTTGAAAAGCCAAATCGTATTTTATATATTGATACTTCTTTTCATTTCTAAGAAAAAATACAAGTAGAGTTCGAAAAATTCTCGATTTAATCAACGGAACAAACACAGTATAGAGTTTTCACCGTTTTTTTTTCTCGACAAAATTGAATTTGTAACAAATGTTGGCAAAATACGAACGACCCGAATTCGGTCAATTCGAAAGTTTCCTGATCATATGCCTTTTTCTTTACAAATATTTGAATTTTCGAAATCGTAGGCATCAATTCTGTTACAAACCTTCTCAAAATAAGACTCTTCAGTTACAATTTTTTTTTATGGTTTTCTTTTTCCATCTCTTATATTTCACGTGTCTTCTTTCATCCACTTGTCAATTTCAGTTCTGCCCGTTTAAGCTTTTCTCTTATTCATCATTTTATTGTTATTAGGTTTTATTCATCAACATTCATTATTTTTTTCTTAAATCATAATTCAAACAATATTTAAACGATGTAAAACGAGTACAAAGCCGTTAAAAGGGATTCCACAAAGCTCCTCCATAAAGCGTAAAAGGTGAGCAGAACGTTTACGAGATGAAATTATTCATCTAATAACCTGTCCTTTCGCTTTATTTATTATAGCCTATTTAAATTTCAATACTGAAATCGTATATTTAGACCTCTCGGCGTCATGATGAAAAATGGCTAATTATAAATGATCGCATAACAAACGAGGTCGAATAAATTCGCGGAAAACAACGTATGTGGCATTTGTGCCTTATAAAAAATTTAAATAATTGGCTTTGTACATACGTACGTTCAACGGAAATCTTATTTTCGCAAAACCGTGAAATTATCCATTTTCCTGCATATGTGGGTACTTTTAGCCCTCGGGTCTCGGAAAGCATCGCCGTTTCGTTTTCCGTTTACTTTTTTGCTTTTCGTTTTGCAAGTTTTATGATAATCTTCTGTATAGAGCAGCGGAAAAGCTGTTAAGTTGTATATATTTGTTTTTCGAAATAAAAAACACGCCTGGAATCCTCAAAACGTTCGATGTAATTCGGTCCGCGAAATAAATCGTTTAATTACGTAGAGCGGTTCATAAATCAATTTGTGATTGGCGTATAAAACGGGCGTGTTATAACAGAAATATTTTTACTAAGTACCAGGTTCAGATTACAGTTTGTTTTGATACATAATGATATTTTTCTTATAAATACAATATGATTCTTGAGGATGAGAAATAAAAGCTAACGATTTCTCCTGTGGGATATGAGGAATTTTTATTTATTATAGAAAAAACAATAGAAATATAAAAAAATCAAACCTGTGGGATTTACTCTTTTACATCATTTTTTCAGTACTGATTCGAAAGTTCTTCATATTTATTTAAAACTTCTTCGTCATTATTTCTCAAAAAATAATACATCACATTATTTTCCTTTTTTAAATATGCATAGATCAATCATCATTATGTGATTGCATTGATGTAAGATATAGGAATCTATTTCCTTGTCATTTATTGATTTCTAAATCAACAAATGCCGGTAATTTTTTTTCGATAATAATGTGAAATATTTAAAAAAATCACTATTATCTTTAAAATTTCTGTTCGTCGAGAAAATGCCACAATTTATTGAACCATTTCTAATATTTTATGAAAATACATACTAAAAATATAATATTCTTTTTTTGGATTTATCTAAATAGATTGACCATTTTTTGCTAAAGAAACCATTATAAATAGTAAAATCACTCATTTACGTCTCCTTGAAAAACTATAGACGAATCAAATGAAGGTGGCAATGCTTTAAAATAATATGGAATTTAATCCAATATTCCCGAAAACAAATGATATCCATATTAAAACTTAAACAATCAATCAAGATCTAATTTATTTAGGCTGATTTCATTTTGTTATTTCAATCTCTCCCTTATTTTTTTTTTCAAGTAAATTAAAAAAAATCTTGAAAACATTTATTCTTGTATCTTCCTTTGCTAATTGTAAGTAAAAAAGTGGCACTTCTTAAATCGAACTTTATCAGTTCGCGTGCAAAACTCTACGTCTAAAACCGGACGTTAGAAAATCCTTAGAAAATGTTTGCGTAGAAAAAGTCAACGTCGTAGTAAAAGCTTGCACTCAAACTAGTGAGTTTGTACACATTTCGAGTGTATCGCGTGTAGTTCGAGAGCTTCTACATATGAAACATTTATGTGTTACTTACTTCTGCTTGTTTTTAGTATGGAGCGAGTGTTGAGAGCCTTTGGCTTTTCTGGAATATTTGCGCGAATTCTTTTTTCGTGTTTCTGTTTTTACTGTCGACGAGTTTTTCAAATGAATAAAGTATGTTTGAACTCGTCGGACACGTGAAAATCGAATGTTTAATTTGAAAAAATATATATTATATTAGATACGATTTTCTTGTTGTGTAATATCCTTAAAATAGTAAAAGTATTGAATCGAGCATATTCGACAATTTTACGAAATTTCAAATTCGATTTTTTTTTTGAGATATTCTTAAATATTCATACTTTTATTAGACTAGATAACGGACACGTTTGTGTATGCGTTTATGGTTTAGTAACATGTATAAATTAACCTTTTCTATTAAGATTTAATAGATTTCATTTTTTTTTCAATGTTTACACTTAATATTAAACAATGTGAACGAATATAATAATTATTTCGGAAACATTTATGATTTTAATGTGTCATTATTGAATTTAGAATTTTCATCCGAAAATAACAAACTGAAAATTCCTTTTCATTGCAGTTAAAACAGATCGAATTGAAAGTTAAAAATTATAAATATTTTCTACAATTTGATTCATTCGTATGTAGGTTAATTTTATTTAAAATACTTCCAATCTTTTTTGTATTGTGAATTCCACAACATTTGTGAGCTAAAACATTTTTTTTTCATTCTTCAATTCAGGGTTTATTGTCGATAGTTCTTGTATTACTGTTATTTCTAAAATTTGATAATTAATCATATAATTTCCTGAACGTACACAATACCAAACAAACGATCAAAATTAAAACATTAATTTGATAAAAAATTAATAATAATGAATAGAAATAAATCAAACTCTATTATTTTTTATATAAAACAAAATTGCCTATGTGGTGAATGATACATCATTAAAATGCGACACTGACAAATCGATTCCACTGATTAATGAAACTTAAATTTATAAACCTTTATTTCCTACAAACGGTTGTTGAATTTTTCACGTTTCATTATCAATAAAATCTGAAAAATCACGTCGAGCTTATTTCCCGGGTATTTCTACACCGAAAAATCCTGCATTTTCGGAAAACGGAGCGTATTGAAGTTAATAGAGCGTAAAATAGCCCACGTGTACTTTCACGATAAGCATTTGTATATGAGCACGTCATTTTTCTTTGTTTCGATAGTACACAAGGCAATATACCAATATTTCAGCTCACAATGGCACTGTCAACTTTTGCATGCACAAAAAATCCGAACAAAGAAAAGCCGTTTTTCCACTCTCTTGTGCAGCAGGATTTTCCAGATTAGAGAGCCGATTGTTTATCGAAAAACATTCGTGGAAAAATGATCAGACTTTCGTTCGAATCGAATCGAAAAAATACATATTTCGTTTTATTTATTTATTCGCCGAAAATACGCTTCAAAGGGAATTATGTATTTTTTTTTTTTATTTTAATAATTCTCTGACCTTTCCGTTCAAAAGAATGCTTAAAATTCTTGTAAAATAAACGGATTATTCGAAAAGCAACACGGGACGAAATTTGATAACGCCAACTTTTGCCGAGTCGGTCGGAATTAAATAACGTCCCCGTTAAAAATTTACTTTTTCATTAACGAAATTGTGATTCTGAAATAATGCTAAACGCGCAGCCGTTATGCGAAAATTTCTGAACGGCCTCGACCGAATATTCTGAACAGCATCCCAACTAGATTTTCTCCCATTATACAATACATATTGTTCTAGAAGCACATTCAGCATATTCTCACATGTGTTTTCAGACAAAGAAATCTAGCTTCGCTTTGTTCCAGCTGAAAGATTTCACATAAGAAGCCCTGATTGATGACCGGTCGTCTTCGTTTTTAATCACTCGTTATGAAATATATCAATATTTTTTCTATTTTAGTGCTTCGTGTTTGCATCGAGATTTTCTGTAAAAGTGTAATCTGAATAATAAAAATGTTTTCCAAACAAAATGATGGAATCACAATTTCGCCTCTGAGAATTCTACTAATCTCGGATTCAAAAATAGAATCGAGAGATTTCAATGGAAAAACGAAAACCCGAGTTTATTTGTGCTCGCACAATACTCGAGCAATTCGTTAAAAACCTCTCGAAAGAAAGAGAGAAGTCCCATTTTTTCGTTGATCAAAGACGTTCCGTTCTTGGAATTTTCGTTCTTTAATTTTTTCTATATCCACGGTGAGAAACGTAAACGGGTTTAAATATTCAAGCCAGTCGGCGAATGTCTAGTTTGTGTTTGATTACAACTTTTCATTCCACCTCGGCTAATTGGATGTGTGAATGTTTGATGTTTGCTCTGAAAAAATAGTCCATGTTTGTGTACGGTTTGAATGACGATAATCGAATTTGGAAAGTGACTCTTATGTGTTCTGAAAATTTTCTCGGTATCGTAGAAAATCTGTTGATTCGATACAGAATCCGAAACAAAGGTGACAAATATAAATAAGAAGTAGCGTTACTTACATAGAAGTAACTTCGTATTTTGTATTGTTTTACAAATTCTTGTCGATTATATATCGTTTTTAATTTTTTTCGGATTTATTTAAATTCCGAATAAATCATTTTATTTATGTATGTATATGTGTATATACTTACGGTTTTCTTTTTTGATCTTCGATTCGACAGTTAATGATTCTGTATAGCGATAATCAATGACTTATAACAAATATCAATACGACTCTTTTACTCATTTTTCATAAAAAATTATCAGGAGTTAAAAGAAACCAAATGTAGTGAAATTCAATAATACGATCGATGTAAAACATTCGCTCTTTTCTCGGAAAAATTCAAACATTTCATTCCTTCTCTAAAAAGTATCACTTTACCCAGAAACTCGACACTCGATAAATTGTCCTTCGGACTAACAGCTAGAAGGTATCCAATTTATTTCTAGAAAGAAAGAAAAATCAACGATCCTTTAAGCAAGTGTATAACTATCCTAATAATACATGAACGTCTCGTTCCATTTGAGCGTTTTTAAATAATTCATTTCATTTTTAGTTTACGTATGAAATTCTCAAATTAAATAGAATATATCATTTTCAGTGAAATATTTATAAATTGTATTCATATCTCATTACATATTTTCAAGGTAATGGTGATATAACAAAGGATTGAATATCATTGTTATTTCCTTAAAATAAACTTATATTTTTAAATTACGTTCTTACACAGCAGCAGTCAGTAGGATGTAACATAAAATCATGCATGGAATATTTAATATACAAATATTTATGTTTTATTTTGCATTATTATACAATATTAAGATGAATATATTGTTTGTAAGATATGCCAACAAAACGCTAGTGAGTTTCTCTATATTTGGAGAAACGATGATATTTGGATGTTGCAATTTGCAATCATTATCACCAAATCATTAGTCGTTGGATTGACATTATTAAAATCATTATTTGTTATTAATTACAGTTTCCAAATGCAAATTAACCATTTAGTTAAAACATAATATAAAATATGCAATGTCAATCTATTGGGGGAGAACATATTTTCGAAATTACACTTTTCTCTTTTTATTTGTAACGATGCAAGCGTAAAGTAAACTTATTCGTCGTAAACTATACGTATTATTCTCAGATAATTCATTTAATATTTAGTTCCAAGTATTGATGATTTAAGTTAACATAGAATAGAATATAATAATAGTAAAATATTATAATATTCAAGAATATTTATGATTGCATTAACTAATGAATCATTATTTTTTCTGTCTCTGAAATATTTCCAAACTATTGATTTGTGCGTATGGAAATCTAAATTTTTAACATTAAAATATTCGAATATCAAATATTCCTATATTCTCCTTTCGGCCACATTCCATTGCATCCAGGATCGGCTCAGAATATTCCAATATTCGACTATAGAATATTCCCATATTCGAACCTCTGCCTTTGGAATCCGCGCGAACGAATCCGCGATTACGTCTTAAACAGCGTCCGTGTTAACCGAGGGTGAAAACCGTGTTTTCAGAGGGCGGAAAAGAGACGAGAGCTCCGCTTGAAGAGGTTCTGGCTGTCGAACGGATCGGAGCAGGCGTCGGGGGGCGGAGGCGTCGGCGTCGAGGGGGGCGGAGGCGCCTCCGGGGGCGAAGAGCCTCCGCCCCCCGAACCGGCGTGCTCGCTGCTCATCGTTCAGGTAATCCGCCCACCTCGTTGATTGCTCATTGTACTTTCGACATGCTCTCGATTCGAAGATACGTTCAATCCTCGACTATACTCCATCCTCAACTTACGTTCCACTTTCAATTTGAATTCCATCCTCAACTTACGTTCCATCCTCAACTTGCGTTCCATCCTCAACTTGCGTTCCATCCTCAACTTGCGTTCCATCCTTAACTTGCGTTCCATCCTCAACTTGCGTTCCATCCTCAACTTACGTTCCATCCTCAACTTACGTTCCATCCTCGACTTACACACCATCCTCAACATACAAAAGACTGCATCCTCAACTTACGTTCCATCCTCAACTTGCGTTCCATCCTCAACTTGCGTTCCATCCTCAACTTACGTTTCATCCTCGACTTACACACCATCCTCAACATACAAAAGAATGCATCCTCAACTTACGTTTTATCCTCAATTCACGCTCCATCCTCAATTTACACTTCATCCTTAAATTACGCTCATTCCTCATTTTAAGCTCAATTTACGCCCAATCTTCGCTCTGCGTTCAATAGTAAAGCTGGACGAAAGTTGTGTACTGACAATGAGACAAACTGAACCAAAACTAGTTGAGACATTTATTTATTTATTTAAACTGGTATTCCCATAGAATATGGTATTCCAATACTCGTGTTCACCAAACAATCCATTTGGCTGTTGTTGCGGCCAAACCGTATGACTATATTTTCATACGCAGTATCTAAGGATAAAACCAAACTGGACTCATGCACTAACCATAGTTTTTGAACTGATACTAGACTCGGAGTTCCAGGTCCTGCTCCTCCTCTGCAGCAGCTGGAGTCTGCAACGACTTATGGTCGTCGGCAAATCCTGGCTCCAAGAGCTAATTTATTGCAAACACGTGTTCTTCGAGCTGATCAAATCAAATCAAATCATATCAAAGCCTAAAAGTGGCGTTTTTGTTTCATACCAGTTATGAAACATTACAGTTTTGAATCAAAACTTTTTTTAAAGATTTTGATATCATTGTGCTATTTTCAAATTTATTTTTCTTATATCTTTCGTGAAAAAAGTACATGTTAAGATAAGTAGGCGTGAAGATTTCTAATATAAAAGAATCTGTTTTTTTGTCGGTTTTAGAAACTTTCAAATTTCTCGTTCTGTAATCTGTTTATTTGTAACAGATCATTTTGGAGATCTTTTGATTTTTCTATAACAGTGAATAATTTTTCTTTTGACCCATAAATTGATAATTTTCATCTCTGTTGACATTTTTCTTGTTGACTTAATTTTAAAATTCACAAACTCAATTTCGCATCAAAATAATATTAATCAAAAATACACATGTGCTTACGTGTATTTCAGTCTGAATCTTTTCCTTTTAAGATTCAACACGTGAATTTTGAAGTGGGATTTGTTAAATTAACGTGTCACTTTGTACGCGCGGTATTAGAGAATACGGGAAGCGTTTGTCAAATAATGTTTCACTAAATTATTCGGTATATTAATAAATCTGTAAATGGTGCTAATTAAGAGGGAATCAAGTCAGATTAGAATTTCGGTATGAATCGTTTCTACAATTTTATTTTTCATTATGAAAAATAACAAAACAGCGTTCCATATTGTGTTTTTTTAGCGGATATTCAGAAGCGACATTTTCGTCTTCTACGTTTATTGCTTTAATTGTAAGTAATAAATGAAACATTTTTTCTATTATTTTCAAATATACTGCGAAATTTTTAATATAAAATTATAACTCGTAGTATATACAAAACGTTTTACTTAACTCTACTATTTTTGCAATCAAAAAGATCTCGACGATTCGGAAAACGTCCCTTCGTTACTTTTCAAAAGAAATATTATTCTAATAGATTGGCTGAAAAATATTATTTATCTTGTTTTGTGTTGCTTAATTTTCGCTACGAATTAAATTTTAATCGAAAGAAAACATTTCATTTTTAACGTATGAATAGTTCTCCATCGCTTATTTCAATATTGAAATTATTACCGGTGTGTCCAATAGACGATCCTATCGTCTTCGAGGACACAAGTTGTGGGTGTATTTCCTTGTCGAATTAATTATTCGCCATAATTCGCGTGGGATGTCCCCGGGGATTGTAACATGCCGATTATTATAACCGTACACAAAACCCATGAACCCAAATAGCTCACATCGCATATAACCCATTATAAGATATAATGAATTTCAATTCAGTACTCCCACATTCGATCCCTCTGTGAATTTTGTACATCTTTTAGGTTTTTATTAGCCCATATAATGAGAGGTTCTTCATGGAGATTAATTAAAACTTGTATTTTTCTCTATGAAAAAGAAAACAATTATTAAGTTTCCTACTCCATCTTTTACAAATTCGAACGATACGAATCTTATAATCAAGAAAATCTCTTGGAACTTTCCGGTGACACAATTCTATTACCACTATAAAAAATTAATTAAACTTTTGTTTCTTTACATTTAATTGTACAAATATCTAATACAGTGGTTGATTAAGTACACATTGAAACATAACCTAAGTGAAGAAGAGTCGTCAGAGTTAAATTGTATCACCTTTTCTCTTGATCTTACTTTAAATTTTTCTTTTGGATCAATCCATCCCACATTGCAATTTGCAAGATTTTTTTGCAATTTCTGAACGAAAAATGAGTTATTTTCTGGTCAAAATATTAGTTTATGGTAATATTTGGGTGACCCCGAAAGAAAGCGTTGACTCCTTGTTTGTTCCGAAATTCGTAGAAAAGTCACCGACCCATTTCAGAGCAGGTCGAACGTACTCTTATGCAACTGCACATTATGAAGTTGCATTTCGGGAGCAATCAATACGCGCTTTTCCAGATCAAGCGTTATATAATGAAATATTTTAAAATATTTTGACGATATTACATTAGCTATCTTTCAGAGGGAAGAGAATTTGACGTTCCGAAGAAACATATTGTATAGAATTGTTAGGGGTGCGGACAAATAATCTGTGCGTAGATTAATGAAAATAGGCGGTATTCCATCAGCGCTTTTAGACATATCGATGGAATTCAAACATCTTTTAACCTCTGAGAACGACAAAAACAACCTATTGATGCAGGAATCAGATGGTGGGATTTCTGGTGAATAGTCAAAATCGGGTCTAGTTCCATATACCGAAGAGAAGAACTTAGCGAAAAGATTGGCAATACTTTTTCTATCGCTATCTCCATGATCCTCGAATATCATATGTCCAGGATAATCGCCAGTCAGCCTTTTGCCCTCGGTATATCTCCGAAATGCCATAAAGTCATTTTTTGACTTGCCCTTACGAAATCCATGTTGAGAATCATTAATCAATGGATCAACTTGAGCTTGCAACTGGTTTAATAAAACACCCTCAAATATCCTACCAATCGCTGACAGAATGGAGATCGGTCTATAATTGTCTTCCAATGTGAGATTAAGATTGATTATAATCTCTTATCTCTGTATTTATGTTTCATTAAAATGTTCGATATGAACAAATTAATCGATTTAACAATTTGTTAAACGGCTCCTTAAAATGGATCACTCGTATAAATTCGAGGGTTATTCTCTTCAAAGTATTCAGCCTAGCAACTTTTTTTCAATTTGTACCCCGATGATGATTATTAAGAAATTAAAAAATAATCAGGTAATCAATAAATAGATAATTTTCGAAATTGGACAGTTAACCGTTCAATCGTGAGTATTGAAGTCAGATCCATTTCGTTAGCGTTTTGTGAATAGGTCTTTGTGTCATGAACGTCGTTCATTTTCAGGTCTCTATGTATGAAAGCTGAAGAAAAGTGTTAATCCTGGGCTTTTTTCCGTAGCATTCTTTTTTTAGAGTCTTATTTTCGGTGGTTTCTTATCTCTTGAAGAATAATTATACATATGTAATTATTTATGCGGTGTTTTCTCTGTCGAAGCATCTTCTTCAACGTCGTCTGTTTTATCAACAAATCTTAACGGTTTTTTTGATTAATGCACAATTTTAAAACGATACGATCATGAGGACCCTGTTTAAAGAGTTTTTTCTATACTGGAACATCAATAAAATGGTGTTGCAGGTGGTCCTTAGGGAACGGTACGCCGTTGAGTATCGGTTTTCTTTCAAGTTGCGTCATGGAAAGGTGAAAAGTGGCTGTTAAATATGTATTTGCCATGTACCAAATGTATATTTTTTATAACAGCATACATTTTACCTGTAAATTAATTTATTACTGTTAAATTATTTTATTCATTTAGAATACAATATAAAAATACTAATAAACCTGTTGGTGATAAGAAACGACTCTTGAGTTTCTATCCTTAATGTCACACGACTCCGAATGATCATTCAAAAGTTTGTAACATTTCAAGACACTCAATGTCGCCCCACCACCAACTAACGTTTCTCAAAATTAAAAATAAAAGTTAATTTATTAATTTTCTTTTCATATATATACATATATACACATATACATACTTGAAAGAGTAAATCTAACATTAAAGATTAAAAATTAAAACTCTCTCCCCTCAGCGGCAAAAAGAAACCATTAAAATATCTGGAACTAAAGAAAATATCAAAATTTAATTCGGTAGATAAAAAAGCTAACGATTTATAAAATAATGATCTCCCAGCTATGAAGTGAAACTTATTGTATTATACATCTGACGCAAAATGGTATTTTGAAACGGGTGAATTAAATATTTGATTTATTTATTTATTTATTTATTGATACAGGTTATATAACCCAATTATAAAGAATCATACAAACATATATATATACCAAAGAAAGCCATAAAAAAATTATACATACATATATACACATACATACATACATATACCTATATACATAGGATACAGGAGAAACTAGCTATAGATGAAATAAGTGAAATAGTAACATAGCAGATATAAACATATTATTCTAAACAAATATCATTACAAACTTCGAAATAAAAACTTCTTAATGGAAGAAGAGGCTTGAATACGCTATATTTAGGATTTTGAAAAACATTGAAGTCATACACTGATCCCAGTCTATTCATTAGTAATATTGCCAAATTTAACGGTGAAAATCGAACAAGATTGGTTCTCGATAGGGGGGGAAGAAAAGCAGGGTGAAAGCGAAGACGGATAGAGGTAGATGGAACAAAGAAATTAATCTGGGAAAGGACTTCAGGAAGGAAAATGTGACCGTTGATAATTGACATAAAATACTTATAAAATACATTATCTGATCGATGAGTGAAGTGGCGCGTACCACCCTTAAATCTGTTCTAAATGAAGAACAATTTGAAATATTACACTTATTTCTCTCAAAATGAGACTTGAATATTTTCCGATTCAGTTTCTGATTCCTTGTGGTTATTTTGTGAGATTTTATACTCCTTAATGTTTTATTTATTTTCTTTTTAATATTTTCCAATTAAAAGTGTTAAAACGACCAGAAGTCATTCTTAGTTATTTAGTCCATAACAACACTGTTATGACCCACATCTTCGTTTCAGAAAGTGTACACACACTCTGAATCTGAAAAACGTCCAGGGAAAAATAACCTCAATAAAACGAGGTTCTCAAACTGCGGGGCGTCTAGTGGTGAACGATGTCGACGCCTTTGGCCGTCGACCTTTTTATATGCTATTGCTTAGATATCTGGGTTATGGAAACTCGGTCTTTGGCAAAATGCACAAATTTTCATCCAAAATTGAATTTCAATTTAAAAATTGTTTGCATATAACGTCGCTGATTCCCTGCGATCTATCGAAATTGATTTGAATTTATTTTATTGTATTGGTGTAATATGGTTGAAGTTCGAAGTTGCTTTTTTATTCGATTTCGATGTGTTTCGAAATCGTATATTTCTATTTTATTTTAGAATTTCTTCTCTAGTGGGTGACAGTTGTATGTTCAATGTCCGAAAAACATCCATGGGCACTTTATGAATTATGCAAAATGGTTAGCTTTTACGAGTCGGTTCGTTTAGTACGCGATTGCATTTTAGCGTTCAAACATTCACTTTGTCGACACACGTGAAATTTTAAGCGAAAATATGTAAATTCGCACAAAGGTTAAACCGCACTTTGTGCTTAGATACAAATTGATAAAAATATTTTTTTCTGTAATCAATTGTTTTTTTTTTCGTTTAAACCACACACTTCAATCTTAAGTTGATATTGTGTGGATTAATTTATTTATTTATTTAATACAGGTCGTAAAGCGGAATTCTTATAACACGATGAATAAATAAATAAATAAGTAAATAAATAAATAAATGATATATAAATTAAAAAAATCACAATTACCAATACTTGAATTCAAATAGATTGGATTGGTATAGGCTGTGATGGTAAATTATTGTAAAGATGAATTCTTAGATTTAATATAGCAACATCGTTGAGTTAAATCTGAAAGATTTCACTCTCGTACCAAACTCTGTATTGTTCAATTTAATATATTTTTTTAAAATATATTTGTAAATTAATACATGTGTTCCCAATTTTCTTTCACAACAAACTAACAGTATTGTCTTGAATATTTTTTCTAATTTAGATTCAACGTTATTACAGTGGAAACACCGATTGATTTAAACAACATATCGATGTTTCCAAACAGTATTGCTGTAGTCCGGTAATATGCTCAGCTTCAGATTGCAATCAGTGCAATTTCCGACATATCTAGTCGGTAATTCACTTCGGAATACAACTTGCACATACAACATAGTGTTGAGCTTCGAACGTGTCTAGTTACGATGTTGTTGGGAATTCGTATTATTCAGGATATTCCCTGAAACGTAGACGCATGCTCTACTGAGTATGAAAATGTCTGAAACTAAATATATTTCGATGCTTTCACTCAATGGAATTCTCCTGGACATCCATAAGTACCTTTTTTTTAATCATCAAGATTATTAACATAGTCACATGAAAAAAAATACAATATAAATTAAACTGAGTCCTATTCAAGGAACTATAAAAGTCTCTTCAGGAGACGAGAAATATATTGAAATCATTTTCATCACTTGATGTGTTTAACAGATTAAGTGCCACGACATTATTTTTTTCTAAATCAATATACATATCTATGAATATTTAATATTCTTTTTTTACGACAATAATTTCAATGATCGTTAATAAGATTCAAGTCAAACATATCCATTGATATTTGTCGCAACCTAATGCTGAATTTATCATCACTGGATACTGATAGAATTTTTTCTTTCAAATTTTGTACTAATGCTTTTCTTTTTACATAAATACAATGGAATAAGTGACTTTTTTTTAAATTGAACATTCATTTATTTGTCGTTTACTGGAATGATGTATATTTGGTCTATTATTTGATGTATTTCATTCAAATGAACGTTAACTCTTTCAAATGCCAAACTTATTATTTGTAAAGATTCGTTCTCCGTAAAAATATTTTCTTTTTCGGATTTCATTTTCGTTGCCGACATAAATTACTTGCAAAATCATAGTCATTCTACATATGTTCGTTCCAAATAGTGCAAATGTACGAATGGCGTTGAAATTTGCTCGATTCAAAAAATGACTGATAAAATACAGATACTCTTGATATGATTTGAAAATGTTCTATTCGTATGAAGAGTTTGTGAAAAGGCGTTTATTTTGACTGAATTAATCACTGAAAATTAACTTCAGAAGAAGCATTTCCAATATATGAATTAAATTTCGTAATGTAAATTCCCTCTCAATTGAAGTTTCTCTTTAATTTCTTCATATCGATTATTTCAAATTGATAATAACAAATGTTAGAATTAAATTTATTTTTTTCTGTTCTAGAACGAAAGTGTGGCCCTTGTATGAGCTGGCACTAAGAGCTGAGTTTTCAGCCAAACGATTGCATTCAAAGAAAACTCTTGAAGCTTTTCCTACTAAGTTGGTCGTATCGATTCGATATTCTGCTCACGAAAGAGCTCCGTATAAATTTTTTGGCTCATTTTACGTTCCACTTAATTTTTTGCTTTGAATTGCCGAAACGACCTCAGCTTACATGATAGAGGCGTATAGTTTTTGGAACTAGCGTCGATTCGAATTTCCCCATAACGATGTGTTGTATTTGTAATTGCGTAATTGAACGTTGATTCATTTTTGAAAATCGATTTATTTAATTTGAAAGAAATAATCGATAAAATATTAGTTCATAGCCATAATGAGCGTTGAAAATATCAACGTTTCCAAAAATGAACGGTAATACGATTTCGTCAGATATTTTGATTAGCTTCTATTTATCGTATTTATTTGAATTCAAATACGATGGTAATGAAACAATAATAATACTGCTCTTTACTAGGAAACGAGCCACATTTTTAATCAAGTTATTTGAAAACATTCCGGAACAATTTTGTTTCTAATTAAATTGTCATCGTTGTTTCTCCTATTCGTTTCGTTAAATACACAATTCTAATGGGAACATAATTTTATGACTATTCCGTAAAAATACGATTAACTTGATTAAAACACGGAAAAAAAACGCCATCGTTTTAATGGCCGTCTCGTGTTTGACGAAATTAATTATTCCCAAAGACCTCTTCATGTTATTTTATATTCAGAATTCGCCATTTTTCCAAAACGGCTATTAAAAGAATTTCGTGAAAATTTTGCAAGAACCTCTTGAATTCGATATGAAAGTGTATTCTTTTATCGAAAAAAATAGCTTTGTTCAGTTGTTACAAACGAAATATAATATTTTGATCAAAGCCGATAGTTTTTAATTCAATTTTCATTTAATTTGATATCGACCAAACTTTTCCTATATTATTCAAATTATCTTTTTTATGAAATTTATTTTGTTTTTTTTTTATAACTTATCGAAAAAGTCAATAAATATGGGTAAGATTTTAAAATTTGTCAATTCAATGATGGATATCGACCTTGGCCTTCAAAGGCTCCATGGCCTTATTCCTCCATACAAAAGATATTTTTCGTTAAGCGGGAAAACTTTCACCATTGTCTCACTAATGTAAAAACTAAAGAGAGAGAAAGTCGAGTGGCCAAAAATGGCTTCTACTTTACAGTAGTAGAGCCCAAAGTTAACCGAAAACCCTCGTGTAACAACAGATTAGGAAAATTTATCATATCAAAAAAAAAATCTCTCACATTGCACATTTACGTTTAAGAGAAAAATTTTCAATATTTCACGTTTGATTTACGCTAATTACCTTTTTATTATTTTGCAACACTTTTCAATCAAACTTTTCAAACTCTTCACAGGAATTTCTATTGTCTTCGTCAAAATGTGATAATTTATAAAATTGAAATATTTTGTTTGTCGATTTACATTATTTTCCACGTCGATCAAAATATAGTAAAGTCACTATAGACAGTAGATTCGAAATCGAATAATGTCGAACACGAATTTCATTTCTATCCCAAATCGAAAAAATCGTATAATGCAAAAGCGTAAAAGAAACAAACGTTTGCCCAGAACAAACACAGAATCTGTACCGGGAAGCGTATTAAACGAAAGAAAGAAATTCATCAAATATTTGAATAGGCACAATTCGAATCCAAAAAAATCCCTTCCTTCGAAAGCAGCAAATAATCTCACATGAAAAACACCGAAGATCGGAATATGTTCACGTTCTAATTTTTTTTCAACAATTTTCTGTCTTAAATTTAATTTAAAGAAATGTATATTGTATATAGATATAATATAATTTCTTACATACCGAAGACACTCATTAAGAGAGCCGTTCTTCGCGGATTATAAATCAAAGAGACACCACAGTTTGAGAAATACGGTCTCCCCGTTTCGGATATAAATCACGGAGACTACGACGGATAATAAAACCACATATTCGAGTCTCGATGCCATTTTATTGTAGTGTAGGACATTCCTAACAAATGTGCGATAATTTCGAGATTTGAATCTGCGCGATGACAATAAATAAACTGAAATATAAGGCACCTTTATTGAAACGATATTCAATGTCTTTATTATTATTTATTTTTATTAGGAGAAATTTCAATCATATTTTTATATATAAAATTAAAAATAATAGTACCATGTCATACGTATAAAAGTTGGAGACGTTGTATAATACAAATAATTATAAATGTTCTCTTTGGTTGAATTGAAAACTTTTATTTGGAAATCTGTGAATATGTGCGATGATTTCATCGCAATTGCTGAATTTTAAATTCTATACAAGATTTTAAAATTCTCAATCAATTTTGTGATTACTCATTATAATAACGATTGCGATAGCAATCAAATCGAAAAGATTTGAAAATTCATCTTTTGTTAACAGACTATCCACATTTCCATCAAAACTCTAATGATAAATTAACATGTGTTCAATTATTGTGCATTTGTAATTTGTGTGTATTTATAGATTTTTCAATGTCTTTTTATTTGTTTCTGGAATTTCATTTAACAAATATCATTTGATAAATGTTTCCAATCACAGATTCCTTTCTCTTGACTCTGAATGGATGAAAATCAGAACATTCTGAATTTCTAATATTGCTTATTTTTTATTAATTGAAAAAAATCACATTTCATCAAAAACACTCCGTCTTTTATTACAACGCAACGTACGAGCGGCATGTTCGAAAATGAAATTTTCGTGGAAGCTTACCTTCATTAATTTTTGATACATCAAACCGAATCGACGAAAACGTGTAATATTTCATAATGCGAAAATAGCGTTTTCCCCTTCGCCAAAGAAACGTTCGCCGATCGACGTTCTACGTATAGTTTTAATATAACATTTTAATGTAAAGCTCTACGAGTAAAATTAATAAGATAGTAGACGAGTGAAAAAAAAGTCACTTAATCCACTTAAAACCACGTCAATGCGGCGTTGTATTTTACAGAAGATACGTTCTGTTGCGAAATTGCTTCAAACGCGAAAACTCTTCATGTTCCAGCCGCGAAATTGTACATGAAAAGCCATAACGTACGTTTGTTTCCAGAACAAAAGGCTTCTGCGTTTTTGTTCTGTTTTTAATGCTGGAATGGTGTTCAATTTGCTTTCAAATGGTAGTCGCCGAAATTTTCATCTGGTTATTTGAAATATTTTAAAATTTGAACGTACGTTGAAACCTAACACAACCCACATATGGGAAATACTCGATACATCTTCAATTGTGGACTTGTGTGATTCTGAACATTTATTTATTTATCAAGGATATCAGGAAGATGTATTAGACCTCCAATTATGGAGTGGAAAATTTTGACTAGATGGAAATAGCGCCGAACAGTCAGGGAAGACAGACCAGTCATGCCCAGTACATAGTCACTGGGGAAGAGGAGAGGATAATAGCCATAAAGTTCAAAGTATAAGAATCTGCAGAAACGCCGTTGAACCCTCTTCAATCTTAGAACAGAACAATTGGTATGAGGAAACCAAATAACACTGCTATACTCCAGCCTGGAGTGTACAAAGGTAAAATAAAGGCTTTTAATAGCCAAGGGATGATTTAGTAATCTAGAGTGGCGAATAATGAAAGCTAATGACGAATTGCAAGAATTGACTAATCGATCGATATGATATTTGAACGTTAATTTGGAATCAAAGAAGACACCCAAATCCCTAACTACAGACACCCAAGTGAGATGTCAAGCATCCTGCAATCGAAATGAATCGGAGAAAAGGATCTAGAGAAGGAAATTACTTTACATTTGTTAAAGGAAAATTGCATGCAATTATCAATCGACCAGTCAATGAGAGAGGATAGGTCTGATTGTAGACGAAGGCAGTCATCATTGGAGGAGATGACTGAAAATAATTTTATATCATCGGCATATAGAAGAATAAATATTCAAATTCCATCTATGTAGGAATTTTTTCGTGTAGTTGGAAGATTTTCTGAAATGGAACCACTATTTCTATTCCATTTGACCAAATCCGTAGATCAGCATTTTAAAGCTGTTATTTTTACAAAAAAAAAAATAGAACAAAATTTGTCGTCCGGTAATAGATTGTGGACTTTATTTTAGGCAATCGAAAAATCTATAGAACAAAAACAAAAGAAGCAAAAATCGTGATAAAAAACCAATCGAAATCAAAAAATTTTATCATCCATGTATTATATAATTAACTAGATATTTCTTTCCATTGAAATATCCAGCAACAACAACTCGATTTTCAATTTCTGCTGTTCTAGCTGTTATTCACGATATGGACATGATAATAAACCAAAACAATCCTCATTGAAATCGTATAATAAAAACGAATCTTCAGTTTTGAAACTGAACATTAACGTAAAGCACTTTCACATCAAACTCGCGTACAGCGACTCTCAAAAACCGCCGACTTCGATCAGCGGTCATCGCGTAGTTTAAAATTTTCAATCCACTTCGAATATAGCCCTATAAATTTAAATCGAACATATTTATATATATCCTGGCTAATGTTTCGCATACATGAATAATTCAAAGTCGAAGCTTTGAAGCCCGACGGTTGACGCGCGACTTGGTCAACCGTGTCTCCATTAACCGGCTAATGGACCGAAACGCGTATGCAAATTCGAAATTTACCAACATCCACTACGAAATTAGCTACAATGTTGACTTCGTCGATTTGGATCGAATCGTTGAGTAAAAATGACCTTTTTCGTAAAATATTTCCGCAGTTCTGTTCTTTGCTTCGAAATCTTGTGTTGTCCGAAGCCGTGCCGGTGTATTTGATGCAGAAAGATTCGAATTCTTAGATAAGGGAGTTTATAAGTATTTGTCCGATTTACTTTAAAAACCCTTTTAATTTTCTCTGATTCTGAAAAAATGTTACAATTTAGAGAGGAAAAAGCAATTTTATTTTATTTTCGGACGCCACAATTACAGACAATAAATTGAAATATATTTCCTCATAATGTCCATGTTCTATTTTTTTCGCCATTTCTTCCAATCTCTCATCTGATCTTAGATCTTCAATCCTGCGAAATTAATTACAATTATAATTTGGCTGATTTGGATTGTATCCCTAAGTGAAATTCTCGATTTTCTTAAAACATCTTCACTGCAGACTATCTTTTCGTTGAATTTCCATCGATGTGGACTGTAATAAAACCCTTTTCATGGTTTATACAGCTTCTCATTTTTGGAGATGGGTGTTAATTAATTTTATTCCTAATTTAAAAACATACGATTTTATAATGTGGCATTATCGAAGTTTCTTTATTCTCGTTATTGACATCCATTATTAACGAGATTTTCAATTATTGTTCCACGAAATCAGCTACAATATTGACATCGTTCAGAATCTCGGCCGATAAAAAAAATCTCATCCAATTTGGATATATTTTTTATGATAATAGTCTACTATTATCTTCTTCTTCTTCTTTATGTCGTCAACAATCAGAAGTTGTCTCTTAATGTTAAGGGATAGATAAGTGAAATATGAAGATGTATGAAATATTACATTACACATGGTTAAGGAAATTTCTCATTTTTTAGGACCGTGTTCAACGTGTTTAACGTATTTTCAAAAAATGTGCGATCGTCTCTATTTGTTAATTCCATATAATATTCAAACAACATATTATTTCATCTACATGACAATATGAACTGTTTAATATTTTCCCTGGAATCATTCAATGATTATAAAACTCCTTGTTCTATAATCTAAACGTGGTATTTTTCCATCTAAGCTTTATTTTCATTTAGTGATATATTTCTGAATATTCTTCAGTAATTGTCGTATCACTTACATCGCAATTATTTTCAGTTTATTTTCTATGGTTGTTCTCAACAATTTTGCGCTCTATGTGTGACACCATCAATTCTTCGGTGTAATACAAAATATTTTTGTTTGTTTTATATCGAAGAAATTCTTAACGTGTTTCTCCTTGTAAACAAGGTATCTCTTTGTATCAATTATCCGAAGGGATTAGCGTCGTCGGATTCCTGCCCCACGACCTTAGGCATTCCCTTTTGGCGTTTTCTTGAAACGAGGAAGCCTCCTGTTTTATTTAAGGCAACCTGAATTAATCCCGGGACCCCGGAGGTCTGTTGACCTTTATGAATATGTCATTACGATTTTCTGTCAGATCGTAAAATTTATATAAAAAAAATACATATATATCATAGTTTTGGGGGTGAGTTAAATTAAATTTGTTTTTTTTTTTTGAAATCTCATCAAATTACAATATTTGAGTTATAACAAACCTGAGAAACGATAATTTATGATATATACATATGTATGTACATAGTATTTCTAAAGTAACTTGTCTTTAGACATGTTCGATTAAGCTTCGGTCAATTAAGGTTAACTCGACTTATGCTATTGTTTTTTGTGATTATTTTATCTTATGATCGAAACCAATTTGGAGTTATACTAATCCATCGATAATTAAAGATAAACTTCAAATTGAAATACGATCTAGATATTTCCCTGTCATAGAATAATTGTGATGTACTGGAGAAATCAATTTATGTGCTTCACATTGAATTGTATCTAAAATCATAAGGTTGTCGCGAAACCGATGATTGATTTGTTGAATACGTTTCTGACAAAATTGACCATTTTGTCATGAAAAATTACTTTTACGTGATCATCGATGAAAACATTTCAAAAATCCTGTTGAAAATGTTGACCTGTGATTAAAGCGGTCTTTCGCTGGTCGATCGATACGAAAAAGTATTATGCAAATGATCGAATGAAACTACGAGGCGAAATAAAATTTGCAACAAAGTTGTAGCTTTCTTCTAACGTTGACATAATGTTTTCGCGTTCATGCATATTCATAGTGTGCTATGAAAATTTTAAAGTATGATTATTTCGCGTCGTTTCTTAAAGCTTTACATATTTGATATGTTATATCTTCGAATTTTCCATGAGAGGTTAATCAAGGTTGCCCAAATAAGTTTTAATGTTTAATATACGGATTTTTTTGATGAGATTCATAGTTTCCGTATAAAACGTTGATTTCCTTACAATAGAAATGATTCCGATGTGATGTTTTCACAATGTGCTGTGAAAAACTTGATTTGTTATGATTTTCGCATTTTTATTCAAAAGCTTAACATTTATTTATTTATTTATTTTATTTTCCCATTGTAATTCCTGCACAGCCGCCTGACAGTAGAACCATAGCGACGACTGTGCAGAATGGAAATACAGAAACCATAAAACATGAAACAAAACAAAAATCAAAGAACAATACTACAGTAAAGAGTTGGCCAAGCCCACGCGATCAATCCCACCAAAACTGAGAAAGGAGCGCAGTTGGGAGAAGGAGATGTTAAACAAATCAAGGTAAGGGTTAGTGGAGTTCAATAGTCTAAGACCACGCGAGATTGGGCAGTTCATAGATGAATTTGTTCTACCAATAGGAATAAAAAACAAAGAGCGATGCCTCGTCAACGCAGCATGCTCCGGAACAAATAGACCAATTCTTGTAATATAATATGTATTATCATATTATTATATTATTATATTATTCATATCTAATATGTAATATCTTCGATTTTTCCAAGAAGGATAAATCAAGGTTGACCAAATAAGTTTTATTGTTTAATATTTGCACAAACATAAAACCAGTCAGCAGAGTACGAAGTAAGTGGTAGATAAACTGGCGCCATTTCCGTAGTGATTATTTTTTTTTACAAACTCAAATGTGAGTCTCGGCCTCCCTATTATTATAATGATATTATAATAATTACTGTTTTAATTTTGAAATAAATATCACATATTTATACGCAATATTTTCGAATTTTCCAAGAACAATCAATCCCGGTTGACCAAGTAAGTTTTATCGAAAAATCTATTCATTCTACAGTTTATTCATTGGACATAATGTCAAGTTGCAGTCACAAAACATTCACCTCGACATAGATATGAGGTCATCTTACCATTGTTTCACATATCCTATCGACGGTGGCTTTTCGTCGAACGACCCTTCTCTTCTTGTATATTTGAATTCGAACTGTAACACTAGAGAAAAATCTTCGGTGCTGGTTCTAGTTCGTTTTCGACGACCTTCCACGTGTTGTAAAACTTGACCCGCTTTCAGGTGATGGTCATACGTCGGTCAATGTCTTCAGCACCGTTCCACCTTTAAAGTCTCACTGATGGCTTTTTGATTTGAAAAAAATTCAAAATCGAATAGTTTCAAATCTTCCGTTTTAATCATATTATTGTTTTTAATCGATACGACTTCTAATTTTTTTTAGCTTCAAGCTCTAAAGGTTCGATTTCAGAAAAAAAATATAAATCGAATTATTTGTACTTTAAAAAAATATATTTATTTTAAAAAAATACTGATGCAAGATACAATCACAAAACAATAATATCATAACATTGATCAAAATCTGATAAGATAGAAATTATATTTCTCTGTTATTTAGCTAAGCGTTTTGAAATTCCATCCTGTTTTATATAATGACTATTATACAAATCTCTAGTAAAGCCACCTATCAATCGATCATGTATTGTTCTAGAACATCCGTGTCTAAACCATCTCCATCATTATAGTCTACTAACAATTAATCCACAGGGATTCAAGATGCAAGATATATTGGTTTAACCACAATACTGCATCGGTTTCATGGAAATTTACAACGAAACACACTCCGTATAATCAATCGAGGGTAGATATCATCTTCTTTCATTTCCGATTATATAAGCTACATAACAATTGAAACATTCATTTTCATTTAAGAATATCATTTAGATATTCATGACTTGATTTGAAAGTATAAAATATTATTTATCGACATATCAAATTCCATATTGGGTCTTCAGTCAGATATAATTCTAAGGATTGTGCTTGGATCTGTAAACTCGAAGGAAAACTGAAATGAAAATAGGATTTATCCTGCTATGGTTTTTCCCATGAGACCTTGAAGCATCTTGTTGGTATCTTATTTCTAGACGTGTCCAACAATTAAGGGGTTGAAAACGAGGGTCGTGCAACTCGACTCTTGGTTAATTTGCTTTGACGAGGTCGTCTGCGAGCGAAACCAATTAATTTGAACAAACAACAGGTTAGCACCGCGAAAACTCGCAAATTGCTTCTCATAGAGATCAGGGATACATCCACAAGGTCGAACGTTGAATTTTCAGTCAATGTC
Source organism: Cheumatopsyche charites (assembly GCA_024721215.1). Taxonomy (NCBI): domain Eukaryota; kingdom Metazoa; phylum Arthropoda; class Insecta; order Trichoptera; family Hydropsychidae; genus Cheumatopsyche; species Cheumatopsyche charites. Next base: position 1,667,720 of record CM045576.1, read on the forward strand.
TTCATATTTAGATAATTTCCAATGACTCGTTTTAATGAGAGAATTTTCTTTTTCGAAAAAATCAGTCGAAATAGAAGTCTGGAAATGATTCGGGAGACATTTTACTCTAATATTGATTCATCTAATTCGGTATGTTTTGAAGTATCGTTGCCAGAAAGTGGTAGAAGATATTTTTTTTTCAGCAGCAGTACCATGTATTATAAGTTATGGTGCGTCTAAGACATTAAGATGTCTTGGAATTGTGTTGAATGTAATGAGTAAATTATCTTTTTATTTTTTGTGTGGATTAAGAAGAATTGTAAGAATTAAAATATTAGAATCGATTTCACTTTCAGTAGTTTACTAATGCTATACTTCAATTATTATTGCAACATTTAACTGTGATTCTTTCAAAAATCAAATGCTACGTTTTAAAGAGCATATAAATCGTTCGCTTTTCCGATATCCGACGGTTGAATATCCGATTTCTTAACAATGGAACAGCAAAACGTATGAGTGTAATCGATTTATATAATATTATACTTAGAATAGTCCTTCGGGAAATATCCACCATAAATTTGTTGAAAATTGTACGGAAACGTCACGCGAAATAGCCCTTTTGGGAATAGTTTCACGCTTGAATAATAGGAAGTGAAAACTATTCGAAATGTCTTAATTAAAAAAATATATATAAATAATGGTCTAGCTACGTAAATTTAATAAATATATTGAGAAAATGGCGTTATTTTAATTCTCATTATTTTCAGTTTTTACCGATTCTTTATGTATTAATATTGAAAATACACGAATGTTCACTTGGGAATTCTTATCAAATTCAAATTTGAATTTCATTCGTCCAAACAAATTTCCACTTTCAACAAAGTGCTGTTTTTAATCAGATTTTTTTTATTTTTCATCAAATTATCACCATTCAACTCAAAAATGTATCAAAATTCTTCAATTATTCGTCGTATTCAACATATCCATGTATATGTATATTCACGTCTTTTAAAATGTAAAATGTTTGCATTCAATTGAAAATTCATATTCCAAGCTATGTTTCATTGACATAATTTATAAGTCCTGATTCGAATTTTTTTCACGTAGTTTTCACAGAAGGATTATTTACGGTAGAAATATGCGATTTATAACGAACACGAAAAGCTGAAAACTCGTTCAGCATTCATTCGGCGACAATGAAACAGTTCCGTCATACAAAAGTATATCTCCGCTTTTCGTACTTATGTGGAGAACATCACAAAGGGTGAACTTTCGCCACAGTGTGTTCACACACACCCTGTACACCTTTTGACGGTACATTATAAATAAAACCTCCACTTTATCCCGGGGGGATATGGTTTTAAATATTCCGTCGACGAGCACAAAGACTCCTTCAGGAATTATTCAGATTAACGTCCAGTCTGATCGAAATATCGCGAGTGCCCTTTCGAAACGCTTCGTCGATTTTTTTTCATTTTGAACGTTTCATTTTCTATTTTCGTTAGGGTTATACGTATGTGTGTATGCATCGGCTTAATCAAGTGTGTCTATCGTCATACTTGATCGTTCTTTGGCGTGATTAAGTGCCATTTGTATATTGCGATGACAGTGAGGATTAAAATCACCCATAATAATTAAACATTTACCAAAAAGGAAGCTAGAATATATGTATATGTGCAGTTTTTGAATTCGGACACTTCTCGGTATGTCATTTGGTTTCATTCAATTGGGAACAATAAAATTAAAAGGTTTCATTTAAAAATCTGAAACTTTCGAATCGCTGATTTACAAAATCGTTGATTCATTATGACGATTCGTTGATCGAACGAAATTCGTTACTCATTTTGTTGGTTTTTTTTTTCAAACGAATATATTTTTTATTCGTTCACTTTGTGTATGCAATACATTGTGTGGATTCCTGAATAATCGATAGACCCTGTCAGTACTATCGGTCATGGCTATGTATAAATGTTTGTGAATCCAAGGACTTTTTACGAATGCAATTTGCATGAAACGCCTGGGAAATAGAACACTTTTTGTTCGCAATTTTTGCGATAATTTCCAATGGTTTCGATGCATGAAACGTCCGACTTAATCGTTGAATATTTTGTAATTAGCCTTGAATTGAATTTCCCTCATATAAAATACATCTGAAACGTTTGATAAAACGATTAAATTATTTTCTAACCTTTCTCTTTTACTCTGAAACAGTTCTTTCAGCGAAAGTAGGGATAATCTTTTGAAAATTTCTTATCTCTTTGTTAACGTTTTTGGTTATCAATTAAATTAATTTAATAATTCCAAACCAAATACAAAAGACTTTTGTCTTACTTTATTCAGTTGTAATTATCAGAATGGATGATATTCAGATGATCAAAATCAATATCTTCAACATTATCATTTGGAATCGTAATTGATCGATTTCTAAAGACGTAATAAATTAACTTCTTCGAATTCTTCAGAAAGTTTTCTTATACTTTCGAAGAAAGTTTTCTTATAACAGCTATCAGATTATCAGAATGCACGACACACAGGTGATCTAAATCAATGCCTTCAACATCATCATTTTGAATCGTAATTTATCGATTTCTTCAGGCGTGATAAACGATCTTCTAACCATTCTTCAGTAAAATGTGCTGAAAGAATAATATTTTATCATCTTATTTCTCTCAGAATATCAATTTGAACGAATTTACAAGCGCTAGAATCATTTAAATATTCCTGATTTTGGGTTTCATTTTGGATCTGGTTTAAATTCTAGCTATGACTTGGGTTGAGGATTTCAGCCATTTCGTGTTCATGTCCATTCCATCCCATGATCGAACACACGAATATCGATTTCAGCCGCCCTTTTTTAATATGAATGAGGGTCGACAGAACCTTAGTTATCATTGGAAACAAAAACACACCATATCCTTGAAAACGCCATCGGACACACACCATTATTATTGCCATCGATTCGAAAAGCCGCAGCGTATTAACGTGTCGCAAAACGACACAACTTTTTTTCAAAGTCGTTGACTACAATTAGTCCTTTTCATGATCGATCTTTTGAATTATTGAATCGTAACGGTTCTGTCGTTAATAAGTCGTTATCATGCGAAATGTGGTTCTGGGTTTTGTTATTGCGCTTTTTCAATTCATAATGCAATAGTTTTATTCGTAGGTCCCTATGTTCGGTGAATTTTGATTAGATTCGCTGTTGTTTATTTGCGTGTTTCCATCTGTTTGTGTGTTTAAATTGATTTGAAAAGTTTCATAAATGATGATCGTTCCGCTACTTTCGAGTGCGCTTTGTCAATATTCTTTTCTAATATCACTAATTGTGATAGCGAAATAATTAAAACAAATTCAATTAAAAATCAATGATGGTAGAAATAGTTGTTTCGAATTCTAATGAAAACTAAACTAATTCTAATAAAGCCGTGAATGGCAAATATTGTTAGAACGTAGGCTTCCGCAAATTAAAATGTACTTTTGATGTATAGGTTTATTGTGCATTGAAACCATTTTCAACTAAATGATAGTCGATGTGCTTTGGTTTTTTTTGAGATCATGTTTTCATTTTTTCGGAACAAATCAAGTCACAATCCACGTCACTGATGTGTTTCCAACCAACATGAATCGTAAACGAAGCATGCTGATCAATTCAGATGCAGATATAACTTGTTTTGTTAAAATATCTGCGGATATAATTTAATGAAAAGAATAGAAAATTCTTTTTCTTCCGAATCATAACTGAGAATTTTGAACTTGAGCCGAAACACAATTTTAGATCACAGAATCTTCTTTAAAAGCAGGATCTCAAAACTTATTGATCTATGATTCCAGAAGTCTGAAAAGCGAAAAGAGCAAGGTCTGAAACGACTGTGGTCAGCAGTCAGATCCTCGAGTGGCAACTCTTCGCAGAGCGACGAAGCCACCACACCACGTCCAGCTCCAACATGCTCCTTGCCGTTGTTGCAGGTATTATTAAGTTTTCAATAATAAGCAGTTAATATTCGTTTACTTACAATTACAGGTAATTACATGAATTCAGCAGCTTCTGGAGAGGGCTTTGTGTCTCCTAATTCGGTCTCATACAGCAACACTTGTGTGTAGATTCCTTTCCACAGATTGGCTGTAAACAATTGTGTTCAGATTGTGGTGGAAACAGACCGGTCTGAGAAGGTATTTTTTTTTAAGAGGTGGGAAAATCTTTTATAGACATTACCATTCGGCAATAGTGTGGGACTCTCTCTAGGAAGGTGGCTCACTAAAACCCCTCCTAATAGACTGCCATATTCCACGAACTGATGAAGGACGCACAGACTAATTGGCGACCTGGATAAATGGTATAAAAGTGCAAACAGACCAGTCTGAGACGTCATAAAAGAAAGAAAGAGAAGAAATCCATTCAATTTTCTTGTGTGCGAGTGAAAGAACCAGAGAGAGGAGGAAGGAAAGGGCGCTTAACCACTCTTCATCTCTTTCTTTTATGACGTCTCAGACCGGTCTGTTTCCACTTTTACAAAATTTTTCAAGTCGCCAATCAGTCTGTGCGTCCTTCATCCATTCGTGGAATCATTCCAGAGCAAGAGTCGCAAAAGAAAGAAAGAGAAGAAACCCATTCAATTTTCTTGTGTGCGAGTGAGAAAGCCAGAGAGAGGATGGAGGAAGGCTCGCATAACCATGCGTTAACGCCCTCGCATTTGCACAAAAAGAATTGAATGGTTATTCATATTTTTATTTTATGACGTCTCAGACCAGTATGTTCCCACTTTTAAACCATTTATCCAGGTCTCCAATAATTCATCCATCCGTTGAATCATTCCAGATCAAGAATCACCGACTTAACATCTCTGCTCTTCACTTAAATCGATTAATAAATTAAAAAAAATATTCAAGTAAGACGATAAAAAAACGCATTACGACGACAATTCCAGGTGTGGCCATCGCAGGACTCTCCTCGCCAGTCTCCAAGGGGCGAAGGCGACGGACAGAGCTTCATATTCCCACCAGAACGAAGGGCATCATCATCGCTGGACTGTCCCTCGCCAAAGTCGCCGATGTCGCCGAGGACGCCCTACAAACTAGCGCCGCCCGCGCTCCATCCGTTGCACGCATTGCACGTGCCCACTTCGCACGAACAGCACGCGCTGCACGACTCCGGAATAGACTCCGTTCAGGTTTTTTTTATTTTTTCAGCATGTTTATTCTCATTTTGTCGTTATAATTTTTCGTTTGCGTTATCAGAATCGGCTGGTGATCGATCCGTGTGGAGAGGTTTATTTATTTGTTTATTTTTGAAAGCCACTAATACGGATGACAAAAATTTGTATGTACATACATAGATATACCTAGATTTTACAAGACAAAATTTGGCATCCTTAGTAGTTGTGGACAGCATTTTCATCGACGTTACTTTAGCTTGCTATTACAACGATATAAGCAAAATAAAATGAAATGAAATCTACAGAATGAGCAATAACCTGTACTGGAAACACAAAAAGTCAATAATGAGAAATACAACAAGTATAAGAAACATAAGAAATAGAAGAAATGTAGAAAATATAAGAAATATAAGTAACATAGGAAACATAAGAAACATAAAAAAATATTATTATTATGTTCAAAGTATTTCATTGGAAATCGTAAAACTTTAATGATCAACTCTTTTAGACACGAAAAATTAAGTAACTTATATTGAAAAAATTTTTCGTTTCCCTTTTTTTCTATATTGGAGAAAATTAGAAAAAAATTAATGAATTTCGATCCATGTATACTTCAAAATCAATTTAATAAAAATGTTGTTCTTTTTCAATTTTCATTAAACCCAATTTTCATAACTGTAACATTGAAGAGTTTTTTTTTCATAAAACCGATTTCCGTGTTCTATCATATTTGAAAACACATTTACAATAGTCATTATTCGATTTGTTCACTAAAACACCGATTCTGTATACGTATTCCGAATGACCAAATTTCAACACGGATACTACTTGCACAAACTAAAATTTGAACCAACATACAAATAATACATACTTACAGATCGATTTTTCTCGACATTTTCTCCGGACACACAAACGAATTAAACCAGTGTAAATTTACATTGGAAAAACGAAAGTTGTTAAAGTTTAAGCGATGACGTGGGTGCGATCCCTAATCAGTGCGCACTTCAAACAAACGTTTGTTGGCACAAAACGGTTCCATTAAATCACATTCGTCAAATTTGTTTGCTTTTTGTTACCTCGAACTGTGTACAGTCGGTCCTTCGACTGCGAACTGTCAAAATAAAAGCGCGATAGAAGCAAACATACTATCTGTCTCTGTTTAGTTTTTGATAGTTCGTTATTGGAGAATAAACTGTATAAGTGAAGTTCTATTTCGATCTGTTTCGAAAGTTCAATACGAATTTCTTCCAGGTGCTCTTTATTGTGTTATTTTGATTTGATTGAAGTTTCAATTCTGTTATTATATAAGCCGTGTCTTTTTGGTTCTTTTAATTTGAATTGATCATTTTATGTTGATTCAGATGATGATAGTTTATTTTTTAAAGAACAAATGAAAAATCTATTGTTTTCATCATTGTTCTTGTTAATTTTTACTTAACAAATCATGTTTTGCAATAGACTTTTTTCCAATGATTTTGGAATGGAATGTCTCATGCTGATATGCTTTTAATCTTATTTCTCAATTTTTGGTTGTTTTTGTTTATTTATTTTATTCTAACGCCACAAATAACAGATAACAAATTAACAAATCAACCATATAAAATCTTAACACAAATAAACAAAATATGAAATTTGCTATCCTATAAACTACTGTGGACAACATTCCTTTTATTTTATAATTCAGAAGCAAAACAAATTTTTGGATTATAAATTTATTTCTGTCCATTTACTTTTGAATCAGTTTTCTATTTGTACATAAATTACATACATTATGTGCATCAGAAAACAGATTTCGTTGAAATTTTCAACTGGTTAACCAGACCTCTAATTCTTCCATAAGTGTTTTGCTTTATTCGATACACATTTGTTTAAAAAAATGTACGTATCAACTTTATACCTTCCCAAGCAAATCGATATCTCATCATTCGATTTCTGTCTCGAAAACGATTCTAAAGTGAGACTTCAAAATCATTTAATCTAATCAATTTTCGATTTCATTTACACATCGCTTAAAAACGTAACAAAATTCAAATCTAAAATACACACATTGAAATCTTAATGCATTTTATGCTCAACTCTTCGAAATAGAACTTCAAAATGGTTCGTCCTTGTTCCATCTTTCGATTCTTCAATACATCGAGATTAATTTGAAACCAAAACATACATATATTTGAAACCAAACTTTTCGAAGCGGGACTTCAAAATCGTTCGATTTTATACATTTAAAATCTTCACCCCCCCCACTATGAAATCGATCGAATACTGCAAAAAAGAAACTTAAAACCTTATCACTCAATATCTATCGTTCGACTTAATATAGAATATATTGAACACGTTTAATAGGCGATATATTGTGTGTGCGAGACGAAGATTAATTCCGACCGCACAATCAATAATGGCTCTTTAATTATGTACGAGAGTGAGCGTTTATTCGGGGAAACCGCGTGGAATAAAACGGCTCGAATATATTATATTAACGCGAGAGGCTTTTTTAATCGACCTATTGTTTGAATATTTGATCGCTGCGGTTGGCTTTTCGCTAATTTCGGCGATTCCAACAATTTTCATGCGATTATTATATAAAACAATACGTTTTAGTCGTTTTTTAGACCTTTGGATGCGACATGTCATCGCTTAGCCCTACTTAAATACGACAATTATGAAGAAAATATTTAGAAAAAGGGGGGAACAATCGCATTTTTTTTCTAAAATTACATTGAAGTCCAATTTTTCTCTCGGGGGTCTTAAGTATGCCGGTGCAACTCGACCGATAGATGCCATCCACTTCAGGGAGCATTTTGTCTTTTTATTATTATGGTTACAAATAAGATACATACCTATTTTAAATGTTCAATAACAGACAAGTCATTTAAAGAAAATTAAAAAAAAAAAACAATATCACGAACTTTTAATATTTTCAAATATGAAAATTTATTTAGTATATTGATATATTTTTTATCAATAGTTTCATATGGAACATTACTCAATTAAATTTAATAATCAACAATCCATCCATTATAATGTTCGAAAAGAATGGATCACATACAAATCCCTGAGTGCATCATTTTGTTCATCCCCAACACTCAGAAATTCTTATATTTTTTCTTCTGTTCTTGAAGTGAATTCTGGTCAGCAAAATATGATTTTTAGGAAGCCTTTTCAATGCCATTTTTTTCAAAAGCAATTGCAAATTGAAATTGTAAAAAACACCTGTATCTTGACTTCTTTATTCTCTGAATTGTGTCGTATATTGTGAACTCTATTGATCTTTGTGGGACAAATCTGTACTATACTTTAAATTTAATTCTACTCGAACTCAAAAATATGTTAGAAACGGAATTTCAGCAACCTTTCTGAAGTTACATATCAGACCAATTGAACGATATGATCGAATATCGCTTAAATCTTCTTCTCTGAATTTTTCTATATTGATACTTATAGTCAATGAAGTCTTTCATATCTTTGGTGAAATTCCTCTCCCCAGTAATGTGGGTGGATATTATTTTTCTATTTTTAAACATTTCGTTTAACATAAAACCCACGTTTACTTCTCTTACAATTTTTCATTGAATACGTCGGTATTGTTTTACGCCCACGCCTAACATTACCATAAATACAATTATGTATTGTCTTAGGCTTTTTCATTTCATTTTGAACATCTATGTATGTGAAAAAAAACGATTCGTTTTCATAGAAACATGTTTTGTACTCTTTTTATTTTTTAATCAAATATTATAATGAATTTTCAGGTTCAGTTCGATGTTTTATTTTATGTTTTATTTTACACTTCCAATTTAATTTTCTCTCATCAACAAAAAACCTATAAAAAAAAACCGCAATTTCACAAGGTGGTTTATTGAGATAAAGAAGAAATAAATTATATCTACGTTTATTCTGAAACGAATATCTTCACTGACGGGTAATTTATTTTATATGATTTTCTAATTTTACTTTTTTTTTCAATTTAATTTGAAATTAACTCCTAATTTTCATTTAAACTTTAATTTAATCATTTTCGTACTTGTGTAATAGACTTCTATCAGCATGACAATCTGAAACATAACCCAACCCAATCTATGATGAAAAAATAAATGAAAATCTAACATAACAGTAGTGTCTTACTGACAAGATAACATTTTTCATTTTTTAACTAGAAACAATTGTCTTTATTGCTACATTACTCGTATATAGCCCTACAGATACAAAAAATGCATAGATGTGAACAAAGACAATAGTTTCTAGGTAACAAACGAAAAACGTTTCCCTTTATACTTCATCCCCGATAATACACCCAACTCTCGTTATAAGGACCAGCAAAAACCGTGCAAAAAAAGTGACATTTTTCATTTCGCGATATTCATTATAAAGTTCAAATAAACCGTTTTATACCAAATAAATCGTATAAAAAAAATATTTTTTTCATTTTTTTCAAACCGTGTTATTTTGAAACCGTGTAAAAAAATCCGTGTAAAACGAGAGTTGGGTATAATTCAATCAAAAAGAACCATTTTTAAATGAATCTGATGAAATTCCAGGCATCTCCATCTCCAGGAGGCCCGGCCAGCGTCTGCGGAACGGGATCCGGAAGCCCAGGAGGTCGTCGTCCCTCGAGTGGCCTTCTTCACCCGGACCACGCTCGTCTTCTGCGCCAACCGGCTCACACCTCGGCAGAAGACGTCCGCGACATATCCCCATCATCATCCACGACATCGTCGCTGACGTCGGTGGCAGCTCCGACCAGGAACAGCAGCAGCTGGCAGCCGAACGAGAGGAGACGCTCCTCAACCATGACGGCCAGGTACTCCTTGTTCGACGCTCTGGATCTGGAGTACGCTTTGTTGAGAGCAGCGGCCAGGGGCAGCGTCGGGCCATACTCCCTCTCGGAGTCTCTGCACAAGCTGACTTTCACCCAAAGTCTGGCTTTTCCAGCTCTGGCGAGGGGCTTGGCCGGGAAGAGGGGGCGCAGCGCCCCGGGGCAGAGCACCCGGCCCCCGGAACACGGGGAGTCGGGATTGAACGCCTTCGCGAAGGTCATCACCACTCTCGTCCTGGTCCTCGTGAGCGTTTTAGTGTTCGGTGTTGTGTACAAGTTCGTGAGGACGTGAGGGTTGCTTTTGGCGCCGATCGTCCATAACGGTGATGAAGCTACAACGGCGCCGAATCTCGATTGAATGGTTTTATATTCGATCGACTTTCACAGTGTTTTATTTTTTTATCGTCGTTGGGCTCAGTTTTATTGTGGCCGTTTCAGATTCATCATAGTTTTGAATGACACTTATTGTTGGGGTGCACACATGAAAGGAAGTCGATGAATGAACAGAAAAACAGTCAGAATAAACATGAGCTCAAATTCATAATTTGTTCATGTCACATTAAGAGTTCATATATTTTCTTCAAACGTTTCATATTTTCTAAGCAAAATCGTGTGTTTGAATGAAACAATTAACACACTTAAAAACCTTTGCAAATCTTGTTGAATTTCATTGAATATCAATCATAATTGTATTTTTCATTAAAGAAAATTTTAAATTTATTGCACTTTGAATTATAGAAATTATTGAAAATTTATATTACTATAATAATTCAGGGACCTACTTACTTATATAATGTTTTTCTTAAGTTGTTCCAAAATAACTGAGAATGTTATTTACATCTTTCCAAATGAAATATTTTTGATTCGGCTAATGTTATTTCTATACTCAGTTATTTTGGGAAAATTTAATTAGATAAAGAATACATTCTTCTTATAGTGTGATTTATTGTATTTTGAATATTTTGAAACAATACGAGTCTGCTTTACTATTTTTGTTTCAAATAGAAATAGATTATTTCATATTCGACAATAACTTTGAAATATCTAAAAAACTAACGCTTTCAGTAATAAAATATAGAATTTGTTTATTTTATTTATAGAATTAACTTTTGAAGACATTGTAAATGAAAATTTGCGCATCGTTTAAACAAATGGTCACAATATATGTATTTTTTTTAGTTTAAAAAATATGCATTAATTGTACAAGTCTCTATCCAACTTAAATAATATTTACAGTTAAATGAACGAGATATTTTAAATACTCGAGACTAAAAGAAAATCTTACATAAAGCTTTAATTAAATTTATAAAATGTATTGCTTTTGATTCACTAATAACAACTTTGAACTATGCAAAATTTTACACGTGTATACTTACTACCTTAGAATGCTTTGGAAATCAAAGATATTTTTTTAATAAATCTAGATAAAAAAATTGAAATAATTGTTCAAAATTGTATATAGTACATATTTACTTGTTTATTTGCTTGCCGAGATGAGGAAGAGAATGCACAAATCATATTTATTTTTATATAAAGTATGTGGTGATTGAATGTGTACTTCTTCGGCTTCATTTGGTGTTAGATGAAACAATATATTATACATAATCTATTTTAATATGTAGAATAAAAAATATAGAGAAATGATTAAAAATGAGCTTTTTGTATATTAAAATGTATTCTACAGTTCCGTATAAATACTCAATATGTATTATAATATACAATGTTTGGTTATCTTGTTTGATAATATTTGTCCAATTCAGCGTTTTAAAAATAAAAATCTTTTTTTTCTGCTAAATCTTCAATCACTGTCTTGTGTATTTTGTATGAAAAAAATATTTGAAATCATAAAATATTTACAACTTAACCTTTAAACTCAATTGTAAAAATATTATTGATCAAATAAAGTTTTTTTTATACAAATGTTACATATTTTCTTTATATGGAAGTTCTACGAAAGGAATTCGTGAAAGTTGGATGTGAATTGAAACTCTTTATGTTGTATATAACTTAAATTTATTTAAATAGCAGTCCACTATTTCTTTTGAAACACATTCTCAACACTCAGATATTATTTCTTAAAGAAATGTATAGAGCCTTAGTTTTTGGCTATCATCCCATCAATATAATTTTCGTCCACATTAACTCTGATATGCTAAATAAATAATACATTCAATACATATATACACTAACATGATATATTCTAAAATGGCAACAAACAAATTATTCAACAAGCGTGATATCATTTTATTACGGTCATTAGCAACCAAATGCTAATTTAATTAATTAAACAAACAAATACATTCTCTATTTATCTAATATAATAATAACACTAATTTGTCTGTGATGAATGTGTGTGTGTTGATATTGTGATACTCTGGTTTTTTTACAGTATCAGCAGAACACGAGTTAAGTACCTCTTCCCGCTTTCACCCTATCCTTCTCACCCTTCACTGACAAATTAATTAATAAAACAACCAGAGGTGTGTTGATATTTTAAATGGGCTTATTACTCACAATACATATATACCAGTGTAAAGAGATTTTTATTTGTCCAGTCTATAACTATTACAGAACAATTCTAAGTAATGAGAAAAAAAATGAAATACAATTAACCATAATGTGAGTAGCATTTAGGCCGTTTTTAAAAAAGTGCAAGTTTTAGGCATCATCGTGTGTTGCGTTGTTCAAATGTTCTATTTAGGTTACATAAGTAACATTATTAAAAATAATTCAAAGTCATGCATTAAACAGCAAAAAGTTCACTTCGAATAATTGAATGCTTGAAAAAAGTCACAATATGCCTTAAAAGATATCTTAAAACATTTATGTATCGCTACATCACATACATTGAAACATTCCTATGTGGACAAGCCGTAGTGTCTGGTTTACCACGTCTAGAAGAAAAATATCCTATTAAATTGATTATCCTATACAATCTATTAAATATTATGAAAAATCATGCTTATTAAACAGACATATTGTCTGGAAAAAATATCACATTCATCTATCAATATTCAATATAGTAATTTGCTAACATGTCATTTTAAGAAAGAGAATAAAATCAAAAACCTTTAAATTAAAATAGACTTTGCAATGAATTTTTATCATTACTATGTTAATAATGAAAAATTGATTCCCAAAACATATGATAATCATTATTATATAACAATAATTATTTAATTAACTTATAAGCGTTGCGTTTTCACTTACACTTTAGATTTGTTTTTTTTTCGACAATCAAGTCATGCTATGTTCATTATTAGTAAAAGAACAAAGTGAATCAAAACTTGAAAAGCCCAGAAATGTAAACATAGTTTAGGTCTTTCAAACAGTTTCATAATATGTACATATTATATCAATCTGTAACGGAATTCTGCAATTTTTTCAAGTATCATCAATAAATAATATATTTTGGTCCAGTATTTATTTATTTGTTATTAGTTACGAAAGAACTCTATTATATATATTTATTACAGTTCAAATACATAATCAATATTTAGGCCAAGTATAAATAAATGCATAAAATATACATGCATACATCAGTTGCGATTTCTATTAAATGAATAGAATAATATTATAATTTAAGAATTGTATTCAGAATAAAATTTAAATGTAATATAATCTTTTCTATTTTTTTTCATTATTTCTTAATTCTGTTCTCATACCTTTATTATCTGTTTTTGATTTTCTGTTGATTTATAAATATGGATTTTTTATAGGTATATTAATATTTTTGTGAATTATTTATATGAATTCATTCTATTTAATAATTTTGAAGGAAATGATTGTGTTCGCAATACATAGTTTGTTTCGAAATGATAAAACACAATTCATTAATCATAATAAACACCCTGTTTTTTTGGGCAAAGATGAATTTATAATTTATCATTTTAAATATAAAAATAACATTAATTAGTTATATAGCTGAGATATCAAAATTAATTGAACTTTTAAATTTTCTTTTCTCCAAAATACATGTGTAGGTACTGAAAAATATTTTGTCATTTTTTTCAAATAAAACAATCATAATCAATATTAATCGAACATTTCACATTCGAACATTTTATAGCTGGATATTTTCTTTACAACTTCTAATCGAGTCTTAAAAAAAATCTTATAATCATCTAATTAAATGCCACTCATAGAGGGAATTTTCACAATTATATCAATATACACCAAAAATAAAATCATCAATTTTGAATTACTAACAATGTTTAAACAAATCATTAGTACAAAAATACTTGACACTTATTGAAAATGTCTTAATTTTCTTCTAAAACATTACTTAAATTCTACTTTAATAGAGACAGATAAAAAATTGGGTGATTTTGAATAATGAAACAATACCTAAACTTATTTAAAAATAAATGAGTATTTTGATTCTATACAAATAAATTGAAAGTATCCCAATTTAAAAACACATTTCATCTTACCTGGACTTCATGCAGCATTTTAAAATTAAGTAATTAATTTCTTTAGAAATCACTATTAAAAAATATACTGGCACCATTTCAATAGTAAAATTTATCATTTCATTTATATTTAGAGCCATATCAAAATTTTAATGAAAATCTTTATCACTAAAACTCAATCGAATGTCTTGAGTAATTTTCAAACAAAACAAAAATACATTCAAGAATAACATTTGAGATTCTACAGAAAATGAAATAAACACTTTCAGAGACACTGTATTAATATATTTTTATTTTTTCAACAAAGCGTCACTTTCCCGAGCATCGATATTTAGGTCGTTTGATGAATCTTCTTGGGTAAGCAGTTTGAATTTTTCATCACCTTCTGCTTTTTCATGACTGTTCGATAATTGTGCTTCTTTGTTAGATGGTGAAACTGGTAAAATTCCATTACAGTTAATAGCACCAACGGTGCCGTTTGGACTTTTTGGAAGACCGTTAGATGAAGATTGTTGTGTATCTACATGAGAACTGTTCACTAGAGTAATCTTGTCGTTCTTTTCAATATCTTCAGTTGGCTGTGAAATAATATAAATATATTTAGGATGAATCTAAATCATTTTATGTGTTGACATTTTTTCTAAGTACCTTTTCTATTATAGAATTTGTTTCTGGACGTTTGTCTGGTGAAGATTTACCCAAAAGATAATATGTCATCAATTGACCCTTTCCTTTAACAGCGACTAAACCTCTCTGTTCGAATTCATATCCAAAATGTTTTAAAATATTACAAGTTTCTTCAGTCACCTAAAAAATACATTTTTATTTAATAAAAAATACCATACATTACGATAATTCAAATATTATTATTTTCAAACTAACTTGTATACATCCTGCTTTTCCTGTACTTTCCATTCTTGATGCAACATTTACAGTATTACCCCAAATATCATAATGAGGTTTTCTCGCTCCTATAACCCCAGCCGTTATCGGACCTTGATTGATTCCCATTTTGAGAACAAAATGATTGAAAGATTGTTCGTTTATTCCTTGCAATACTCTCGTCAGTTCTAATGCAAATTCTACCAATAGTGACAAATGAAACCATCGAACTGTAATTGGATCATCCGGCTTAAATATTGAAGATATTTTAAGTAAATTCAAATAAGTTTACATATTATATTTTGGCTTCAAAAACGTCAACGTGAAATTACCTTTACTTGTCTAGAAGAATTCAAGCCAGTAGCTGCCATGTAAGATGAACCAATTGTTTTAATTTTTATGATATCTTGATATGGTGGCTTTTCCAACAACTACAAAAAAATTAAATAAATTTTAAAAACAGCATATAAAGATAATATCATTTATTTCAATCTTTACTCACCGCATCAAAATCTGATATAACTTCATTTAAAAATCTCAGACATTCTAATCCTTGATTGTTAACAGTTTCTTCAGTATAAAATTCTGTACAAAAGAAATCATAATTATGATTCACAGAACAAAATAAAATCATGATAATTATGTATATTTCGAAAAATTACCTGAAAAATTTGGCATGGAAGCAAACAACACTCCAACATCAGAATAACTTTGTGAATACAATTCATTATGTTGTCTACGTCTATTTCCCATAAAATGAGCGGCCACATGTGGGGGCAACACGTTATATACCAAAGCTTCATTCCTTCTTCTCATATCAGCAGCACACTCTTTTTGCTCTTCAATTTGTGCTTTCCATAAGAAAAGTACTCGATTTGTTGCTTCCAACTGTGTAAAATTTCAATCAATGAATCCTCTCGAATCAAATTTATTGAAATTATATAATACGTACATGATAACTTAATATGATGAGAATGAATGCAATATTTATCATCAATATGCAAAGACCAATTTTAGTAGAAACACATCTGCAAATTGAAAACAAATAAATATCTTCTAAATATTATTTGAGAATCACACCTATGAACCTCAATCGCCGATTTTGTTGAATTTTAATAGAAGTGTATGTAGATACTAACATAATAATGTATCTAGTTATATTGAGAAAAACGTTCAGAATTGATTTTCCGTTTTTTCCTTACAAATCATATCTAGCAAGTTCAACAAAATCAGTACCAAAAGCTCTTTTCTTTGGATTTTTTTTTTATCTTACATGTCTGGATTGATATCGGAACAATCAAGCATATAACCGATGCAGCAGAAAGAAATGATAGTCGGTGGAACAATCGCTGTGACAGTCAAAATGGCACGCACAATGAAAGGTACAGGAGACAAAGACCCAATTATGGCTATCAACACACCACCGCCGCATCCCACATAAGCGCATCCCACTCCCGTAGTACAATTGTCGATTTTTTCTACTTCGATCCTGCACTGCCACTGGAAAAATAAATAGGTAATTGAAAATACATGACATTTTACGTAAAACGTAATTAGTCAATGTTTTAAGGTTACATTAATTATACGAAAAGGCAACACAACTCGTTGGTTCGGGCGTGCGCGAACAAAGTAACAGTTGCATAATTTTGCATAAGTTTACGAACGTTTATATCTGGCCGTTTGAAAATTTTCAAACAGCCTGATCTGAAGCGACGTGCTTCAGCATTGTTCTCTCAAACACAATACATACGCTTGCGATTAACATAATTTTCTATTTTAGTCATGTTCCTTGTGTTTGAATTTAGACTCGTATAAGAACTTTTCGAAATTTGTATGGCGCATAAATACATTTTCAATAAAAATTTCACAAAGTGAGATCACTCATGAAAAAATTAGACCGTTTCATTGACGTACCATTTGTCCGGCGTTTTGAAACGTGAGCAGAAGAACAGCAGTCGATACGAACAGAATCCTCAACACCACAGAATGACTGATCTTCTTGCCGAGAGCGGCCAGTTTTTTCGAATCCTGAAAAAGACACACACATTCAACGATCGTTCCATCGACATTCGAACGAATCGTACCGTGATATAAATACCGTTTCTATGGAAGTGATCAGATACGGCGTGACTATGGCAGCCAACGGTATGACGACGGATATCATCCAGAATATTCCAGCCACATAAAATACGACTATGAGAACTGCAGCACTCAATACGAAAGCTGGTAGAAATACGGCCAATGTTAGTGGAAAGCATGCGGCCAATGCGATTCCGTCCCTCTTATTGTAGCCCGTCTCCATTTCTTGAGTTTGGAATCCCAGCATGATTCCCGTGTGCTTGGCCAAGATCCTGAAACATAAAATATATTTATGAAGTCGTATCAATTTGAATGGAGAGTGATATCGAAATAAACCGGTGTCCTGGGACGCGTACGATAATAAAATTTCACTATTGGAAACTACGGAATGGATATCGACTGTAATGTGACTCTCTAAAGTCAAAGTGCTTACATAAAAGCGATATCCTTACGAAAAGGGGATGAATATTCGCGATTTTATAAATCGAATGAGATGTTTAAAAAGAACGATATGTAATTTTTTTATTATTATTAACGTTGTGTATTGAAAATGTACATTAATTGTATTAAATAATACTTATTTCTAAGCTTTCAAAAAATGTAATAGTAACTTCTAGATGATAAAAATTTCTGTCAATGATGAAAACGCATCAACAATATTATTGATTATCTAAGGAACATTTCAGACAACGAAAATTTTCAATGTCATTTTAGCATCGAATACAATTTTTCATATCACAAACTTACATTCAAAGCATTATTTATACTGAGGTAGCAGCTGCGTTCGGCGAAAAATTTCGTTTCTTCGCAAATGTGGTATTTATCGCCGAAAACCTTTTCAGATTGTTTCCAGAATACGAAAACACACATGTATGTTGCCTATAATTATGACAACGATGTAAGTCTACCATCTTTCATTTCAAAATGCTTCACGTTTTGCGCAAACTTTTATAGACTTCACACTGAATTACTTCTTTCGATGTCTGATTTTTTTTCAATTTGGAATGTAATATAATAATGTTTAACTTAATATTTGGGCTATATTCATAATAAACTGAATATATTTATGTATTTGCATGTATACAATAATATACGAAACTGAAAGCTGAAACGTTCGTTGCCTACAGACGAAACGCAAAGAGTAGTAGCGCACTTAAGCCCCGGTATTACATCGTGCTATGTTTTCCCGCCAAAAGCGGATTTCGAATCTGAACGCGTCACTTTTCCAAGGGTCGATGATGATGGATAGGATGAAATGTGTCAAAATGTACATTAGATGTTAGATGTGTGTGTTCTACGTAAGTCGAATTGATGCGAAATTTTCGTGAGGAGAGAGCGAAAAACTTGGTCTAATACAAAAGTTCGTCTATTTTCAGCATAATCGAATCATTTTTGATTCATTGAATGTGATAATTTTTGCATTCGAGCACGTTTCGTTTGAATCGAATGGTTTTTTTTATGTGTGTTTCAAAGAATATTAAAATTAGAATCGACAGCCGAAAAAATGTATCAATTACAAGATAAGATAAACAAATTGAACAAATAGGAGACTGTTGTACTTAAAGCACATTTCAAGTATTCAAATTATAGTGGCAGCTAAAAGTCTCTTGTCATTTTATTCATTCAAAATTGTCATTGCGAAACGAGGGAATGTTATGTTTCTAATAAATAGCGATATGTTAATGAGTTAACGAAGTGTAATTTTCATATTGTATTTTAGTGAGTCATCTTCATATAATCACGTTTTCAAGTAGATAATCTACCTTTCTTAAAATAACATATTAGTTTTATTTTGTCAATTGATTAAACATTTTTCAATATAATAAACCTCTCTTTTCAGTACATTTTCTTACTCTCGTTACAAAATTAATAAAATGGCAATCTAATCGATTCTAAATTATTATATAAACGTTTACACAAATCAAAATATGAGGACCTTCATCTGGCATCGCTCATGCATAATATACGAAGAGAAATTGTATTGTAAACACTAATCGACTTCGACATGACACGAGCGTCAAACATCGAATCGAATCAAAACTGACGTTACACGAAACTTTCAAGCTGAATCACGAAAATAATAAAATGCGATCGATTCCCGTATAACCTTGCGTAAAACACAAGCAAGGACGAAATTATCTTTATTGTCCGACGATAAATTCGACGATTAAAGCGAAAGGGCCGCATATAAAATGTCCTGCTTCGACGACTATACGCACGGTTGTCCCAAAAATAAAATATATTCAAGTATAAAAATATCAACATGATGAAATTTTTGTTGTTTTTCTTTTCTTACATCCCAAACCACTTAATCATAATGTAATTGATGATAATAATAGTGGTGTTTTCGCGACACGTTTACTTTTCCATATTTTATATCCTAAAACTTGATGAATGTTGCGAACGCGTTTTCTAGAAAATGACAAATTGTTCGCTTCATGTGAAAAAATGTTATTCGATACTGGCTTGTAAAATTTATTTCATACATTTTTTCACAGAATTGAGAGTACATACTTGATCTATTGTCCTGTTTGCAATTCACTTAACAGATTCAGTTAGGTTAGGGAAAGTATCTTAAATTAATTAATTAAACAAACATTCGAAATAGCACCAAACTGTTGCAAAACAAAATTTAGCCTAAAAATTGAAAAAAAAAATGAGTTAGTCATTATTTTTTTATAGAATCGTAACTTTAAAAGGGCACATATTGTATTTAAAACGTAAAAAACATGCGCCTTTATCGAAATTCGTTATACAATAAAAGACACATCTATATTATAATCTATATTATAAATACGCTAACGATGCTCGAAATTTTCAGACACAGCCGTGAATCGAACCCGGGCGTTCAATTCACAAGCCCACGCCTTACACTCCTAACTACACGTCATAATTACGAAACTGCATTGTTTAACATATATTAATAAAATCGACTCTCAATATGAGAACATGCTGTATGTACATGCGAACTTTTCATGGGAAGCGGTTAATTACCGACCGAAGTAACACCGCAAACTAGGCGTCGTTCCCGCCCTTTTGTTTAGCGACGCCCTTCGACCGAAACGACGAAAAAGGGTGAAAATTTCCAAAACCGAAGGGAAAAACCGAGCGTTCGGTTTGCCCGTCAATTAGCCCTGGATGTGTGTGTCTGTGGAGACGTGAGAATTGTTTACCCTCGGGCCCACGTTCAACAAGAAATCCGAGATCCGTTCGAATTAGGCCAATTTGTGCTCTTGTCGGCGAAATTGGGATTCGCTAATGAGACGAGACGATTTCTATTTTTTTTTTATTTCATTTGAGAAAAAAATATTTCGATATGTAAACATTGACTTTTCGAAATTCATTAGCTTTTTTTTTAAATTTTCATATTTTAATTCCTAAAAATAATTAGATTTTTGTATTCAAATATATTTCCTTTGAAATAATTACTATTTAATTTAATTTATTCGATATTGCGTGTTTACAAAAGCGCGCTTATGTCTGCGCGCTTATATCGTCGCGAGCTTTTGTTGAGACGTCTCCGAAAATAAATGGAGTCTACTCAAAAGCGGATAATTTATTATAAATCGTATCATGAAAGAAAACACTTGAAAAGTTCATAATCACAGGATTAATTATACGAACTGATCTCTGCAATTTTTTCGATCTTCGCTAATTAATTCCTTTAAGAATTAATCGTTCGATTTTCGACGAGAGAAAAACGCTCAATTACGACGAATCAAAGACATCGAAATTCGAAGGGAGAAAAAAAACGAAAACTTTCTTCAAAAAAAATCTTAATTAAAACTCAAACGCAATTACGTACAATATTTGAAATGGAAAAAAACGTTTGGCTTCGCACCGATATGAAATTTGTGAAAAAGGCGATCGATAGCAACCGCAGCTTCGTAATAAAAATTTTCCGTCATATAAGAACGAATCCTTAAGGGTGAAATAAAAAAAATGAAACATACAAATATATAAGTAAACATATTATTAGATGATACTAGAGCCGGGAACAAAAAGCAACAGCAACATACATATAATAAAAGGGTTCCTATTGATCGAACGAGAAAAATTTCCCGATGCTATTTTCAAATGTCGGCCGATCGGGTGTGAAAATAAAACGCTCGGAAAATCCTACTATAACAATATACAATGTATTTATATGTATAAAAGTATTTTTATTTTATGGCATCCTAGAGGATCTCGCGTCCGCCAGGTGCGCAATATTCTTCCTCGCAACTCGAGGAATTTCATAGAAAATTCTCGTCTCTTATACATACGGTGACTATGAGTTCTTTTTTTAACAGGACAGCATTTTATTTCTATGCTATGTTCTTCTAACTTTATTTATTTTCAAAAATATACATTTCAAATTTGAATCAATGCTCGACGCAGTTTCTAATGAAAATGTTTCTTGGTCCGATAATGATTATCGATTGTGAGATGTTATATGGCGTTTACACGTGGCTTTTTCCAAATCTATAACTATTACCTTTCTCATTCTAATTGGACTGGAAGTTCCGAGGGCAAGTTGTTCCTAAGTTGTTTTGTCACCCATCTGTCATATCAAAAGTAACTAAAATAGTTACCGAATTTGCATGATATCACTATCTATTTTTCTTACAAAATTAATCCTTTTGGAACAACTTACCACCCGGAAAATCCTATCCTAGCTTCTCCTGAAATATTTTTGCATGAATCATGGTATTTTGGTTGGAAAATTAGAACTATAAGTCCTATATAAAAAAATATAGTGTAATTTAGAATATTTGTTCACAAAAACCCATCATGAAAAATTCTAAAAGTCCTTAATTTTTTCTAAATAAAAAAAATGTGGTCACAGCACTTATACAGCCTCCGTCAGGCAATAAAAGGGTGGGTCGAATGAAAAATTGATACCGCTAACGGGCCAATGGCGAGATTAAATCGTAAAAGTGGAAGACATTAGCGTGGAAAACGTACAGAGAGTGTTGTATATGCACGGCAGCGACTTCGTTACGACCGAGCCGTTTTAATATTCAAATTTTACCGCCGAATCCAATTCCGTTATATTATATTAAGCGTATTTTCTTAACTCGATTGTTATGCGAGTGTTTCGAATCATTTGCCCGGGAAAATCGTCTTCTTTGTCGGTACCGAAATACGATTGTCGTTCGAGAGATTTCGTTTTGTCTTTTGAAAGATACAATAATAAGCTGCGTTGTTTCGTTTTTGATTCGACGTATTCAATGAACTTCGTTGTGTTTGTTAAATAATAATAACGAGACGTTATTATTCCGAACGATTTCGCCTAATTTATCTATGATCGTTTCTTTTTCTAATGGTATTTTATATATTTCGCAAAAGAAATAAAATACTATGCGATCAGATAGTACTTGTCGTAAAATTTTGCTATGAAAGTGATATAAATACAATAATAGCAACCATATAAAAATTTATCGACTGATATATCTAGTCTAATGGTGTATTTCTTTCCCTCGAGAGAAAATTTTCACATCGTTTTTTTTTTCGGATATTTATATAAAAGACCCGTACATAACAATAGTCCTAAGAAATCAGCTGGGCATCAATACATTGTCCAATATTTCTTTAATAAAAAAAAGACTGAATAGATCCAAGATATGTATAATAGCATATAAATAAAAAATAAAATACTTACATTATTTTTTTACATATTTTTACGGATATCGCTATCTGATTATTTATTTACTTCAGTAAATCAAAATTAGCACTAAAATGAAACGAATTCAATCGATACATCAGCATAAATAGGACAATGAAGCCCGACGCTGCGCATATAAACGATTTATACAGCTACGAGATAATATGTATTATATATTTTATTATCATAATATTATTCTACTTTCGAAATTTTGATTCAAATAATAATATCAAACGAAATTCCAGCATTATGGAATTAATGAAGGAATAAAAGAAAAGCGCCTCTTTAGCGCTTTAGCGTCGTTTTGGCGGGAAATCGTATGAATAATGTATACGAGAATGAACTTACTTATTTCCATCCCTATTCACGAGCTCCTTTCTCAGCCTTTCGTTGAACTCGTCAGAATCGTCTTTTTTGTCGATTCCTGGAACCTCCTTCTCCTCCTCGACTGGGCTTTTCATCTGCGAAATCAACAGAAAAAAAATAGCATCACACACGCGAAACAAACAAGGATCGATGAGGAAAATCTTCAGAAATACGAAAATAGATCATAGGAATCGGTACTGTAATGTATAATCGAAAATCCATATCGAAGGTGAACAGCCAAGGCCGCGAAATATTCAATGAGAAAACGCGAAGCCATTACGCGAGATTAGCGCGGGAAAATCTGAGGAAAAGCGAAAACCGTTTGATCTTAATCTATCATAATTATTTCATTATTACGTGAGACACGAATTTTTCGACGTTTATTTACGAGCAATATCGATCACTCACGCGATACTGGGTTAAACAACGCTATGTGAACATTTTTGAGGTTATTTGTGGATGAGAAAAACAACTGTAGAAAACACACAATACGTTGAAAAAAATAATCAACCCATTGCATATTATTTTCCATATTCACTAGTATATTTATGTACACAAATGATATTCTAACGAGTTAAGTTGTTAAACCAGTCACTTTTGTTTTTTGACACAGCAATAATGAATGAAAAAGCGTTTTCAATTCGTAAATATATGTACTAGTATGAGAATATTCGAAAATTGAGATATCACAGAAATAGAACATCATACTAGACTTAGAATAACACAAATGAAGACACACAGAACACGAATATTGAAACAAAAAAATATTTGTATTTTTAATTAGTTGATTATGATTTAATTAATGTGGATGCGACGTTTTAATTCTTGGTAATGTTATTGTTGGTTATTGGTTATTAAAAAATGAATGGGTTACATCTCCTTTTTTTATCAGGTCTCAGAACGGAGTGTTTTCGCCTTAAATTTCTTCGCAAAAAAATCGCCTTATAGTAAAATTTCTATTATTCGATACGCTTTCATTATTATCCAGACTATTTATTTGTTTTTTCGAACAAAACCCGAAACAATCCGAATCGCCTCTTCTTCCCCGTTTCGCACACAATCGCGGCAAAGTAATAATTCTCTTTTGCGAGAGTCGAAAATTAGTTTTCGCCGCCTGCGAGAGCGAAATTTCCATCTCATCGGAAAACAATGAATCACTCGAATCGTCCAATGTTCGAGAGCAAGTCCTTTCTCTTCGTTTCAGACGAATTTTCACGCAAACGAGCGCTTAAAAATTGATAGAGCGCTACAACAAAATATAATTTGCCGAAATTTTCAAAGCGCAATCTCAATCCGATTCATGTATCAATATTTTTCTGGATCTGTGATAGTTTTGTACAAATCTGATAAAACCTCGATCGGGCAAATTGTCGAATGGGGGTAAAAACTCACCCTCCCAACTCTTTACTCCATCCAAATCGAATCAAAAAAATTTCATATATTGATTTTTATTTTCATAGATGAATTTTCTCAAAACAGCTCGTATTAGAACACTAATAATATTCTGTAATCGCGAAAATCTTCACGGTGCGCGTCACAGTGAAAAATCTGCATACGTCAACGTCAAATGTGACGATGTTCTTTTACAGACGTAACGTATTTACATCGAGTGTAAATCTCGTCAAATTATTTACCGTTCGAAGCGACGAAAACAAAGACTAATCTCGAAACGTGCCATACGACGACGAAACATTTCACGGTACGTGCTCAAGTGATAATTCCCAGATTTATCACCATTTTACAACCAAAAGCGTAACGTAATATCGACTTGAACTCTTTAAAATTAAATTACAAAAAAAAAATAATAAATAAAAAAATCATGAAAATTTTATATATTATATATTTCAAAAATTGAACTAAAACATATAAATATAATTTCCAATTAATTTTATAATTCCCAAGAGAATATTTTGAAGGGATCTCATTAATCCGTTGAACACTTCAAATATCTATAAAAGCGGACGAAATCCTTAAAAAGGCATCCTTGTTATATTATATACGATTTCTTTTTATGTATTCACTCAAACTTTTCGTAAGGTTTATATCTTTTTTATGGAATCGCGCCCTTTCCTTCGATACTTTTTTCTTTCATGATTTATAGAAGCGTATAGTGTTCGGATGAGGCAAAATCGAGACAAAGCGACAGAAAGAAATACTGTGCAATAATAATAAAAAAAATAAGAAATGAAGTATGTATATATTTTTCATATAATGACGAGTATTTTCCCGGAAACGTATATTCGTTAGAAAAGTTTTTCGCAAACCCAACGACTATACTGATATTCCGAGATCGTGCGGAATTTTCTTATCGGAGAAATTGTTGGTTATTTCCAATATTGAAATGAGCTTTTATACGAGTTGCTTAAGGGAACAACTTTTGCGTTTGAGTTAACTCGGCGGTTAAATTCGAAGTTATCCATAAATAAATGTCGATATTTTAACGGAATACGCGAAAGCAATACTGAAAAGAAACAAATTTTAAAACGCTTACTTGTCGATATTTTCGATACTCAACGTTATGTTCCCACTTAAAATTCTTTTGTATATTTTACATAAATATAAAAATATTTGTTGTTGAAATTGAACAGCAATATTTGTGTATATTTTTATGCCTCGAATAATGCGGAAAAACATTCAGTAATAATGATCTGAATAATATTTTTGAACCTACGTTATTTAGTGAAATTCATAAAAAAATACATTCTATTTTCAAAATACACATTCAACAAAAATATTATTTCGTTCCAGAAAAAAATCGAATCACACGAACACGTATACACCTCTATACCCCATAACGGTTATGTTCACAATATGTTGCCCCTTTGTTTGCTTCTAACGGGTGGATCTTGTTCAATTAGCCTCAAGTGTTTCCACATCGAATAAATACGAGTTTTCCACGTCGTACAGAATATACAGCTGAATAAAAAAAGACATCAAACGTCGAATCTTTCCAGAAACCTTGGAATCACATCAATGTAAGTCCAAATTATTATTTTTTTCAGTTGGATGGCAAAGAATTGTTTCAGAATGATGTTTATTGTTTTCAACGAAATCAAACGCGAAACGTTAAATATCTCGAAACGAAAGCTTGGCTTATACCGTTGTCATAATCGAGAATATTTATCTGAGAGAAAATCCGTTAGCGAATAACGATTTTGCATGAAATGGTCAACGATGAAAGTGACGTCGTCGTTGTAATTAATCATGGCGCTTCGACCGTAAAATCAACAACGGGCAAAAAAATTTAAGCGTTTTTCGTTTAGAAAAAGCGCGATGTTATGCGAGGGAAAAAATTATATGATAAAGCACGAACGTCCTATATATTATATGAGAATCTCACAAGCCAAGCGAGATAAGTTCGCGGAACTAAATTTTACTAAAGCCTCAATGTGTTTATATTCTTATTGAAACTAAACAAATGGATGTATTCAGATATAATTTTTGCACTCAATTGCAGAGATTTAATTTGTTCGCTTATATTACTTGGCTTTTATGATTCTTGTTTGTATGAATGTATGTTAAAAAATAAATACCGAATCTCCTTCGTCTTTAGTGTCAGATGGTACGTCGACAAGAACGTCGCTTGTGTCTTCTCCGTTCTTCAAATTGTTGGATTTGGCATCATCGGATTTGTCTGGACAGTACTGAAAAATAATGAAAAAAATATAATTTCAATAAAATACATGTAGACTTTGAGAATAGCTTCTAAATACATATTCAGAACTGAACATACAGTAACTATATGATTCCTATTATATATTACATTAGATAAATATACGTTTTTTTTAATATAGAATCAACATCTGGCTATATTCAACTGATAAACAGCCAAGAGAATCGACCTGAAGCGATTAAAATACGAAAGCTCCGGCACCGAACGATAAATCAAACCGAAGCCTAGGTGTAACAATAAAACCTATACATAATTCAAAAGAGAGCTCGCAACGATCCGACCGTAAAATTTTCTTTTTTCCCAATATGAGCATTTGACCCACGAAAAACTCCAACAACACCCAAGCGAACTATCAAATTAGCTTTTCCGAAGAAACTTTCGACCGACGCATTTTTTATTGGCAAAATGGGAAAAGCGTGCAGCGCATTTCCTCGACGATCGTATTTTCTTGAATTCTCTCGTATGTTACGTTATATTTTCCGAGAGCTTTCCTTTCTTTCTTTCCGCGAAATCGCCATAAAAATGCGATAAATATTTTCGGCTGGAGCGAATCAATTCGAAAGGGCCGGGAAAAAAGTGAGGGTTTCCATTTTTTAAGGGCGTATGGAAAAAGTCTGATCGTAAATCATGAAGGAAGTGTTAGATACATTATGTCTAGTAACATAGACCTGGATCGGATGTTTCAGTTATTCAACGTCGGATCGCATCATTAAGATAGTTTTCGAGATTATTTACTATTCGTATGTGGTATGGTTTTTTCATAAACCTTATTCGTTTCGAAATTCTTTCTTGACGTGTAATACTTTTTCACGTTGTCAATTTGGAAGAGTGAAAGAGTACTTTTAACTGTTCAACTAAGCTGTTCATAAAACACCTTTTTCACGTTGTAAATAAAAATAGAAAAGTTTTCAACTCTTTCGAAAGCCTTTTAAAAGTCTGAAAGGTAAATAATGTTTACAATCCGCTCAAAACTTTCTAAATTCTATCTGAACACTATCACAAACACATCAAAAAAGCACTTCTGAAACATAACCGCATTAAAACTATACCCGCCCTTTCAGTTAGCGATCAAAATTTTATAGGAATATAATATTTTTCAATATTATCATTTCATTTTTAATCCATTAATACAGGTATTGCCACTCGATTTTATTTTAAATTCTTCAATCAATTATTCACTTCGAAAAGTGATATCTATTAAAACACGAAAGGAATATAATTCATATTAATCTAATCCAATCGATACAGATAAGGCAAGGAATCCATTTTTAGGAACTGTTTTGTAAAATATTAAATTATCCTATTATTTGAAAATCAAATATTTGAAAGAAACAATCAAACAATCATATAACTCGAACCAAGCATCGCGAGAACAACCGAAGCTCAACGCGGCGTGCACAAACGCTTGAATGTATGTATATCAATACTTTTTATATATAAAATCATTATTATTTTTGAAAATAGTAAGAATTAGAGATTATATGTATAAGAAAAGAGGCTTCACGTCTATCAAAACCGTCTCTTTGCGAAAGCACGTGCACGACTTACACTGAACGTTTTATTGGCGAAAGCAAAAGCAACGGTTACTGCTACATTACGCGGAGATATACGACGAAACGCATAAAACTGAAAATCGTGAAATGCTGAAACATAAAAGTTTTCACGTGTATGAATGTATGTATAATATGTATATATTTTTTATCATAGATATGTATAGTTCGAAGGCAAAGTGCTTATAACGCGCACGCACCGAACCGAACAGAGGTGAGAGAGCCCTTAACTTAATATATGTGGCCGTAATGTGCGTATAACGCGATATAATGAAATAGTGGCTTTTTCGAAGAGGCTAGAGCACTCTCTCTTTGTGGGTCGGGCTTAATGCGGAAGCCGCTTTTTGCGAAAAGGGAAAAGTCGCGAGAGAACTTCAGACGTCTAAGTGCTTTGTCTGATCTTTGTGCGATAAAAAGAATTTTTGAAATGAAAAAAAATATCGTCGAATTGTCTTTGGAAAGCTAAATATATCTATTTACGTTTATACGATTATTTATTAAAAAAAATATTCATTAATTTCAATGAAATATGCTAAAAGTATGGACGACAATGTGGAGATAATGTTGCATCATTTTTACGGCCACACTTGTTCACTGAAGAACTGTGGACACTTTATATGAATTCTATAAATATAATCCATTCAATAAATATGTGTAAAATTACATATTAAAAATCATACCTGTTCATTTTCAAAATACAAAAGAAAATATAATCCCATTTATTTAATGAAAATTTATCTGAAATACGAAAAGTCTACAATTCCACTATGTAAAAAAAATAAACTTTCATCTGTAATGTATTTATATGTTTGTACATTAAATATGAAGCACATCATTAATTATTTCACTTAATAAACGAACGACGGTTAATAAAGTTGTGGAGCATTGCTGTAAATTACGTCTGAAAACTTTTTATGCGCTATTCAAAGTATGTGAACTGTCGAAACTATTGCGAAACGAGCGTCAAGCTGAAGCATTTCAAATTAGCCCTTAAGTTGCGCGTATAAAATTTCACGAAACTTTTTCATACGACTTCGTTCATTGTGTACAAAATCCGAGCTTTCTGCTGCCAATCAAAAGCTCCAAAATTCGATAAAGAGAAACATTCGCAAAAGTTGAAAACGCCTGCAGGTGTAATACGTACGTATACAGCGCTGTGAAGACTTATAGACTCATTGATTAAATTTGATAAATGTTGCATTTTTTAGGAAAATTTTCAATAAACAGGTTTGCAGTTTCTTTTATAATTTGAAGACTGATCAAGTACGGTTCTTAATAGTGTATTGTAAACTAACATTTGGAATGATTTTCACCAAACGAAAACAATTAGTCCATTTAGTACAAATTTTACGTAAAAATAATGCAACATTTCTCAAATTCATTAATAAAAAAGTCCAGAATTCTTACCAACGCTGTAAATATACATTATAATAAAATATATACGCTTTGATATTAAATGTTTCCGCGATACTTCGACAAAGTACACAGTTCGGTTTAGGCTATATAAGGAACTCGGAAGGAAGAAGGGGATTCTTTCATTTGGGACTTTGGGAACTTTTCTCTTTTCGCAGACTTCGTTTTTCGTCCGCAAGCCTCCAGAATAAATATTTATTTAAGGGCTTTCAAACTCGCGGTCCCCGGTGGCGAACGAGCACAATAAACACGCGACACAACACGAAATCTAATCCCATTTTCTTCGAAGAAATGTAATAGCTGCGAATTAAAATACAAGAGATCCGTATAAATATCGCGAATAAACTTTCGATGCTTTGTACTTGGAAATAAAACGAAAATACGCCATCGCTAGATGTTGACAATTGAAAAATGTACGGGTGAATGATTTTTTTTTCGTCACTGTTCAGTTCAGACTTTTTGGTTGCAATTGGTCGAATTTTTCGTTTATTTTTAAGCGTTCGTATAAAAGGCTTTTGTGTGTAAATAAATTCGATCGAATTCTCTGAAATTCGTTCGCTTTCAGATATTTTTTTTCTATCTAATATTCATGTAATAAATGTTCAATGACTTTGATATAATAATCAAATCAATTTCCAATGCTTTCTATCGAAATAAGTAAAATTTTCGATAAGTGTTTCTATGAATTTCAATTGGAAATCTAATAATATTAAAATAATTTTTTATAAGCATTTATTCAACCGAGGCGAGATGGTGGGCTTTCTTCGTAACGTATCAAACTTTCAACAGACAATTTCATCACAATTAACTTTAAAAAGGAAAACATTCAAATGACTGATTCGCTACAACTATACATTCTAAAAACACGACTAATCACCATCAAACACAAAACCGCCACATTTACAAATCGACAAACATCACAACGGACAAAAACAAAACACTCATCTATCACAAGACTCGTAAACGTCCTCTATTAACGTCACCTTTTTAAATCGCAACGATTAATATGACTCTCTAAGGCCGAGTTCACTTGCTATCGTCCTATGATTATTATTATATTTAGATAATGAAGTGGGCGAGACATAACGACTGTTGTGACAAGTGTGAACTCGGCATTAGACAAACACACGCCTCATCATCCGAATCTAAAACGGGGTCGAATCTTAACCCTTTCTTAAGATAGTGTGAGGTGAACTCAACCGGCATCGGCTAATTACCCATACTTTGTCTTGCGAGTTGGATTTCGTCTCTAATTAATTCTCCGCACATAATTAGGAGGAACCTTCGGTGATCGCACACAAAAGACCGCTGATTAACTCTGCCATAATTTCGCCACGCGTCCTATGGAAATGTGACTTACGAATAAACTTCTCGAAATTTTAGAAAATACGATACGAAGATGCTTAGCATTAATGATATGGGTGATTTCCATATAAAATCGTCAGAACAGTTCATAAATTTCTTATCGTTGCCGTCGAACAATAGTTGGTTTGCGATTCATCGACTCGCAAACCTTTTGTGCTTAACGGTAATGATTTGAATATCATGTGATCTTTGCTTACAAATTTCAATCTCATTTAATTCATGAGTATTATATTCTTTATTAAAATAATGACAAGAAATTTTCAAAATAGAACAGCGTTAGCCAATTTTCTCAATGTGATATCATAGTACTACTCGATAAGCTATGTAAAACGATACA
Source organism: Cheumatopsyche charites (assembly GCA_024721215.1). NCBI lineage: Eukaryota > Metazoa > Arthropoda > Insecta > Trichoptera > Hydropsychidae > Cheumatopsyche > Cheumatopsyche charites. The sequence goes on from CM045576.1 coordinate 1,699,389, forward strand.
TACTGTAAATAATATATAAGGACGTTGAAGGTTCTAAGAATAGTAACAATGAAGTAATTTTGTAGATGATATGATTCTATTGTTAAAAAATATGAATAAAGCTCATTCTTTTCACTGAAAATTTTACATCTAACAATACCACATTTCGATTACAATGACTTAATCAAATTACTCAACAAACATCATACGAGAAATAGATAGCATTTTCCTACCAACATATCTAATGATTTTCATCAAACGAAGATCGAAATCATATTACAGAACGAACGTACGATCCATCATATTTTTTGCAGAACGGTTTTATCTTTCATCTTATTATATCCATCATATCCACGAACAACCGAAAAAATCCCTTACGCAACAAACGAGACGTCCATTATCTTATCGAACAAAACAAAACTGCACATTAATAAATTATTTTCGCAGTGACAAACGAAAAATTTCCATCGTCGTATCAATTATACGACACAATGATAACGTCCGTCACGTTTTCTCGTTTCAATTGACTTCGTCGTACGGAAACAAATCGCAATTTTATACAATGAAACTAGAGCTAGACACGTTCTTAGCGAGCATTAATTGTACGTAACGTTGTAGAGTAGTCGTGCGTAAAACCAACAAAGGAAACGAACCCCGTCTGCAACGAACAGTTGCGGCTTTGATGAAGGCTTTTCATCCCTCAGTCGACATTTTTCCTCGTTTATATAGACGTGTGTTTACTCACATATGAGGGTAAACATACGTGTGTATAAAAGCCATCGAACACGTGTTCGTATCGGAGACGGAAGCCGGTATCGTAACTTTGCGCCGGAATCGAATCTTCTTTCGTGTCCTTTCATAGAGAAAATAATTCGCTTCTGGACTCAAGTTGAAATTGTGTGTTTGTGGAAAATATACGACGTAGAGTGCGTGAATTTTCTTAGAATTTAGATTGAAAATTATTTCGTTAAAAGGCGCAGAGCGGTTTTATAATCATGTAAAATTTTCACGGCGATATTTCGTGCTTTCCAACATATGGTAACTTTTTTCAATTTTCGCAATCTGGCAGAAGTTGGCGAGTTCGTAATTTAATTTCAAACAAAATTTGAATTTATAAAATAATCATTTTCGCTTCAGATTCAAATTTGCTTATAATATTCCACGAAAAACATTTATGCAACAAATAGAATAATTTCAATATCAACCCTTCATTTTCAGTATTATTTTAAAACAACCTGCATATATGATTAGCTTAAATTTTAAATTGCTACAGATATTAATTTAACAAAGATATGTGAATTGAAATTTGTCGAATATTGGTAACATTCAAACTCAAATCGAATTTCAATATGTATGTCGGAAGAGCAATAAATTTTCCACAATTTCAACCTTCATATTGCATAACCTCGCTTACTAATAGACAACAGTGTATTTCATACACCGACACGAATAATAGCTTAACCGAAGCTACGAATCGATTGAGCAATCATCTAGTTAACAGTCCGACACGGAAAATTACATTTTACATAAGCAGCCAATAAAACGAGGATCGATCGTTCGGAAAGGAACCATCCTTGTGTGAAAATATTCAACACATAGATTCAAATTGGATTAAATACCCTTCCGCATGCTTTTCCATCAAGAATTAATTGAACAAGCAAATCCGTACAAACACCGTGTATACATTTTGAAACATTACAAGTCGAAAAATCGATCTGAAATATTCGGTTTCGAATTTGACATTATGACGTAATATTCGAGTCCAATTAGTCGAATAACCCTTTGAGACTACGTGCCATTCGGTGACTTAATCATCGCGAGTAATACGTTTAATTAATATCGATCGGCTTATGTTGTGGTTTTCTATATATCCAGGTCACGTGGAAATATCGTTAAGTGCTATACTCGATATATTAAATTCATTAATAAAAAAAAACTCACCGGCTTCAAAGCCTTTACGATGAAATATGTTTTGATTCCTGCCAAGCGTAAAGCCTCTTCTCTTTTCTCCCCGTAAGCTGGTTCCACTTCAAATTCGCCGTCTAAAAAGCTCAATGTTTTTTCCGATATGTGCACTCTCCTGAAATAGAAATGATATGATTATTAAAAAAAATCATTGGAAGATTCAATAAGAAAAATAAACGAGTGTTCTACTTCAATGAAAAATCGATAAAATGACAATTGAACGTTGGAATAATTTATAAGAACATTTACGGTTCTGAAAGAAACGATCGTTAATTTTTCAAACACAAATGATCTTTTCTAATAAAAATTGCATTTACTGGCACTATTTTGAACTTTTCTATCTATCTGTTTCACCTGAAGTGAGTTATTTGACAAAATGATTTACTTCCGTCATCATCGTCCTTATAGATTAATCTATGCCATATTACAACCAATCTGAAAGCAATCAAATCTGATTCGGACAACGACTAAACACGCAAGTTGCATGAATGAAAAAGCCCCTTAAACACAATCCCTTAACTGGCGCAGTCGACTTAGGATCTGCGTACCGCGACAAGCATCAAACAGCACACGGCACGCAGCGCGATCGACAAAAGGAACAATGGAGTCTCGTCGACTATGCTTCATGCTGTTTCGTCGTGAAACCTAACTTTACATTGTTTCGGTGGTTGAAATCACGACTCACCCCGCCATTCCGCTGCTCTCCATCTTGTTCGCCAGCTCGACGTCCCTCGAGTACACGTCGAACTGCCATTGTCGTTGTCCAAGCACTCCGGCGAGGATTGCGCCCGTGTGTATTCCCACTCTCATGTCCACCGGCGAGTTGGTCGTCTTCTGTAAATATCTGAAAATAGAAATGAGGGTTGATTCTTTAGAGTATGACTGTGTTGTTCCATTTTTTTCGAAATAAAGTTCGTGTTTGGATATGCATGTTATTTTGTAGATTCATAAAAGCTAACATCGTCAGATTTCTCGAGAAAAATATCGTACATGATGTGTAGTACATGGTACGTCGTAAAATTCGCTTCTCAAAAGCCTCGTGTCGAAAGATATTCGCGAATTTCACTCCAGTCGGGAAAAATTTAACTTTTCACAAGATAAGTGTATGGTGAGCCAATAAGACGCCTCTGTGTGAACTTTCTAAGTTTCTATGTAATCAAGCGAAAGTTTCTTCGCAACTAAAACGTACATTATTCGACTCGAAAGCCCGCTTCGTTTAAATTCCACCGAAAAGCACACCGCAGCCGAGAGAACCTTCACATCAAAAAAATATATACAAAATCCCGAAAACTCTCCATCATTTTTTCGCACATCGGACGAGCAAAGCATTCGGAGCATTTTCATGCAAATTCGGTATTATATTTTCGTTCGCGCCGCTTTAAAAATGCATAGGAAAATATTCGAAAGCGACTTTCTGCCCCCGAAACTAAGTCGAAGTGGGAAAAAAAGTATTCGACATGAAAAGGGCACGAGAGACCCAAATAATTTATGAGGGCGAAAATTGAATTTGGTGCCCTTAAACCGTTCGAAAGCGAAAGCTTGGAAATTTTAAAAGTGGATTATCGAATTGCGGACGCCAAATTACATAATTCATTTTATTACACGTCGAATTTCGTGATTAATTAATCGTAAAATTATTTTTCAAAGGTCATCAAAATTTCACTTGAGCGTTCCGCGCAAATTAAAATTTTACGTGTTAATTATAATAATGTGTTTGTGCGGCTACGAAGCAAAATGCTATGTGTACATAGTTAATTTCTTTACATAATGTTAATCAATTATCCAAAAATATAAATAAGAAATTTCTCTGTAAATTTTAATTTCGGTCGTTTTACGATGACTAATTTATTATAGTGTCGTTCGTGTGATTATAAATTTTAATTTTCAATTTAGAAGATGGGTACAGCTTGCTTTTGAAAATCGTTTGAAGCTATTTTCGTAATTTTTCTTGTTATGGATCGTATTCACGCGAAGGACGATTGTGATGGTAATAGCTATTTCTGCTTTCGTTTAATTTATATGCTTCCAAAGAAAAGGAAATTAAAAGTGATTTTAACCATTCAAATTTCTATTACTAATCTTTTAATACATCCGAAGCTTTTCTGTTAGAATATATAAATCTAACTTCAATGAACACCGCATATATTATAATATATTAACGTATTTTTTTTAATAAAAAAAAAACATGTTCAACTTCTGCTGACACTAAAATCGCTATCAAATAAAAATTAATATATATATTTTTTTTATTTAATACTTCTTTCTTTACAAAGGAGAGAGGAATTATAGTTTTTCAAATTGAATTCTACAGTTCAATTCCAATATTCTTTCAATATCATTCCTCATCTTAAGCTATTGAAAAATTTAATATTAGAAATACCTCTGTTCAATGGCTTATTTCGAACTAGTACAACTTCAATGAAATTGCAGCATTATGTGAAATTCACACATTGAAATAAAAATAAAACAATAAATATTTTATTTTTCCCCCAATATAGCGAGTTATTTCGTCATAAGACCCGCCTACTTCAAACATAAGATCGATTAAAAATATACCTTTCGTCCGCATATTTCCTTTCATGGAATTCAAACCAAAAAATCTTATTTATAACACGACAATACCCAAAAATTTCTCATTCCAATCGTTACATTTATAGACTGACAATAAAACAAAACCGCCACCATTTCAACGATAACGAATCCGCTTAATTTTACACACGTTTTACGTGAATTGCACGATTCGTGCAGATGGAAATTATCATAAAACAACACCGACGCACAAAAATCTCCGTCGCACCGAATATAAATTTAAATTTTCGTTATACAGTATATGAGCGATGGAGATTTTCACGTTATTTAGAGACATTCATTACTCCCGGAATAATAAAGCTCGCCGTCAAAACGTAAACGTGCGAAAAAAGCATAATACGTGCGGGTTACGATTTTACATTTCAAATTCGAATAATATTCGCGGTAAAATATTCCGAATGAAAATATTTATTCAAACGTGAAATTTTAAAAGTGTACTTTTGCTGTAACATTTTTCATTCGACTGAAATTCCTTCATATACAGTTTGCACGTTTCATTTATTCGAATGTATGCATCAGCGATGTATTCTTTATAGGTTCCTATATCTACTATTTATTTAATCATGTTAAAACTTTCGGAAAATTTTGTATGCACATTTGAGAATATTTTCGCATCATCATATTATATACATTACAATCGACAAAGATTACGAAATTTCATGTTCAACAGAGTGACTCTCGTAGTAAACATACAGCGTAATTTAACATTTTTCGAGAGATATTTTGCGTTTTGCTTATATTGTTTTAAACAGCTTAATATCTAAAGAGACTCGAACACAACCGAGTCGAATGAACTAATTTAAAACAAAAATAAATCAATTGCGTCACAATATAAACTGAAATCTGACTGTATTTCATATATGATACCATTTGATATGAATATACAGGTTCCGGTCGTAGATAAATTTCCTCGCTAACTATTGTGTGCGTTGAACGAATCGCTCTGTTGGATTTCCACTGTGAATACAGCCTGAGTTGAAAGTTTTAATGAAAATGTGCATTCAGTGTGCAATTTCTGCATTGCGATCAATTATCAAATGCTTCAGCTCGTTATGGCGTTCGCTTTAATGAGCGAAACGGTCCTAGTGTCGTGAATGGTAATATAATATTCGTTTTGTTTCATACCAATTCTAAACGTGGGCAACTTTTTTATTTATTGTTATTCGAGAGCTGCTAGATCCGAAAAAAAGGAATAACGTTTGATAGATTGTGACAAATCAATCGATACAGTAGGTGGTGATTATTTTAAAGTGTCGTTTCTAAAAACGTCAATTTTTTCGAATCAAATAGATCTAATATTCGATTAAAAACAACGACATATGATTCTCGTCAGAACTAAATAGGAATCGAACATAGACATCCCAAGTAAGCTGAATCGATGCGATGTGCACAAACGCTTTAAACCATCGATTGTCTATATTAATTTTCAAACAACGACAGTTCGCGACACGGGATCTTCAACAAAATTAATATAATTCAACCTCGTTTTAATTAAGCGCCTCACATACAGTAAGAAAACACAATATATAACACAGAGCGGAACCATTATTAATCTTAGATCCGAGCTGGAAGGACAAATTAATCTTTCAACCCTCACTCCGACAACACAACATCTAAAGGAATAAGAGTATAACGTATACACACTAAGAGGGCATCGATCCCAAAACCTGAAAACCGATCCTCAAAATAAAGTCGAATCTAGGAAAAAAATCTCGAGATTCGTTCACCGTTCAAAATCTAATTTTCCCGGCGAGTTTTATTTTTCTGGCTTTCATTTCCTACATTTTTCATCGCGACGAAGCCTTCTAAATAAATATTTACAAATGAAAATGCGAAAGCTCTCTCGCGGGAAAATGAAACCATTTGCATTGCTAACGAATGTATGGAGAGCGTGTGCTCGACGACGCATTTTCGTTTTTTTCTCGTTGCGAAATAACTTTTTTTTTATTGATATTTTAATGTTTGTTTTTTCGAGTTAATACGTTTTTGGGGTGGAACTTTTCTGGGTATAGGTTCGCAGTGTAGAAATAACAAAGGGTGATTGTCGCGATTGAATTAACGGAAACGGGAGCGTAATTGTATTTTCTAACGGAAGCTATATTAATGGATATGATATGTAGCCAAATATTGCTTTTGATGAATAATAATATTCAATATATTGCCCTATATGTATGCGAATAAAGCTATCGTAACGATAAAAATCTAGATATTGAATTATTTTTTTCGTTTAGTTAAAAAAAGCAATGAATTTAAATATAGTTAATAGTTCACTTTAACTCGATATCAATTCAATTTATTATGCATATAAATATGTCAGATATTATCGTGAATTCTAAACTTCGCAAACGTTTGAGCTTTTCCATTTTCGCATATAATAACCTCCTATATTTGGAAAAATGTGATTTTTTCACACCACAAATGAATTTCCTTCGGTTTGAAAATATCACCTGTACTAAAAAGTTTATTGCATGCTATAAATTACCGTAATCTAAGCTGAAATGAAAAAAAATACAATCGACCAAATCAACGAACATTTTCGTGCCATTTATTTCCAAAGCAAGTTTTTTTTCTATTCGAAAATAAGAAATTTTAACTAAAAAAGCATCTACGAAAAAAAGAGTAAATGAAATAGGGTACGCCGAGTTTTTTTTTTTCATATGAGCAATATGAATTTTCGTGATATTTTTATGTAAAATAACAATATTTAAAAAATAATTCGAATATCCTGAATATAGAAGGAAAATGTAGTTTTCGAAACATATGATTTTAAAATTAAAAAATACATATGAAGTACCAAAACAATACTTACTACCCCTGATTTATTGTTCGAACTATATAAAAAAAACCTCGCACGTTTTCCAACTACTTAATCATTTGCTGTCGTAAACTATATTTACTTAATATGCCAGTTTGTAGATGAAAGCCTAGGCAACGACATCCTATTAACATCGAAATATAAAAAAATAAAATTACAAAAAGTGGTACAACCCTCCCCGCTATCCCCTACCATTTGCTCGAAGCACACACATACATAATACAAAGTGTAACTTGAGGAACGCAATCACGTATCCTCTCAGGTAATGAAGTGTGCGATAAAAGTGGTTAGTGGCGAAAACCTCAAAGCTTTTGATTCACCCGAGATGGGTCCGGGTCCAAAATAATTGGGGTGACGAACTGTTGTCCACAACACACACCCATACACGAACTAGTCGCAATTAAATTAGACCATCTCTAGAAAACTAACTTATCAAGTTATACGACTCGGAAAGGCCGCTTCATGCATTATTCACGCGAAGATTCGTTTTGCGATATATACGCGATTTTATGTGTCTCATATTTCATTTGATCGCTTTTTTTTGAGATTTATTTTAGTACGATAAAATTAGTTTATTTTAACATATTTTAAAAATTTACTCGATCGATTCATGGAGTTAATTACTTCATGCACTGCTTAAATATCATATCACGCTGAGGTATCTTCTTTGATCTCGAGGTCTAGACAATTGAGGTTCTAAATTACTAAATGAGGATTCGTAATAACAAACCCTTCCATTGAACAAATTTAAAATTTATATCAGTCGATACATATTAGTAATTTCATGTTTTTTATGCCGATATTCACCATAGATTTGAGGTTTTCATTGAAAATCGATTTCAAATCATTCCATTTTCGTTCACTAGCAAACGAAACCTATGAATGCAAACTTTTTTTTTTCACAAACCACATTGAGTTCGGAATCGAATATGATCATAGCAATATTTTAGGATCATAATGAGTTCATTATAACCAAATTCAAGTGCGTTGATAAGAAAATCCACTCGCCATAGAAAGCGGCGCATTGTCCTTTTCATTGACGAAGAGCAACACAGCATCGGCCGCATAAAGGTCGTTTAGCACTTGGCCAATTTCAAACTTCACCCCCTTGGCTTCGTGGTGGATGGATGGTGGAGTTTTAGCACAGGGTGAGGACGAAGCCTCGAACCTCATCAATTAAGCAAAAAGCACGGACCTTAATGGCAGAAGGCCGCGTTCGACCGCAATTTCGTTACCAAATGAAGCGAGTCGGTGCCGCATTGTGATGTACACAATCTAAAATAAGCCCGGGTCGAATATTTTCGCTGAATTTATATATGTGTGTATCGTGATTTGTGCATCTATCTGGGTGTGAGTGTGTTTTGGTGACTCCTTGTAGGAAAGGTTATTATTGATGAAGAGCGAGCGGATGTGTTTAGTTTGGGCCGTTTACAAACAATGGTGTTTAATGTGTTTTAAGTGCTTTTCGTCTATTTATTTTATTGTGAGATGTAAAAAATAATGTTTCCTATGTGTGATTTTATTGAATGTTTGAAAATAAATCGATTCTTCTACATTGATTTCACCGTTATGTATTATTGATGCAGTGTGAGATTGTTGCTTTTCAATGTGGCATTTTCTCACAAGCGCGTCAATTATATGATTAAACCTCGTGAATTAAATGTAAGGTTATTTTTTCAATACATATGTGAACTGAATTTGATGTGTTGAAACGAAACATGGAAAAATACATCGTCGGTGGAAATAAAAGTTTAAAAAAAATCGTTAGAATACATCCATATATTGAGAGAACGATATTTCGAAATATTCAGAAATGGAAAATTTTCAATATTTCACATGTCAGCAGCCCACGCACCCCGATAAATTTAGAAAAATATAAATTCGCTAGTAAAAAATACATAGTTCTATTTCGATATGTTTAATTTGAATCGTAAAAACATCGATGTGTCTGCGCAATTCGTTACATTTAACAGCACAGAAAATTACACCGTATATTTCACATTAAAAATAACCTTACACATTTCGTTTCATAATATAACGGATATGATAATTTTCGAATCGCTTCGAACCGACAATAGCCACAACGATACGACTGCGAAACATGAACAACCATCACGCTTAATCGATCGAACAAAGAGAATCTCTCCTGCGTTTTCCTCGGCACCGATCGCATTTACATTACAACGCTGAATCAGAGTTTATTTTGAGATAAACAAGCATTTAATTGGCATAATAATTCACTTACTTGATCGATTTAACCATGGATAAGCCCATTCTGACGCATAGAGTTGCATGGTCGGGTCTCTCGACAGGTGCACCGCTGATGCAATAGTAGCAATCGCCGAGAATTTTTATACGCAACTGTTGGAATTTCTGCAAAACACAAATCAAATTCAATTCTGAGTCGTTCTGAACGATCTGCTAAATGTTTTAATGCCGAGTTTCACACAGTCGATTCGTCGTTTGTTCTAATTTAGAACTACACTAGCGGAATTGATAGTGGACACTTTTTGTGATGAATTTTTCAGTAAATGGAATAGTAGTTCCTTTTATATTAAAGCAATTAACAAGTATTGTTTTTATATTGAATCTGACATTTGAAATGATTTTACGAAAAAAAAATATTATTAACTGAATTCATGAAAAATCTACAATTAATTTCATCAGTGTAAGAAAAAACTTCTGAAAATTTCTCTGAATTGAAATATAAATTATATTTATTAAAACTAATATATAGCATTCTTTTTGTTATTGTTTATTACTAAAACATTTTCAAAAGTATATACCATTTTCCCTGTCTTTAAGAAGTTGTAAAAAATACGTAAAACATAAAGAACCCGATTATAGTGTATTGCTTTTATAGAGTATACACTTTTATATGTACATTTATTCATAATAATTTTAGCAAAACTGTAATAAATGCAGCCAACTACGATATAAATCGTCTGTAAATCCCACTTTTCATATCAATCTATCAAATAAGATGATTTGTTACGAGATCAATGGATGTTAATGTCGTCGCTTGATATCCATAAGCTCAATATTTATAAATATTTTGATAAATTCAAATTTGAAGAAATGCTTGAATCGCATCAATGTTAGGAATTAGATCGTAAAATAAAAATTACGAACATCAACTAGTGATTCAGAGTTCTTGGATTCGAATGCCGGATGTTTTCATCTGGTTTTACTCGAAGTGTTTTATAATCAAATATTTAAAATAATTTTTAAGAACTGTTTAGTAATAAAATAATAGATACAGATAAACATTCCCTTCATATTATATTGAGCTTATAGGTAGAAATCTTAAAATCGCTCAGTTATAACCATTAAAATATCACATGGAAACCCTAGATGCCTAGGAGTATAAATGCACACAATAAAATTTCAAAAAAATCCATATTCAAAAACAAAATCCCCATCGCCAATTTGGATTCGTCACTTACATCCCTTGACTTCTAGGATTCTTACATAGGTACAAAAATACAAATTCACCTCGGAGAGTCGATCGAATCTCGCAAACAGCTCGTTGAGAATAGCGACCAGCTCCTGTGCAGAATACGTCGACGATATCGCAGTAAATCCCACGATATCCGCATACAGAATGCTGCAAACAAATAAAAATCGCATAAAATACACGATAGATGCACACAGTTCTTAAAATGGGAAAAAAATAAAAATTGTAGGTACATAGCACTGAGGAAGTTCGATCGGACGAAAGTCGCGCGTAACTATCGCGTTTTACGAGCGATCGATGAGCTCGTTATTCGTGCGTTCGACTCCTTTACGAGCCGAAAGAAAAAGCCGAAAGGCTGTTGTGGTGGAAAAATCGAAATGTGCTCTTTCACGGTCGATAAACTCTATAATATTTCCCGCTTTTCGGACGAGGATGTTTCCCGTGCGTGAAAAACCTCCGATGGTTGAAAAAAAATTTTAATCTCTTAAAATGTTGTGAAAAGTTTCGTTTTTCTATTGCTTTTGATATTCGAGCGTAGGCAGATGTGTGAAAAAAATGGAATTGTCAAGCGAGGTGAAATTTTCATATTCGCTCGAAATCTACGTCATATGTTTATAAAAAAAATGTGTGTTATTTATAAGCAAATAAATAAAATATATTTCTTAGTTTATTAAATTTGCAAAAAAAGTGTATAAACTTCAATTTCAGAATTATTTTTATACAATCTCTAGAGAATGTCGCATTTTTGAAGCTCTCGCAAAAAAACACGCTCCTCGGAGAAATCCGGCGAAAACATTATTCCAGACTTTTGGAAAATCAGACGTTCAATTCGCTTGAATCAGCTGTAAATTATAACTAAAGCCAACACGAAGCGTTCTACAGAAATTTACAGCAAGATAAGCGAGCGACCAACTTCGCTCTAGCGCCGCGTAATTTCAACAACTCGATATGTACTAAACGAAATTTAACACTCTGTGCTTAATGCAGTTTCCGAACTTCGATACGTGAGTTGACAACTCTGAACGCTTCCGTATGCTACAAATAATAATTCCGTTAAAAAATTATATATAGCCGTGAATAGTGATGCTGGGGTGTGAAGTCTGTCTGATCTTCGGCGAGAGTCGCGTAGTTTGATTTGAAACTATTGTGCTGATAGCACTTTTCAGAATTTCTAGCCTAGTGTCTGCTTTTCCACTTTAAATTGGAAAACTAATTGAGAAATAAAAAAATGGACACAATACCTGTGACGATATTGTTCGGAAAATTCGAGAGGTTTTCTTCTTGTGAAGCCGTGGAAATTGTATAGTGAGATTGTGATGTGGGTGTGTTTTAGAAATCGCATCTGATCGTTCGTGCAGGAAAGTCGTTTGTTAGTTAGTTTGAATTTATCTTTCTTATTTTCCAACGGTAGTGTGTACACAAAGGCTTCGGTCGTTGATCGATTCAAACAATGAGGTTTTGTACGCCTTTAGGGATGAAACTAGAAAAAAGTAACTTCCGTACGTATTTCAAGGTTTTATTTTAAATTGTGGTGTTTATGTGAATACTGGAAATTTAAAAACCGTAATATATATAAATTGAAATCGTTTACATATGACTGTTGCTATTGCCTTTCTCGCTCTAACGGTCTAACGATAAATATGTAAACATATGTACATATGTAAACGCTATAGAGACTGGTTAAAATTGAACTATTCGTTTGTTCAATATCAGAATATATATTTTTTTTAATTTTAAAACTTGTTAAACATTGAAATATAAATAGTTTCATATTTTTAATATCATAATTATATAATTTATACATTTTAATCGAAATCATACCTTTTTCTACGTATAATATCAAGTAACGCTTCTTCATTATGAAAGAGCGTACTTTTTCGCTCGTCGCGTAATTTTATTTCGTACATCCATAAAACTGCTTTGCACGACAATAATCGGATTAAGAACGGCTAATTCAATCTTAGCAAGGCACAAATTGAAAAAAGCCACACCGTCGACGACTCGAAAGAGCTCCGAGTGAATCCGCTCTTTCGTCTTTCTACAGAGAAATATCGAATTAAAAAATATATGTAATACAGTGAAACCTCACTCACGAGCACCTCGCATAACGATCGATATAAAATGTTTAAAAAAAAACTCGCATAAATAATAAAGAGATATTGTTAATGTATGCAACATCTGTGCTTTTAATCGTTTGAATATTAATGTTTCACCTTCCATAACGAGTAATGAGAAGGGACATCATATGCAACATCTGAACTTTTCGTCGTTCGAAAAATATTGTGTCGCTTAACGAGTAATGAAATGGGACTTCGTATGCAACATTTAAACTTTTCGTCGTTCGAAAAATGATGTTTTGCCTAACGAGTGAAATTTGAAAACGAATTACGCTCGTTATACAAAGATCCACTGTAGGAGCATTCTTTTCGCATAGAATCGCGTAAATAATAAAAGAGGAAGAAACGTACGCGGGCCGGATTTTTATTATTGAATCATTCCTTGTCTGACTTCGATCGCTTCAGTCGAACGATTTGGCGAACGATAGAATAAAATAAATAACGAAGGTAAAGGATAGAAAGTGAGGAGAAATTTCGCACCGACAATTCGCTTGTGGCAAATCGAAATTTCGGATCGTTTGAATAATTTAGCGAGAGGCGCACACGAGGACCATCACTTATTCATCGCGAGGATTATCCCCGAAACCTCTTCTCGGTTCCCATAAATGAAAAATGGGATTTATATCTCGTAATATGTACGAGTATGTGGAAAAAAAATTACATTCGAAAAAAGTTTTTGTACGCGAGCATTCCGCAAAAGCACTTCGCGGTGGGACACAAAGCTAGTGCATTTTTTACTTGCAAATCGTGCTTTGAAGCTATGCAAATTTCGATCGATTTATAATAGGAGTAAGGAAACGAAACGAATGCGGATGCGGATGGAAAAAAAAGTTTTTTATAGGGGGAAAAATTCGCTCGTAAAAAACCTCTTTAGGCGAGACATTACCTCTTTTTTACTATCAAAGTTCTGCGTATGAAATATTACGCTTTTTTTCGCCGAAAGCAAACTTCGTCTACGAAACTGTCTAAGTCGAAACAAAGACTTTTGACTTGCGTATTAAAGTTTTGCCATTGTTAGGTGCACCTGTCTAATATCATCGACCAGATGTTATTAGGCGAAACCTTTTGGAAGCGTTTTCGGATTGGATTTCGGAATAGGAAACTTCAATTGTTACACTATTAGTATTATATAATCGAGAGGATATCGATTTTACTTAGCAAATATCGAATATTCGAATCCAAAGCAATGTAACGTATCGACTTTAATAATAAAATTATATTAGCTACAAATTCAAAATAAACTTAATATATTACTAATCGGAAAATTTTCATAAAACTATGCTTCGATAACTGAACTTATGAAGGGGTCGATAATATTGAAAGCCCCAATTAAAACTATCGCGATTAATATGAAATATTGGAGTCGAAATATTTTGAAGCTATGTAAAATATGAACATATAAACGCACGCGATACCAGTTTTGTTTCCAGAATTATTCGCATGACATTTTCAATAATCAAAAATATAATATACCAGTTATTAAAAGATTTCTCTCGAACATTTTTTTTTTATATTGTATTTTTACACTTTTTTCTATAAAAATATATTTGATCAAATATGCGAAAAAGATAGATTTTTATTTCACACCCCAACTTAAGAAACTCGGACGCAGAGGGACGACAACATGAAAAACTCTTGACCCTCTTTACCAGTACGTGAAAGCGCTTTAAAGAAAACGTAAAAAAAAAATAAAGATAAACTAGAACGTAACAAGACTCACGTTTTAACAGAGAGAGCAATATTCAACGCGCTACATTACACGTGAAAATATTTTCGTTTTCCTCGAACGAACAAACAAACAAACAAAGATCATCGCGGAAAAGTTTGCAATTTTCGCGTTGATTAATTTTTCCGGTGAAACACACCGTTATGGGTGAGTTAACTTTACGATGTCGAAATATACCTATAAGATTATCCGAATATGCGATTTTTGCTTTTGTTTCGCTTTTACGGCCGTAGACGATGAATCGTACCGTTAATTATGACAATGAATTAAGTTTGCTTACTTTCGTTACGAGATGTTTAGTTTTGTTAGATGCGCGATTGAAAATAATAAACATCGCGCTTGAATAATTCTTATTTTGAAATGTATTATGATGATTTACAACAACGTGACAAAACAGATCAAATATTTTTTTTTTCAATTTCTGGACTTATGTCGCTGTCGTAAAAATGAGCACGATTGAAAACACTCGAATTTTCTCATTATTTTCACGAATTAATGAGCGTCTTCGAGATAATAAATTTTCGAACGTAAAAACGGAGAATTTGAGATGTTTTACTTTTCTTCGAATTATTAGCTCGTCATAAGACAGTATTATAATTTTGTTTTTATTAAGCGATATAAATAGAATTACGAAAACCATTCAGCCTGAATTCGATTCATTCACGCTCGATTTTCAAAAATAAATTGACTACATTAATAAGAATATTCTATTTAAAAATATCGAATCAATGAATAAAACGAATCCGTATCGAAATTGAAAATTCTGAAACGTCGTCGATATAAATATTGAATTATAAAACAACTCAATTATTTAAATCAACGTCTATATCATCAGATCAAGCTGTTAAATTATCAAATTCATATAAAATGAAAATTAATGTATGCTGTTTGTGCTCGATAGATTCTATAACAATTTATTCTTTCACAATGAAACTTTCTAGGATTATTATGTGCACTTCTAGTAAAAAATTTGCATCCTTGAAATTTGAAATTGAAAAAAAATTAGCATGAAAATCGACAATCTTACTCCTATTTATAATTTTACTCTCAAAATAAGATTCAATCTCTATCAACCGCCCACACACAAAAATTTAATATCCCCTGACAAAACATATGAAAAATAAGCACACCCGGTATGAGTTAAAAAAAACCGCTAATCTCTAGTAGACAGACACCTCCCTGAGAAATAAACGCCCACCTCGTTTCAGCTGAAAGGGACGCTTTTCTCATACCTTTCAGGGGCTCCAGGTGTTTAAAGGGCAAGAAGGTCGACCTCGTATCCTTATACACTTCCCTTTTATACTGTGAGAGCTTTCGTCGTTATCCTATCGCGAAATTTAAACAGTCCAGATATCCGTTTTGTGGCCGCGTTTCAGCAGCATGAGTGCATAAAGTGATTAATTTCACTTTTTCGAAAAATTTTAATGTGAAATATTGTTCTCGTACAGTGCGGTTTTTAGATAGTAGCGATATTGTGTATTTTCGTTGATAATTCGAATCCGAATCTCGTGACCGAATTTCGTAGGAGTGTGCTTGGTGTAATGTTCGTTGAGCACGGAACTGTTGTTTCGATGAAATATGCATGCGTTTCGGGTTTTTTATTGCAGTCGTGACGAATAAAATCGAAATGCCTTCGGTTTCATGAAAATTCGGCTTTCGGCGAATCGAGCTTTTGATACAAAAATTTCGCATATTAACTATCCATAGATTCATAGGCCGATTGTGTATTTTTTTAGAATTCTCGAAATACGCCGTTTCAACGAATCTTTAAATATAAATATTGTATTAAAAAAATCAATGTAAGCGTTTTAGTTTGAAATCTATTTGTTATCTTTCAAGGAGTAGAACAGATTTTATTCACATATTTTAAACATGTGTGCACATTTGAATAGATTTCGGCATATTTACATTATAATTGAAAAAAAATCAGGAAATTTTTCGGTTATAAGGATCCAAACGATTGACGTTCAACGAGATTTCTATAGCACAGCAAGTCATAGAAGCATGAAGCATGATACACACAACGCATTTTTATAAGCAAAATATTTACTTAAGCATTTAATATTTACAGTTTTATTTTTCTGTATAATCAAATTAAATAATACATTTTTATTGTATCATGTTTAATTTCATAATTTTTAAAATATTTACACACAAAATCTATTCGTTCGCCACAACTGAACGTTTCGATCCGACGTCAAAACATTTACTTTATCTAATAGCCGCATAAAAATTCACGGAAGCGGCTCGACGTAAACTTCAACAAACTCGAGTGTAAAAAAAATAAGAAATGAAAAAGAAAAAAAAAGCGAACGTGTCAAACAAAAAGATCTTCCATAGGAGGAACGCCTTAAGCCGCGCCCTACTTACGGCCCGGATACGGAAATAGACTGCGAAAAACAATATAACAAGCGTACGCGACTTACGGCCGACTGCAAATCCCTCTCTAACGAAGATGGACAGTTTCTGAAACGTCCCTAGAATGGACAATTCCTCGATGTGGATAGAATGGACGAATCTTCGATATGGACCGAATGGAAGAAGCCTCTATGTGGACCGAATGGACTGACTGAGAGGGAGTGAGATTTTGTCTACGATTCGGTTCACTCATGAAAAATACATTGATTTTGACTAAACTTTGTATGTAGATATGAAATATTGGTGGAAAATACTACTGTCGATAATTTTTCAATTGTTGAAATTTTCACACAATACTCGTAAAACAAAAGTATGAATATTTAACGAACTTGTTAGTATTTATGATCGTTGTTCAAAATGTTCTTATCCATAACATTTTATGAAATCAAACTAATTTTTTCAGCTTAAACATTACGAAAAATATATAAAAATCTTACATTAAGTGTAGACTGTTATTCGAATCAAATCATGTGATCGCATCAGACTTCGTTGATTACTTAAAATTATAAAAAAACTCATGCATTTATCATTGCATCGATTTTAAACACTGCACAAACGGAATAATATATTAAATCGAAAATATCCATTAAAATCAGAATTTTGTTAAATTTTAAGCACTTTTATGAGATTATAAAATTTCAAAACAACCGACCCATTGAAAAAAAAACTAACTAAAAATAAAAGAATGAATTCACGAATGATCAGATTTAAAATTTTTCAAATATTTATTTTTTAATTATATATCTAATAATATAATTATTTTATTCATTTTTAGTTAATTTAATATGAATTTAAATAACTTCAGAATTCGTATATCTAAATAAACAAACACATATTACGTCCTTATTAAAAAGCTTCAAAATTCATGTGGATTAGCAATAGATATTTAAATTGTTATTTCATTGAAGAAAAATTTCAATGTAGTAACTTTGAAAAAAATAATGTATTAAATATCGACAAAGAAACTCTAACTATTTTCTTAATAATATTGTATACGTTTCATTTTGATTAATTTAACTTATAAGCATAAATTTTTTTGAATCAAATGAACTTAATTATCAACAAACATTCCGACCCAACACGAAAAAAAACCAAAGCCAATCTCAATAAAAGCCTCAGGTCACTCCGACTTAATTGAACTCGCGTTCGGCGGAAAATTTAATTTTTCAAGAAGAAAACTCGAACCAACTCCAGCTTTAAACCTTCCCAGAAAAAAACCATTACAAAACACGTGAAAAAATCTTCTTTCAGACGAACCTCGCCTCCTGAAACTACCCTTTTTCCTAGAGAGAGAGACCGAAAACCCCACGTGTATTCCCCGGAGCGCATCGTCGCCTTTGAGTAATTTATTTAAAGTGATATCGCCCACTTTATCCACATTCTCACCATAAAGTAAGGGTGGAAAAAAAAAATGAACGGGATATTGCGAACTGGGAACGAGGGTGAGATTTTTCCTTCAGCCCCGACTTATTTCAAAGGGCGTCGATCGCTCGAAGGACGCGAATTGATGAAGACGGGATATTTCGCGAATGGAAACTTTTTTTTGGATATTTTCTTTTGTGTCATCGCGAGATCGTTCTTGTGCAATTTTTGAAAGAAAAAATGTCGAATACATACATGATGCGTTAGGAAAGTTATGAAAATATTTTTTTTATATCTTCACTTTTCGAATCGTGATCAAATTCAAATAAATGGCTTAATAAACTGGGATATAAAATAGAACAAAAATGATTTGAGCTTGGGTGAAACTAGTATTTTCAATTTAGTGTGCTCCTGACATTTGACTTTCAAAATGAAAACTTCGAACTAATCGACTGTATATTCTGATTGGTTCATTTTTAGTTCTCAATCTTAAAATAGTCCTCAAATATACTGTATTGACACAATTGAGGCTATCCAAAAGCGACTGAAACAACGGTTTCAAAATATATACAATATGAGCCGTTCTAAGAGACTTGGCAAAAAAATATAAAAGCTCATAAAAAGCACACACTTTAAAGAATATTAACTCTCCATGCATGTATATCTAATATATATTTTTAAACATATATTTCATGACATTCTGAATGTATAGCGTATATATCTATTTTCATTGATGTGCGCATACGTTATACGTGTGTTACGGTGGAGCGTGTTTCCGTTTCCGTGACCTTTCAGCTGTTTCCGAACGTTACATTTGTTACGTTTCATTATTTGTGTTGTATTAATACGATTTCAGATCTGTCCTTTGTGCCGAAATAAAATATTATCGTGATCCGCTACGATATTAGTGCCTATTTAGTTGGGGTTTTTTTTTGCGAATATATACGATTTGCTTGAAATACTCAAATTTAATCAAATGAATACTTAAAAATGCTTTCTTACAGAATATATTGAAAAAAAAACGAACGATAAACTCATCTATTTGAAATCTCGTTAATTTCAATTTTCTAGTTAATCATCGTTAAATTAACCATTTTTCCAATAAGTGGAAAAAAAAAACGATAACACGTTAAACACAATAATTACCAATACGAACACGAAACAAATTTTCGCACAGGTAATATTCGTGCTTCATTTATTCACTATCACGATTGTAAATTATGACGGCATATTTAAACCTTTCAATGTTCGAACCACACCTTGTGAAAAGCCAGTGTGGAAAATCGCGTGCAGAAAATCTGGACAGGTGTTCTCAACCTTTTTCCGAAAGAATTTAATCGAAAATATCTTATTCTATTACCGTTGCGATATAGATTGTGCATAATATTTGCTACAACGATGCAAAAACATTCTTAGATATGTGCACAATAATCGTGGAAAGTTTCAAAGCAAAAGAATCAGCCATTTCGTATAGATTAAGCTGTCGATCGTAATATTGTGTTACACATACAGATGAAACGGATTACAGTCAGTCCTCTACATACGAACAGTAAAAAATCTGCGGATCAAAGATGCGTCTATACACTGTAGTATGTGTATATCTGACCCGCGGATGTTTTGACAGTTCGCAGTCGGAGAACTGAGTGAAATACGACGAAGCGATAGAATCGTACCTGACGTTTTCGTGCCTCGACATATAAATTTTCTTGAATTGCGTATCCGTGGATCCGAGGTCCTGTCTCATTTTGACAGCCACGTGCTCTGGAAGCACTGACAGCAACAGTCGTTCCTGTAAAAAATATACATATAAACGTTTTCATTCATGGAAAATTTATATCTGTCGTATGAGCTTTTCAGGACGTGTGCTGAATCGAAGCGACAGAACGGAATGGAAATCGACGCTTCAGTCGCATTTCAAATACGTGAGAATTTCTATGAAGTTCGCTTTGCGTATTTGCGAAATATTCTCGTATGAAATATTGAGTTATAGTCGAATATAAATCCTAACTATCACATTGTAGAAATGATGTGACCGTTTATTTTACTCCAGCAGCGTCAAGCTGTCCTTCGCCATTTTAATAAAGCTGAGAGCTCTCGTTTTACGCTCTTATGAAAATATTTTTATGAACGTGTTTGAAAAGCACCAGCGAAGTCTTAAATTAAAATTAATCGAATATAAATAAGTATCAGCCAACCGATAAAATGGCGGTATAAAGTACTAGTGAATGCTTTGGTGTCCTCGTGATGTTTGATTCGATTCTGGCGAAAGTCACATATCGTTTTTCTTAATTAATTTTATCTTTTAACCATTTCTATTAATTATTTGATTAGAAAAAAGTGCAAATTTAGTACTTAATGTAACAATTCCTAAAAATAAATTCTCCCCTGCCTTATTTGTGTTGATTAAATTCAATCAATTTTAGCACCACCTTTTGTGAATATATATTAATACATATTAATTTCAAACCTAACGTCTGCTTCTTCACTTTAAAGTAAACGATAAATAAAGAGATTTAAAATAATTAAATAGCAATACATACTTGTTACGATAAATAAATAAATAATACTAACTTGTTCAGCACTCTGCTCCTCGATGACCAGCTTGACTTCCAAGCTTTGTCTGGTCTCCAAGAAAGCTTGTCTCTGTTGACGATCGTCCAAAACGAAAGCTTGGAGACCCAAGATCAAAGCAACCAAAAGAAGGATCCCGTTGCTTATGTGCTACAATTAAAAAAAATGGTAATTTTTAATACGGGGCGTTGTGTTGACAGCGAATGCTTTGTTACGAACGGCTAAAGGGAACCGTTTTAAAATTTTCGAACAAAGGAAAAATTGACCCTCGTGTTGTGCGTGTCAAAAATTTCGAACCCAGACTGCAAAAAATATCGATTTTCAAAGGTTAAATGTCCGGTTTTTTTTTTTAGCAAAAAGGTATGAAACGCGATGGTTAAAATTTTTCATAAGCAACGGTCAACGTTAGGTCGAAAAGTTTTTCCTTTGATGTATTTTTTTTTTAATAAAACGCTTTTAATAATTATTTGTATTTGTGTTACGTTGATTGGTTATTTATGTTAAATCAAAAATAAATAGATAGGATGAACACAAATTTATATTTCATTAAGAAAATTTCATATTTAAAAATATACAGTTGCGCTTTAAATATAATACATCGTGTTTTATTTTTACGATGAAAATTATTATTTCATTATAACACTAGCTGCGTAGAAAACCGCAAGAATTTTCACATAGAAAAATCGATAAACAATTTAACGGCATGTCAGTTTATAAGCGTGCAGTGAACGCATGCCATCAAACTATTCAAACTAATAATCACTAAACAATTAATCGTGTACGATAATTAAAACAAAATAAGCACTCAGCTGTATAGAACAATAAATATAATGATACATATATAACGCAATCAAGCATTAATAATAAAATCCATTAGTAATGAAAACAAGGCAATATCTAAATAATGAAAAGGTCATCGATATAGTAACCATTCAAGAATTCAAATGGTATTTGATACGATAGTAAAATGAACCCTCAATGAACACTAAAATCCTGTACGCCTTGATTATAAAGAAACTTTGTTGAAATGTAATATAAGTATAGATATAAAATGATTTTGAACAACGAAACATAAAATATCAATATTTTTGCCAAGCTAAAAACACTAAGTAAATTAATGTTTTTTATTAATCATTTTGAGATATTGTCATAGTGAATATAAAGTAAAGGGGTATAATTTCACCAGGTTAAAATTGTAGATATAATTTCGTTACGTGTTTTTCAAATTGGATAAAGCGATAAATTGGAGTAATTTTGTAATGTTTCTTTGTTCAAAATATCGGACAAAAGCGTTCAAATTGTTTGATACCGAAAATCATTGTCAATACATTCAGGGATGCTTGATTTATTTAATTTTAGGAAAATCCAACGAATAGCCAGTTTACCTTAAAAACAACAACAATATGTTGATCTAACAATTGTATAAAAGGTCACAATTGAAAAGCTTTTTTCATCAGTGCACCTAATCAAATATACTTAACTTCAATTTAGTAACCTCAATAGTGGAAAAACTGTCAAAAACTACATTCTCATTGCGACATAATCCTATAGCCAAACAAAATTCCTATAAAATTTTGACTAACACGTACAATAACCGATCGAATATCGTACCGATTCACTTCCCAACGAGTACAAACACACCTAATTATAGAATCGAAAAAGATCGACACCCACGTACATAATTAACCCCGGATTTAAACGGCTCCGAAGCATCATCCCTCGTCGAAACGAGGTGCTCCAAGCACCAGGACCTCCTCGAATTCAGCATTCACAAAGGACACGAAACCCTCGACCCTTGCGGTGTCCTTTCGCGTCGTAAAACCCGAAATAAAAGACGCAGGTACGCGAAAGGGAGAGGCCTCGTTTTATTTTTTTCAATCACGAGAACGACGCGCTTTTCCCGCTATACGTTTTATATATACGCATAATGTGTACGAATCCGCCGGAAAAGCGTTAGAAAGGGGAAAGTTTGAAAAAAATAACCTCGGGGGTTCCGCGGCGCGAAATTGGCCCTCATTGTGTGCGCGGGATTGCCTCTCTAGGTTTTAATTGCTGTTTTTGTGCTGGAAAGTTTTAGTTTGAAAAATCGTATGTGGACTCGCTGATCGGTGTTTTCCGAATGAAAGCTGTTATGGGGACCGTCCACTGCCGAGCGGAATGGAACGGACTTGGAACAAAGCTATAGCAAAGAGGGGATATCCATATTGGGGTCCTCTTCTTTCGTATAGCTGTGTCCTTTACCTTAGACCGTTCCGTTTCACTCGGCAATGGACGGTCCCCATTGGATCGATACAGACTCATTCGTCTGAAAAACAACGTGGAAATCCGAGTGGATTTTTTTTCAAATATATCAGTATTTACAGTCGCACAATTTGTGAATATTCCAGAATTTACAATCGCATCGACTGCATATATTCACATCCTAATTTGGCGTTTACATGTGGCTGTTATTATACTTGTTGCCGTTGCCTCTAGCATCTAGTTCTATCTTACATATGTTAGAACTACAAAAGACAATGATAATAAATGAAAAAATAATTAATAATTTTTCGCATCATATTAAAACGTATCACTATGTCACATGAATAATATTATCGAACGAAAGTCCGTAATATTACGCCGCCTGAATTAATTGAACGCATTATATCATTAATAATCAACGACGATGTATGCGATAGAGCAACGTGAGAAATCTCGTTAAAATTAATCATAGATCCGTGAACTTTAGAATAACAGGCACGCACACAATAGTTATCGTATGTTTCATTGTATAATACAATATTCATTGAAATTAAATCCACGTGAACGTTACAAACGAGACGTTCCGTAGAGAATGTTACGGTTCGAATTTAACATGGCAAATATCCCGGGCAAGGTTAATGTTTAATCAGGTCGTTTCGCAAAATTGCAAATCCGTTCCGCTTTGATTTAAGCTCCTTTCCGAATTATCAAATAAAGGCTTTTGATTCATAAAACGGCCGAAATACACGCACATACTGAATATTATACAAGCGCGAGAGCTATTTCGAAAATATTCATTCGTAAAAACGATCGATAGCACACATACTCTGCATCTCAATATTGTAAAATATTCTCATATAAATTCATTATCAGGTCGTTATTGAATGAAAATCGAAATAAAAGTCATATAAAATTCGATTCGTATCGAAAATTTTCAAATCTATTCGTCAGACCAGATTAATTCGAACTCTACAAGTGGCATTCAAACCACGTGTTGCATACAACTGATAAAAACAAGCATTCGATAAAATATTCAATACTTAGAACATATACTTTATTATATAAATATTATTAAAATGATTTTCTTCATCTTCGAGAAATTCATACATAGATTTAAAGACCAACTAATAGGATATGATACACGATATGAAAAATTAAACGTCCGGATACGAAACACGAATCATTTCCGCATCGTTTTACATTTTAATATCTCGCATAAACGACAAACGAGAAGATCTAGCTTTAGGCCGCGTTCACATGCACCGTTTCACGTCTTAAACATCATCTATCACACTCTGTTTCATCCATTCGATTTTCTACCTGTCCTTATAAAACGATAAAGCAAGTTATTGAATAAATAGAGTACACGAATTCACCCATTAAAGTGAAGAAGCAAGCCGTAAGGTAGACTGACTCCGGAGTGTTGGTTATAGTGCACACAGATGTCACTAAAATGATCGAATTTAATCGAAACATATGACAACTGAAAGGGCTACAAGTGATTTCGAGAAAAACGCGCTCAAATTTGAGCATGTACCTATATGTATTAGGAGAAGGTCCAGTGATTTGATAATATAACTTGGCACACATCTCAAATTTGTTTGTATCCTTTTGCCACTAAATATATGAGTGTACACAGAAGCGATTCAAGATATGACGATCATTTGTGTAGCTGTTTCGTATGGCATTAAATTAACGCATTTTTCGAATCAAATCTCCATATCGATTAATCGATTATGATAAACGACACATGACTCTCATCAAGATAGGACTCGAACCTACGCATCCCAAAGTATGCTAAATCAACGCAGCACGCACAAAAGCTTTATACCGTTGGTTTTATGGAATAAATCACGCTATATATTGAAAGGCTTGTATGAAACATTGGAACGTGAGAATGCAGCTTTATGCAGAACACACCGCAAAATCCATGCAACCATGCGAGAGAGTGCAATCAGGATGCGCCACAGCTCAGGAAATTATTTCTCGTTCGCCTCCGACAAACATCCGACGAGGATTTTGCAGCATCAGACCAGAAGGCGATCCTGCAGAAAATGAGTTTCCACCGCGGAAAATATCACGCGAGAGGAAGGAAACTCTGCACGGATGCGTTTCGTATCGATTAAACTTTCCGATGTGCAAAAGTTGAGAGGTTTTCTAATTAGTTTTTCGCCCGATCTGATGTCAGATATGCATGATGTGTTATTTAGTGCGTTTTTGTCGAGATGCGCCCTGAGGGGCTGCTGGGCTGCAGCTCTCCTAGTGTCGTGAACATTTTTACGATTATTTATGTGTCTTTAGCATTATTACATGAAATTGTATTCGTTATTTATTCATTTTTTATACATATGTATATTTTCCATTTCAACTTCCAAGCTGCTATATACCGGCGCAATTCAAGCCGAGTTGGAAAGTTGGGAAGTGAAGGTGCATTGTGGAATTATTGATCCTTTTATCTGTGAGAGTTTCGTGCATTCTCGATTTCCTAGTATGAAGTTTTGCACTGCTCCAAAGAGCAAAAATATATCTTTTATATACCAGGTCACTTCTGTAGCATTTTAAGTATTTAATTATCGAATAAAAATGAAATCAGAGTTAAAAATAATGCATAGACATGAAATCAAAGTATACATTAACGAGCCTCAACTGTATCGCATAAATATAAAATAAAAATAAAATCCCGCAGAATTCTTAAGGATTTAATCACACCGACCCAATTAATCCACACTGAATAAGGAATCGACATAAAACCTAGGTAGAAAACGACTGAAAGCGTAACGGCTGGTGAACTTTCAGCCGGATCAATACACCGTTTCCAGGCTTGACCCGAAAACAATACAAGCACACCGCGGATGCACTCTGCACATTCGCCATAATCACTCTTCCGTACACGTATCGACTTTGAAGGAGGCCAGTTTGAAAATTTGGAAGAATTATATGTTTTATTTTTTAGATTTTTCCGGGTTGAACGTATTTTATGGTGTTTTCGTGGCCGTGCGAACAAAAGGTTAATCGTTAGTGGTGGACGTTTGTTAGCGCTGTTCGTTCCGCACGTTCTCCTTTTATGGTGTCCTGTGACTTGAATTTTGTATTTTTTCGTTTTAATTCTATGATGAGAGTTTTTCGAAAAAAAAATATTTTAATCACATTTCGCTTTCATATGAACATAAAAATATTGAATTTTTTGCAAATGGAAATGTATTGCATGTTCGTTCTTTTTTTTAAAATTAACTCGTACTCATTACAGACAAAAACGTAACTTCCAAACAAGCCATAAAGGACCGCATTAAAATTTATTTCAATTTGGGAAGAGCAATTTTCGCTTCATTATAACGTGAAATTCAGATTATGTCCGCTTTACGGCTTATTTTTTCGTGTTACGTTTAATGAAAAAGTTTGCAATATTTACTTAGACTTTTTTTTTCTAAAACGATATTTTTTTCGATTCTGTATTGTTTAACGTTTTTCTTTGTTATATATTCATATGAAAATTGGGTAGTTTTTGAATAGAAATCTAATCGTCTCGAGACGATAAAAGCTCAAGAAACCCTAATCGGTCAAAGGATTTCCATAACTGACTATTTAATCCTAATTCTTTCGACGATTTCAAATAACGGCTTATATTTCGCAAACGATGCCTAAAAATAGTCGAAATTTACAAAAATACACATAGAAAATAACGATGATGAAAATTTTTATGTTATTAAAAACGCTGCTCGATTTTCGATGAAAAAAAATTGACGCAAATTTATTGAATTCGCTGAATTCATATATTAAGCTTTTTTTCAATATCAATTGCGATTTTATATAGTGAAAAATTCTTTTGATGATCGTGCTCAAAGCATCGAACGAAAATGCTGAATTTTAATTTTGCGACACTTTGACAGTTTCACTATTTCAACGGAGAAAGGTCGAAAAATTAAGAGTTAATAACGAAACTCGAACCGAAACGTTTTCAACAGTTTAATAAAAATATTTTTGAAAACGAAAATCGTCAATACTTATCAATATTAAACGTTTTATTATAAAATACATATTCAAATATATTACAAAAATCAAAATGTATTTAGAATACTTAAGTGAATCGATCTCATTGGGAACATCGTGTGGAAGAAACTTTCACGCAACGAGAGCGAAAGCCAAAAATGCAACAGCATCAGAAAAAAAAAAGGTGAGCACACACTTCATCGACATTCACAGATCTCAAGTGTCGTCCCACTAACCCGAATCAATTGATTAAAGATAAATTGGGTCGACGATAAACGTGTACAGTTAGTATTGCGATGTTTCCGATTCTGAGACAATTCGATAAACCGAATCTGCACAATGATCTAAGGCCACGTTCACACGAGACTGCGAAAGTGTTCTATCTGTTTTGATTTATCTGGGGAAGATCCACTGGGAAAATCCTCTCGATCGAAAAGACGAATTTCTATGGAAATTCTAGAGTGTGAATTTAAAACGGATAGTAACGGACAAATTTTCAAAAGCATAAAGACAACAATGTTACTATCAGGTAGAACGAATCATGTAAAAAAACTGCATTTTAAACATTAATTTGCAAGTGCGTCTGACAAATTGTATATCAAATATTGACCAGAAATGATTAATAATATTATTGAAAGTAACGCTTTTCGTATTCAAAACTGTTTAATGTCTATAATTAGACTATTTTTTCACAAATATTCATCGAAATCGGTGGGGACCTTTATGAAGCCTCTCCTTAGAAGTATTAAAATAGTCTGGAAAATCATCGAATTGTAATCGAAACTTGTGAGTAGATTGTGCCGAATAAGTATCTGCTTTGTGTTTCGCTTTAAACAAAAGACTGAAATATACGTATCTGCGAAAATATTTAACTCACAATCAGACGAATGAATTTTCTAAATCGAAAAACGAATATATTATACAAACTGATTGAATTTAAGCAATTGCATACGTATCGATCAACTTGAAACACTAAAAATCCGACTTTGCAATTTCGAAATTGTCAAAATTGAATAAAGCATACATGCACTTGTATATTATTATTGGCGAATTTGAACCGATTTGTCGACCGCTCGTTCGAACTCTAATCTCAGCGATTCGATATAAAACGAATAAGTTTTATCTGCGAGCCTTTGTCTTAGATCTCGTTCGGTTATAAGAATAAAGAAATCCTTATAAATTACTGAGAAAATCTCTAGCGTGAATTTCCGAACGGGATATGACGATTCCTTTGATGTTGGCTTTTTTACTCGTTTACTGAAGGATAAAGCATTCGAGCTTAGAGCTGTCCGTCAAAAAGCCACGTTAAAGTACATAGATCCACTCGATTTTTTCTTCAAATTTGACTTTTCAATTGAATCGGTTTGAATTTTCGAATGAACGAAAATGAAAAGTGGTTCAGTGCGCAGATCGATTGTAGAACATAAGTCGATGAAAAACGATGAAACTTGTTAGATGCGTTTATCAATACTCCCTTGACTCCCTTCGTTATCTCAAATATAAGAAATTCTAAATTTGCAAATTTCGTTTTTAATAAGCTACAGATGTAGTCAAATTCAAAATGGCCTCTGAAATAAATTATTTATTCAGTTTTTCAAAAAAAAAATAGAGTTTTTCTCTTTATACAGTGGATGGTTCATATATCAATACAAATTTTCAAATAAATCATATGCAATAATAAGCAAACTTTAATGCGAATTTCGATTGTTCCACTCGAATGCAATTACGCGTAAATCCGATGAAAGCAACACACGACCAATCGAATTCGATGATAATCCAATTTGTATGAAAATGTACCTTTCGAACAACAAACAAATTAACGTATGCAGTCACGTTTGGTGTTTCGATGCAATTTCGCTATATATCAAATCCTAAATGGGTCATATATGTATGCATTTAGGTTGAAAAGCACGTTCTCTAAGAGAGAGAACAAAGGAGATCACCTTAGTGTGATATGTAATAGCTATTTTCATACGAAAGTGCTTTCAGGTCATGGCTTACAAATTTTACAAATCTAGGATACGAGACTAACATTTTCCTGACTATAAATTTAATGTACTTAAAAAAATCGATGGGAAATGATCTTAATCATGACGAGCTTTTAAAAAGCTTGTAGATACTTTATGAATGAAATGTTCTAATAAGTTAATTTAACATTAATTGTACTAAAATTCAATTCAAATTAGAACTGGATGCTAAATTAGACAAATTGAATGCAGTAGAACCTAAAATGTTCGGACTTTTCAATTATCCATATTTTTAATTATTAAAAATAAATATAAATTTGTTTATTTTTACGGTAATTAATTACGTTCATCGGAGTCAACTTACGTATTAAATGGTGAAATGTATGAAATTTTCGCTAATCCTGTGTTAAATATATTTTCAGTGATTATAAGTATCAATAAAGAAATTTCACCCTTTCAATACAAATAATTCATTTTTTTATCTATTGATTTTTTAATTGAATA
Source organism: Cheumatopsyche charites (assembly GCA_024721215.1). NCBI lineage: Eukaryota > Metazoa > Arthropoda > Insecta > Trichoptera > Hydropsychidae > Cheumatopsyche > Cheumatopsyche charites. Next base: position 1,729,087 of record CM045576.1, read on the forward strand.
TAATTCAATAACAAAACTACAATAAAATATCTTTCTGGGAAGAAGAGAGAAGGCTGTATTGCCGTATAAACGTGTCTCGTTCGTCAGTTTCTGTTCAATTCGCTTCGCATACAATGCGAAGATTCCAGATAATCGAGATTCTACTACACATCGACGACATATAACACAGTCTATAATACTCATAGGATGTACCGTTTATACATAACGAGCAGTTAACGTTTAACCGGACGTTCGATCGATACTCAATTACTGGATATTAATTGACGTTTCGACCTAAAAGGGCCGCCGATGACCGATGGCGTATCGGAAACGACTTCATGCGAAAATCGAACCTATTTTCTTTGTCCGGGGTCGGACTTCCGGTCAAAATCGCATGTTCGATTAGTCGGCGATTTTCGCTTCAGAAGTCGGATTTATCGTCGAGTACGAATCGCAAAGGATTTCTTTTAGGAAGGATGTTTTGTTTCGTTTTATCTCGATCGTTCGAAATTGTGCTTATTTTAAGCACTAGACTATATACGAATATGTTTAATGAAATGTTTATTTGTAGACGAAAAGTGTAGTTATGGTACTTATATATTTTTTCACGAAGAAAGATACGGTCAGCCAGTCAAAGCAAGCGTGTAAATAAAAGACAGCGATGTGTATCGTTTGTGCATGTCGAGTCGATTCAGCATATTCGTAATGCTGGTTTTGGATCCTAGCGAGTTACATGTTGTTTTTCTTAATCGATAGAGACTCGATCGTTTCTTTCCATTATTCGATCAGTTTAATTCGAAAAAAGTTTTAATGTAACATCTTTAATTTCGCATCGAAAATGTGAATGTCGCTCAAATTTTCCGGCGAATAGGAAAAGCCACAATTATGGAAACATCTAAGCATTAATCGTGTATTTCCACAAATGAAAAATAATCAATGTTCTTAAGAAATAGATTGAGGTCAAATATACTTATCTATGTGTTAATAATAATAAAAGGAAGAAATAATCACTCAAATATGAAAAAAACAACGATAACTGAAAAATGATTTTTTCGTCATTTTTCATATGTGTATCAAATATGTGGTGTTTTGAAATACGAAATAGTCAAAAGGTGGCAAATATGGATTACTGAATTTCATTTCAAATTAATTCGTTTTCGATCCAACAAACCTCATGACGTAAGTATCCTAAAAAAATCACACTGCAATGTTATAGTTGATGTTGTTAAAAAAAACCTAGTAAAATTTCAATCCTCAATATTTTTATTGTTTTTCTTTTTGAAATCTAACAATAATACTATTAGTGATTGATTTTATGCAAAATTATCAGTAATAAAAATCGCAATGTTCCATATTTGGTACATGTCCCAAATTTGGTGCAGACCCTCTAAATCTAATTTTCACGTCAGTGAAAAAGAAATTCGACCTGATCGCACATCAGCGACCCTCATTAATCGACTTGGACAGGCCTGTATGCAAATGCCACCCCAACCTGAGGGTGTTTACTCGGATGTTGTCGACTCCAATAAGTGTGTGCATCGATGGTCTGACGTCCGAAGAACGAGTCGATCGGGTGCGAATAAACAAGGGCGTAAAAATAGACTACCCTGTGTATGGAACGAGTTTCGTGTTTACGGTGTCGTCTTAATTGAAGCGAAAGCTCAAGCTTAGCGTTCGTCTAATCGCCTTAGTCTTGTGCGACCTAATTGTTTTGGCGAGTTTGCGAGTTCGGCAGGAGGTTTTGGTGATTCTGTGAACTGTTGCAGAAGTGCATGGATCTGGAAGTGAAGGTCTGAAGCTTGGATCTGGAGCAGGAGTGAAGATCTGAAGCTTGGATCTAGAACAGGAGTGAAGATCTGAAGCAGCAATGCAGAGATCTAGAGCAGAAGCGCGGATATATCTATTGAGCAGAAATACTCAGATCTAGAACGGCAGTTAAAATCTGAAGCAGGAATGCAGAGATATAGAGCAGGAATAAAAGTCTGAAGCATGTATGCAGAGATATAGAGCAGGGATAAAGATCTGAAGCAGGAATGTAGAGATATAGAGTAGGAATAAAGATCCGAAGCAGGAATGCAGAGATCTAGAGCAAGAGTCCATAGATCTATCGTAAATCAAAAATCCAAAGCAAGGGAAGTATCAGTTTATTCAGAAAATCGTATAGCACTGCTCCGACATTTTTTCTCATTCTTTTCAAAAACGACAAATTAAAAAACTAGAATTCTTATTTACTATATTTATGATAATCATCTGAAATCTAAATTTTATTTAAGTACATATATTTGAATATCTCCCGTTGTATTTCAAAATTATATATGTTGATTAAAATTAAAAAATAACAATTTCAATTGATCGAAGCGTAGGGTGGAGTGGATCCTAAATTATTATCAATTAAAAGCTTTAATCAATATCATTGTTTCGATATGATTTCGGGAAACGCGAACATAACCCGATCCGAACTCACTTAGCGCGAACGAATGTGAATAATTGACGATACAAAAAGCTTTTCGCTGAGTGCGATTTGAATATTCGATGGCATCCTGTTTGTTGTCGAATATTAATTACGCATTTCGGTAAACACATTTAAAATGCAGAAAAACGGAAACGGATTCTGAGAGAAAATTTCAATAACGAGCGGAATCGTCTGACATTTGCGAAAGAATATTCTGCGATCCTGTTATAATTTAATACCGAGGGTAAAAAATAAGACGAAACACCCTCTAGTAGGCCTCAACGGAGGAGTAGGCTGTGTTTTAACCGATTTCTCCGCCTACTCAATTAGGCGCCTTGTTATTATGTTTATTCTCCTCCAGTCGATGAGGATGAAACGCGGATTTATTACAAAATAATACGCGTGCCCTACAAGACATTTTCATGTCGTTTGTAATGAATGAGTTTATTTCTTTCGCGAAAAAAAAATTTTTTTTTCTCCCCGACCTTTTCAACTTAACGAACTGTGAAAGCTCAATCGAATTCGTATAAAAGATTCGAAACATGCAAATCGGATGTCTAATGGAATATCGTATTTTTTTACTCAAAAGAAATTCGTTTTTTTGCATACAGTGGAACCCCGACCAATGAAAATGCTTTTTTATGCATGCAATCCGTTAAATTTTCCATTTTCATCAAAACTAGTTCAATCATAGATCCAAATGAGATTAAATATTCAAACAAGCAATTCAATTTTCTCAAAAGTTCTTTAACTCACAACTGACCACAACTAAAATATATTCGAACGGTAATTACAATAGATAAATATTCAAATCCACCGACTAGTTACGAACTGATCGACAGCACTGTACACACATCAATCCCTAAGGGTATAACAAACAATTTATTTAATATATAAAACCCATTTAGGTCTCACACGAAATTAATCCAGCGTTTCCGAATCGATCTGCCTCGTTGTTGTGCTCAGCTTTGATATTTCGAAAGAGCGCCTCTGTATAAGAAAAAAAACGCGTTGTATAAAAAGAAACGCTCCTATAAATAAATCTCAAACTGTGAAACGTTTACTTTTCTATTTTCGCTCGAGATAACCACGTGTTTGTAGATATCGCATTTTTGTGGATACGAAACGAGATAACGGAGCTGTTAAACATTTTATATGCGAATAGCTGCTGCTACCTGACGTCGCTCGAGACACTCATAGACTTTGAGATGATCGGAAACAGTCATAAGCAAAACCTCTACACTAGAAAATTCGATGTGTAATACATATCAATACATAAAATCAATCGAATTTGATCGATAAGGTGGGATATTCATTTTTAGATACAATTTCGTAAAGAAAATCGAATCAAATGTTCTAAAGAAACGGTCAATACATAATGTTGATTAAGAAAAATAAGATCTGATATTCGTGTTACGAGAACATTGAAGCCCGACGCGGCACGTTCGAACGCTTTATACAACAATGCTATTACATCAAAACATTATTCGTGTCGGTTATTAAATGAAACATTCCGTCAATTAAGCCGAGTTTCGCTCGAAAGCGAATTTCACGCCTAGACGTCCTTCATCCCGACCCTAATCACGTCCCTGGACCGTTTCTGGGTTGAAAACCGTTCGAAGCACGGATCCAGCATAAAAAAGAGAACTGTCTAGATCCGCTGGAGAATATCTACTCTACCTAGTAAAAGTATGATTGCATATCATGGCGCTGTAAGTAAAGGGATGCGAAGGTGGCGAAGCGGAACGGGGCGTGAAATGTAAACCCTTCACATACAGAAGAATATAATAGTTAAAGTCGAAGTAAATAGTCAAACCGCGTTCACGAGTCAGATGCGAAACATTTCATATCGGAAGGAAGTTCTATTCATATTCGAATCGATGGAATGCGCTAAAGGCCCGTTTTGCGTACCGCGACAAGCAGTAAGAGGCACGCGGTGCGCAGCGTGGTCTGTAATGGGAACAATTGGAACCCCAAGAAACAGACTCAATTGTTCCCATTGTTGATTACGCTGCATGCCACGTGCCTCCTGCTGCTTGTCGCGGCACACAAAACGGGTCTTGAAGCTATCTCTATCATCATTATAATAATTCATCCACCGTGATTCTGTATGTATTTCGGTTTCATGTTTCGTGTGAAAAATTGTCGAACATTAATTAATTCGAAATTCTATATGAAAAAAATGTTAAACACACACACCGAAATGATGCATAATAATAATGATGCATACATACATAAATAATGAGTTTCGTTTTTGATATATCTAAGCTTATCAGTAATGTGTTTCTTGTTTATATAAATACATGAGTGTATATAAAATGAGATATAAGCCTTTCGAAATTATGTGGTTACCTATGACTAGGCTGTAGACATAACAATTTTGCTAGAAAATTCGCGAATTCAAAGAGGAAATTTCGAGCTGAATTGTTCTTCGCGTGTTTGTGTTCTCGTCAAGAAGCGTTTAAAACCAAATATAGAATTTCTCGGTATCCTAAAATTTCCATTTTGATATTTCGACAATATTATTATATTGAAAATCGTCAATTATCCAAATGACAATCAATCCAACTTCACCTTCGAAACATTCACAAAGGAAAAATCATAACGTTTAAACCTTAGTTAAGAGCTATCAACTCTAATTGATTACATTTTTCTTTTATCGTTCAATCAATTATATTGTATTTGATTGCTGTATTCAAATCTTTATAGACTCCAATCATTTCGAGTGCTCTCATCATAAACCACTTAATATATTCCAAAACTATACAAAATATATTGGTACAACACTCCACCTTCAACATGTACTCAACTCTACATCAACAATAATCAATCGATTATATATTCCGTAATGTCATACTGGAATATTAAAAAAAACCTATTCGAAACTCACATAAAATTTGTAGGTACAAGTTTTTTGCAATATTCAAGTTAATATTTTATAGCGAGATCATTACAGCGATTAATCCGCGATTTCACTGATTTTGATATTAATGTGTGATTTTATTCATAAAAAATTTGAAAAATATCTTCACATTTTCATCTTAGATAGTAATGTTTTAAATATCATAATTTTATATCTATCCAAAAATAATCTTGTCGATTACCATTGTCGACGTCCTAATTGAAAATGATTATCAACATTTTTTAGGGAAAAAAATCACATCTCGAACTCATAGCATGTGATATGTATATGTACTTACAGAATCTTAACATGAATAATATCAAAAAAAAAAACCACGAACCTCACCGAAACATAAAAAATAAACCAATAACGAAAAATTGAAGCGACAAATTAAATTCGCTCACGAGAAGAACTCGCAATCTCCTCCCCAACATCTCAAACTCTACGAATCTCCTTCGTTCCGAAAACACGTACACACCCCACACAACCCTTTCGAGGCTTCGTGGGGGAAACTAGGGGCTCCGATCGAATATTCGAATATTCTATATTCGAACATGAAAAAAATTCATAAGAAAATCGGCTATAGAACGCATGAAATGATTCGGCTGGTGAATGAATTCGATTTTCCACGAAAACAATATGTCTGTGGAGAATGTCGCTACAGTTGAAAAGTATCGAGCGTCAAATACGAATCGATTGAGAAGAGATAAATTGTGAGGAAGAACGCTTTTTGCTCTTAGAAATCATATTGCCTTTCTCAATCTAGAAGAGAGCTGCTGCAAATGCAAGATTTTAGTCAGATAAATGAAAAACATTCTCCCTTGTAATTATTGCCTAAGAAACTCCGTAGAGTAATAAGAGCACACAATATATGGCACGAATTTAATCGACACAAATCAGATTTTGATCCATTTTATGAAGCATTAAATTGACACATGAATGAAACAAGTATTCTGCGTCCATACATTATCGATCGATCAGATAATAAAAGCGACACGAGACGCTCGAACCAGCATCACAAGCATGCTGAATCGACGCGACATGCACAAACGTTTTATTTACCCGGCCATATGTATAACATTTCAATATTCTAGAATGTTTGGAAGCCCTAAGAGGAGATTCGCTCCTTCGGCCTTCGTCTCGAGCTGATCTCGCACTTCACACGTTTTCGCAGGTGGATTTGAAGCAGTCGCTGTAAAACGAAATACAGGGTGGAGAAGACGATCCTCAATTTCGTCCAACCCCTAAAGGAGAGAAAATAGATCGAATAATTTCTGACTCGTCTGCGAAAAGGACGTGCAAGGTTGTCGTGGTGCGAATTTGAGTTTCCCATAATCCTAAAGGACGCAGTGGATATGAGAATCGACGGGTTTTCCGATTCGTTTGAATTATTCATTTGATTTGAGGAAGTGGAAGCTTTTAGATATATCAGTATGAAAAAGCGTTTCCCAAAATTCCTGAACTAGAATTAAATTTTGATGTCATCAAATGGAATTAATTACCCCCATTGCATTCAGACATATGAAAGTATCGAGATTGTATCCCATATATTCCTATCGTACTGCGTCTAACTCAGCGCTAGCAGTGATAGCCGGTGTTCTTCCCTTGGATTTACAAGTCCAGGTGAAGGCAGCCGGTTACTGTTTTAGAAATAGTTTAGATTTACGTATATCCGGTGTCCTGGTTCCAAAAGAACCAGATGACACCATTATAATTTTCAAGAAGCGCGCATTTGATACAGCTGTTGACGTCTGGCAGGAGAGATGGGATGTGGAGATAAATGGCCGCCACACCTACTCTTTCTTTCCGGATATCAGGCGACGCTTGAGTTACACGTGGATCGTGCCCGACCGTTTTGTCACGCAATTTCTCACGGGTCACGGCGCGTTCGCGGCCAAGTTAAATCAACTAGGTCTGCGAAATGACCCGCGATGTATCTGCGGAGAGTCTCAGGACGCAGATCATATTCTGTGGTCTTGTTCTCTGGTGGAAAACGAAAGAAAGGACTTGCGTTCCAGGTTCCCTCCCAACCTTCCTAACAACAATATTGACCTAGTGTCCTCACTTTCCGCCTTTAGAGCTTTTCGTAAGTTTGCTGAAAAAGTAAGCAAACGAAGAGACGTCCTATCGTAATGCGAATCCTTAGATTCCTTGGCATTCCGCATGCCCCCTGGAAAACTGTCCTTCGCGATAGTTTTAATAATGATTAAATGTAGAGTTCCCTATTAACGTAAATGTGGCGCCCGTAGTTTCGCCTAGTTTTGCTGGTACCCAACTAGGCCGGCCTAACAAGCTGGCATAGAGTTGGGGTGCAGTTAAAAGGCGGGATGGTGGGCTTCCCTCGTTATGTATCCCATATATGTGTAAAATCTCAGCCTCTAGCTGTACATGTACCTGTATACAATAAAATGAAAAAATATATATTTTTTGATAAATTGAAGTTCTACTGCACCCACATTTACTCTACACGATATAAGACTGTTGAAAATGCGTATACATACATTGAATATACTCGGAGAAAGAGAAACGAATTTCACGCTTCGATCATCGGAAGGAGTAAGCGAGTTTAGCCCGTTTATCGCTCGAAGACGTTTATCGATTCAATCCATTCTGTTTGAGGACGATAATAAATGGGAAATTTTGTGAGAATGTACCAATGTATTTTTGTTGATTTTTTCGAAATCGGTGATGAATCGAACGGTCTCGGTCCGAGTTTGTTTAATCCGGTGAACAGAACGTTATCGTAGGACAATATTTGATTGAACATGTTCTATCGGTCGAATACGCTCGGTTTCGGTAAATTGAGATAAAAAATAAATCAGTTCAAAGTTCAGAGTAAATATATGAAAACTCGAATAAATCGATTCGTATTCAGTTGATGTGAAGCGTCATTGTTTCAGATACGCGCGAGAGTTCATTGTTTCGCAATGTGATGGTTGAGGTGATTGTTGGATCAAAAATGAAATAAACCGATTTATTCAAACTCGGTCGAATTAAAATTAACATTTTATACGAGTTTTTTACTCATTAAACAGTTACTATTTCAAATTGAATATTTTCTGATTCAAGTTCAATTTTTTCCCATGAAATATTGCAAGATGACAGTCAAACGCTAGACGGAAATTATTCAACTTGGAATGAAAATTGCTCAGTTTGCTCAGTTGAAAAATCTGCAGATTATAAAAAACAAAACTTTCGAATCGTAGGCTTATTTTCTGAAATGAGTTCGATTGGATTCCACGAAATCGAACATTCCAACGAAGACAATCAAACGTGAGACGGATATTATTCGACTTGAAACAGAAAATCGTCCGACTTGAAATGAAAATTGTTCAACTCGATACGAAAAGTATAACAAAAATAAAATGTACGACACGTAAGCTCAGAAAAGAAAAGAAAAAACCCCCACGGCGCGTTCGAAAAGTCAAAGTTCCACCACTTAACAATTTATCTTGCCGGCCACATCTTAATTATACAACCCCCCGACCGAAAGATAACAATCACCCCCCTCTCGTTTTAACCCCCCCCCCCCACCTCCTCGTCTATAATAATTGACGACTGAAAAGGCCGAGGGGTACAAGTGACTTTACGGTGATTTCGGGAAAAGCCCGCTCAATGTTGAGCATGTATTATATTAGGAGGTCGAGTGATTTGATGATATATTGAGGCACACGCTCAAAATTCGTTTGTACTTTTGCCACCAAATATTATTTACATAAGCAGCGGTATAAAGCGTTTGTGCATGCCGTGTCGCATACTCAGCATACTTGAGATGCGTGAGTTCGAGTCCTATCTTGGCGAGGGTTTACATGTCGTTTTTCTTTATTGATATGGAGACTCGGAAAACTCAATTTCGCTAAAAATATCATTTGAACCCCTTGGTCTTTTCAGTCGTCGATTATAATTTGTCACAGGGGAGGGAAGAGGTCGATTCTGGTGCGAAAAACCCCCCGAGGCTTTTCCGACGTCCGTTCGCCGTTGATGAACGAGCATTGTATGCAAATTCGAAAAATCTTCGAGCTGTCGATGAACACTTGTAATTGGCGTGTGTTCGGCTGAAGGCTTTTGTCGTGAGCCGACTACAAATTGCGTTGTTCGGAGTAGCCTTGTTCGCTTATTGAAAACGTTGTTTCTTTCATTTATCTTTCGTTCGGTTCTGGAGAGGGAATGTGCCCTTTATTACGACGATGGTAGAAGTACGCAAATTGAAAAAAATGAATTTTAGTTATAACATTTACCAGAATCATTGTATATAAGCGATGAGATAATACGTGTGTTTCACTCACAGTCACAGTCACAGTCACCGATTTGTGCTTACGAGATACTGTTGAACTTATTCGTAACTGGATTGCTTTGATAATTTTTTTGTTGACATTGTAAACTATCGTATTCACTAATCTGTTGATTTTAATTTTATAAATCTCTCAGAAATTAAAGGTTACTTCAGTGTGAGATCGATCATCGAACGGAATTAAAAATGTATTCCTCATAATATTGTATATTGTTCATTAAGTCAAAATGAAAGTTCGATTGGATGTTTTCGAAGTAAATTATCTCGGCGCTATCGAAAGCGACAAAAGGAAACAAACTTTAAGACAATTTAACGCGACAATCTCACACTTTTGCTGTCAATAAAATCTAGATAGAACCCAGTTCGATGAAGAATGTTACCATTTCACATTTTCTGTAAATTTTTGGCTTAATTGATATCGGTTTTAATTGATTCCCGCCGAGCGATTTCGAATTTTCATTAAAACCCTTTTGTTTCATCCAAAAATAAAGAAATTGATTAGCTTACATAAAATTTAAATCGATTGGAGCATTGAAAAAGAAACAAAGGCATGATTTCGGTTAAATATTTTTTTCGATTGTACGCTTTATTGTATAGCGTTAAACTAATATTTATCGATTGAAAAACGCTTTGATTCGAGTGTATTTGAGACAATAAAATATCGCATCAGATGACAGATACTATACAAAATAAACATAAGCACTCAAAATGGAATGTGAAATGTTTACTCGAGCCAAAGATAAGTTAAAATAATTTACAACGTATTCCATTTTCATAATACGTATCGTATTTTGAATGGAATGAAATATTTTCAGTTCATGAAAAACTCAGTGAAAATTTTGAAGCACTTACAAAAAAAAACGCACATATATAACTATGCCCAACGATTTCGACGAAACTTTACTGACATAAAATAATAATTAAGAACGAAAATGCAGCTCTCAATTGATATGCAATTGTTAGGTGCACTAACAAATAATAGTTTAATAAGAAGCATTTTTTTTTTTTTTTGAAAAAACTATTGAGAGTTAGTTTTTCCTTTATTTTACTACTATTTTATGTCAGCACTCATTCAATGTTTCTTTATTTTTAAATAGATTTAATTAGTCTACTAGATCCATCGGAATATCAATCACTTCGAAAGAAGACAATCAATCACATTATTCGCCTTCCCAAGAACGCTCTCGCATTTAACATTACAAGACTTCCACTGTGATACATTTCGGTCAATATTTGTGGAGACGACCAAAATCAAGATTATGTATGCATACTTGAACCTCGACAAGGCATATTGCCTTCGAGTTCGTATTAGCTTATTCTAAGACGCTGTCTAATTTCGCCATTGAACTCGAGAAGACGCTTTACAAAATCGAATATATTATACGTATTCGAAATTGCTAAATAGTCTCATGTAACTAACGACTATCGCAAACAATTAGTCGTTGCGTATATCTACATTTTGTATTGAAAATTTCTCAGATATTCGACGTTTCGTATAAGCGCAATTTAGATAATTGATAGGCCATTTGATACGTCTGATTTGGATGTTATATGTATTTCGTTTTATTTTACAAAATTTCACTTTTTTGTTAGAAAATACAAATCTGAGAAAATTGTACAATGAAAAATTCACTTCATTGTATCACCTCGAATCAATAGTGTCTCATACACCACACAAAGACGTAGCACCTGCGACTCGACAGATTCGCGCATTCGCACAATACACATGATTTTCTTCTAAAAGTCATTTTATATACGACGACTGAATTTCACAAAGGGCACAAATGACCTTTTCTTCGTCGATATTGAATCGAGTACAGAAATGGTGCTATATATGATACAGAACTATTTTCTGTACTTAAATTAATATCGATAAAATAGGTCACTTGTGCCCTTTGTGAAATACAGTCGTCATAAGTATATAAAAGATTCGACCAGCGGCGAGGCGTTGTAAAAAACTTTACAGTCCCTGATAGACATTAAGCTTACATATCAATATGCAACTTTCAACACGCTATGGACGACCGATAGCTGTCATACTATCGAAGGCAAAAGTGTTAAGGAAATGCGCCCTCAATGCCTGTAATGTGACTCTGTCTTAAGCCACGTTGCAAATCCGAATACCTCAGCGATCTAACCTAATATAGAGGAATTGTCCTAAAAATGGAAACATCTAAGCTTTAAGAGTGTATTTTCCACAAATGAATAATAATTAACGTTCTTAAGGAATAGATTGAGGCCAAACATACTTAGTTATGTGTTGATTATAGTGAAATAATCTCTCAAATTTGAAAAAAAAGACGATAACTAAAAAATGATTTTTTCGTCATTTTTTATACGTGTCTCAAATATGGAACGGTGGTGTTTTAAAATACGAAATAGTCAAAGTGTTAAATATAGAATACTGAATTTCATTTCAAAGTAATGTGTTCTCGATTCAATAAATCGCCAAGCAGTTATCTCATAACATATCCTCAAAAAATATAACATTTCAAATATTAAAATTGATATTGTTAAAAAAAACCTAGTAAAATTTCAATCCTCAATATTTTTAGACTCAAAATTGTTGTTTTTCTTTTTGAAATCTAATATAATAATACTGTAACGTGCGGTAACTAGCCCGCTCACGCCCGAACCCCGAAAAGTTTGCTCAAGCTAATCGGATCGAATCCCGATAGCGAGCATCATCACGACGAGGCTCGAAGCGCTACGTCGGATCGATAGGTGACTCTGTAAAGACCGAGAGGAGACGTAATCGAACATCTCAATGAGTCCATATTCAAAACAATTCCTCTACTAAGTGTCAAATTCAGCGCAGCCTCACCTGCATGACGAGGCTGTCCTCGCGCTCGCTGAACAGCTCGATGGCCACACCGTAGAGAAAAGCGGTGAGCAGCGCCAGCAGCACTCCATAGCGGAGCCTCAGAGGAAGGGCAGCGAGGGCCAAATAGACGACGATCAGCGGACACAGGACTGGAGGAGCAGCAGGCAGATAGAACAAGGTTGCTGCGAAGGCTCCGATTGAGGCGACGCAGCTGCCCCAGCAGTGGCAGGGGGCGCACCTGCCCCTGACGATCTCGACCACCCCCAAGACGATGGACAGCGAGGCGCCGAGGATGCCGCAGCAGGTGACCAGCCTGCCGTTGGCCACCAGGATCACCCAGATGTTCAGCAGGAGGACCGCCGCCAGGAAGGCCGCAAGACCACCGCGCTTCTGCTTCTGGCGGTAGGATTGGTAGAGCCTCTCCAGGCTCGGCTGCTCGAACGATCGGCACAGACGCCATTGGTGGTTGTGGTCGGTGACGACGTCTTTGGCCTCCTCGCTCATTTTAGATTTTTCAATGTTTTTTTTTTTTTTCAATGAGTTAAATGCATGGTTTCGGTCTGCGGTGAAGGCTCCGCTTTGTCTGTTCTCGTTTGTGTCTTCGAGCTGAAACAATAAAACTGGTTTAATATTCGATACACTCTCATTCGAGCTGACGTAGAGTTGGGGTGCAGTTAAAAGGCGGGATGGTGGGCTTCCCTCGTAATGGATACACTCTCATAAATAGTATATTTTATCTAAATATTAAAACAATTATTAGGTTGGATCTATGCGTGTTGACATTTTACAAATAGCTACCGTAACGATTTTTTTCTGCATATTAATAAAAAAATATGATAAAATTATTTATTTTTGTTTTCATTGCTGAAAACTCAAGTTTTCAAAACTCTTTTTTTTTTTATGAAATAACAGAAACAATATTCGTTTCATTCGACTTGTTCACAAACTTTTCGACAACGTTTAACCGACTGAAATAAAAATAACCATCCTCAAATTAATGAGACGAAAATAAATTTTATTAGATCTCGAAGCCGTATCAACCACCCACAGACGCCATTAAAAATTACTCATATTTTCCCAATTCTGAAAATACCGTTATATAATACAAAAAAGTCGAATAAATTTCAGCTGAAAACGACGACCTTTACGAAAAGGGAAAACATCCGATGGCAATCGGAACTGCTTTTTAACAAATCTCCGTCGACTTCTGACACCGAAACTGAAATAATACGTACGAATTTTCCTAACTCGAAACTAAAAGTGACTCGATAGATAAACTCTGTCGAATGGACGAACACTTTTCCAGAGATAGACGAAGCGATTTTTCACAGGCTATTCTTTACGCTTTTCGCAATTTGAAATTTTTAAAACTCGAGACCGCGCACAAATGGCAGCCAATTCGAAATAATATATCGCCTCGTTTAATACAAATTGCCGAATTTGCATTTCGAAACACAATATATTTTCCATGTCGTAAAATTTTGATTTAAAGTCTTCTACGGATGAATATTCATTTTGAGTATATTCGATTTTTACAGTCTATGATGTGTTCGTGCGGCATAAGATAATTTTAGAACGTGTTGTTTTATAATTATTTCTCACGAACAAACAAAGTGATAATTTTGATGAAAATATGAAGTATCAAAATACAGAATGTTTACATGCGTAAATAAAGTCGATTATCTTATCGCATGAAAATTTTCGAAACAACACAAGCGAGAACAATATTCCACACGAATTTCATTCAAAAATTATCGCCGCTTTAATCGCGAAGCTTTTCCTTTGCATTATTACGCGAATTCTATTTCGATAACACTTTAAATAAACACAATTCCATTTTCGTTTCAATCGAAAAAAACACAAGACATTCGAATTACACGCAGATTTTTCAGAACCGTATTACGTTTCGAAGCAGCCGCTTTTGTTGAACAATTCACAAAGACAACGAGTTGCGAATTCGTCTCAACCGCACAGATTAAATCCGATCTTTAAAGAAAAAAGCTTGAAATAAGAAAACGCTTCGAAACATCTCGACGTTTTCGAATAAATATCGTTCGAGAGATACGAATCTTTTTCTCTTACCGAGAGTAAACTTTCGATAGGATTCGCGAGCAACACCTGTTTCGAATAAAACACGCACAAGTGAAGTAACCAATTTAAAGCGACAGATCAAAGACTGTTTGTTCTTAAAAAAAAAATTTTTTTTCGCCATTTCTATTGCACAATATACCGACGAAAATAGGTCGAAACGTCCGAGTCGAATCTTTTTCGTCGAAATTGTGATTTTTCGCGAAAGAGTCAACATCGTCGACGTTATTATTGCGACTTTGTAGAGTGCTGAAAAAAATGAAATGGAAGCGAAAATGCGACAGAGACGTTTTTCAATTTTTCATATCGAAATCTCGTTCGTTCTATAGAAAATCTCAACACAGTTGAGCCTCGAATGAAAAGCAAGATTCGTACCCTAATATATACTCGTTAATTATAAGGGAGTGAGAGTAGACATGATCCCCAGGTTTGTTTTTAGCTTCTAACTCCGATTTGGGAAAACAGATTTTGAAAAACATAGTGCCAAAATTTTTGGAATTTAATTGAGTTTATTTTTTGAAAGCACTATTTAAAAATTCAACGCTCACTTGTCCTCTTGATTTAAAATTGTTGAATTTTTTTTTTTTTGTTTCGATAAAAATCAATGAAATTCTGCAAAATATTCAAAAGTTAGTTTACTATGATCATTTATGTAATAAAAATAAATGTTCACAAGTTATTATTCGAAAAATTTGAATTTCTTCAAACGCATCTGAGAAAATAGCGATATTTATTCTTGAGTAGGTGTGAGAGTGAAAATTTTCAAAATGATCGAATATAGGAGCTCGACTTCTATGCAATTTTTCAACAAACTATAAAATAAACTTCAAAATATTTTTCCTAAATGACTTGAATATTTTTCTTTTTTTTTTCATCAGACTTCTTAAAAATAAAAGTGTGTATTTTCAAAATTCCAGATAAATAATTTTCAACAATCGACCGAAAAAATCAATAAAAATAGAGAAGCACTGAACAGTAAACGAGCACCGACGACGAGACATTCAACCTCACCTAATCCAATCGAAAACGAACCCCGAACTAAAATCTAACCGAAACGTCGATTCTAACCCACACTAAAATTGAAAAATTAAAAAAATTAAAAGTCCGACCCTGAAAGCAATAAGGCAGAGACGATCGCCCACAAGGCTTCAGAGCGACTATAACCCAACTCGAAATTGGCAAAGACTTTCGTTGGCTTCGCGGTAGGAAGCTCTTGTAGCCAAATGATAACCGCGAAGGCTTTTCGTATTTTTTTTTCAGCCGGAAAATGTACGGTTTTTCCCATTGTACTTGAACGTTATTGGGCTACGAGGTTATTTTATGAGACCAGAAACCGAATTGAGCCGTTTAGCGCGAAACGTGACTAACTACGTTATACTGAAACAATAATGTCGATGAAGATATGTTTGATGCGCTTATCGATATTCCCTTGATCCCCTTCGTTGTTCAGTTTATCTGAAATTTCGAATTTCGTTTATAATAAGATACGGATGTGGTCAATTAACTTAAAAAAAAACGTTCATATTATACATATGTACATACTGCAAAATTTTGATTAATATCGACAGGTACTTATTTTTAAAAACGTGTTTATTGTGGTCTAACTTATCGGAAATGTTTGATTATCTGATAAAACTGTTTTCACGAAAATCATTAAGCTATGTATTAAACGATAGTCGCAAAAATTAATCCGTTTTACATTACATCAGGATTTTGTCGAATTATTTATGAATCTCGTGAAAATTATATCAAAATGTGAGATTAAGTTTGATTTCGACTGTTACTCTTTTCACAATCTATTATAAGTCAAATATTTTATAAATCGGCAATCGTTATTTACGATTTCGTGTACATTGCTCAAAAGATAATTTTCAAGTTCATTGCTGAAAACCAACTTTTTTTTTTTCATGTTGTAAGTTTAGAAAGTATGTAGCATTTATGGATGCAAATGGTTCGTTTCAATGAAGGAATATGCATGAAATATATGCATCGTTGGAAAAACGGTATATAATTGACACTGTTTCTTTATTTTACTTTAAATCAGCTGTTTAAAAAATTTAAAAAAAAAATACCATAATTAGAAACGAGATCACATAAAATTCGATCGTGTAATATTTCTGCATATATCAATGAGGTCTGTGAAATATTCAAAAATTCGTAACATAATCAGGATTATATAAATAAGATGATCAGCCTCCAACCTTCATATTTTTGTTTTTCATCACAATATTATTCGATAATTTCAAATTCGTTTTACATATTTCAACATATAATATTCAAATGTTACCTTCAAAATTACATACAAATTCGATTAGACCACGAAACATAATCGGTATGTTGTTATTTAATTAAATATTTTTTGAATATTTATTTTTAAAACACGGTCCAATCCTACATCAAAAATCTATCAAAATACACATAGATAAAATATTGAGTTAGATTAATGATTCTTTATTAAAAAAGAAAAAAAACATGAGTTCTGAGTTCATATTTGAAAAAACAAATGCTTTAACATTTATAGCTCATATTCGTCAAAAAGTTGAGTTAGTCGCGATCAGCTCTGAAGGCTCATATGTTACTTGACTTCTAAGGTTCTTCGTACTCAATGAAAAATCTTATAATTTCCACCATAACACATCTCTGACTCGGATGGGTCCATTTCTATATTATATGACGTCCGGTGAGATTTCCTATTCTCGTTCCCGATACGATATAAAAATAAATTTATTAAATCCGTATATCTGTCCACGTCTCATCGCGCCCTATTTTTAACCGAATCATTATACGCCGACCGAAAATACACCGATCAATTCCTATTTAATTATATTTCCGAACGAATTTATTTATCTGAAACGAAAAAAAATTGGCTCGAGTGCAAAACCAAAACTTCCTCTGGAACCGTTATTCCCGACTCGTAAAACTTGTGAACTTCGATGTGCAATAGTTATTTATCGTCTACAACTGTGTATCGATTGATACGAAGAAGAATTATACCAAATTACACATCGAATGCTTATCGTTATTATTTTTTTGTGTTTTGAAAATCTGCGATACGCGTACAATGAATAATAAAAACACGTTTGCTCAGAAACTGGTAATTTTATTACAATTTGTCTACGCAACATCTCCGTACACATATGCGTCTACGATTAAGATAGTGGCTTAAGTCGAAAAAAATTAAGGAAAAAAACATTTTTTTATTGCTTATTTCATTCAAATTGTCGTAAAATAATATATGCATTATTATACGTGTTGAAAATAATTTCGATTTTAAATATTTTTCTTGAAATATTTCAAATATAATCAGAAAATACTCAATTTAAAATTCAAATATTTTCTAGAAATCAAGATTTTTATTAATTAAACCAAACGAAATTAAACGTATCCCACTAAATGTACATATACAATAATATCCATTTCAAATTCAACTATTCTCTTACAATGTTTCAAAGAAAACAATGAACTATAATTGGAAAACATTCAACTAGATATGGAAAATTTGTATTTCAATACGAATGAGACATGACTTAAATCAATGTCCTTATAAAGGGCACGCGTTTTATTTAGTAATAATAGCCTTGTAATAAAACTTAAATATTCATACGTGTAGATGAAATTTTTCGGAAAACCGGCACTTCATGTTAATTTTTCCAATATGCGAGATTCGTACATCAATATACAATTTTTATTTTTGTTGATTTTCGTACTTTTCTCACAATTATTTTTTCCTAAATTACCAGAGATCCTCTCCGACGCAATCGTTCCGAATGATTTACAAGCTGAGTTGTAAAAAGATAAGACTGAAAAGCGTTGAAAAACCACCAAGAAAACTCCATGTACATGCGTTCAAAAATAACTCTGAAATAATCGACTTTTATTAAGAATAACGACGAACACACTTTTTACGATCAATTAACTGATGCAATTGTACAATTGATACGAACCGTTCGCGCATTCAAATAGATACAAAGTACAAAAACGCTTCTTTTGATCTCGGCGAAATGTTATTATCCGTTCTGTACCTAGTATGCGCATATTTAGTGAATGTGTACATAAGATGTGTATCGCGTAACCCAAACGTATTTTTTTCTATAGGAAGTAGACTTCCGTATCGTATCGTCGATAACAAACGTGCAGAATGAAACTAGTTTTTCGAATGATGAAAAAAATAAATCGTATAGATTAATGATTAGTGTTTATTATATGTATGTACGTAGACATTTTCACCTACATACGACACGTTCGCATTTAAAAAGCGGCAAACGAGTATTTCGCAACCCGAACTACGAACGAAATGTATCATAAATGTGAATATGGTAAGTGAACCAATAATATGGACACACCTGACGAAAATTTTCATATACACTGACATTCTGCATTTGAATACATATTGAAAAATTATTCATTTTTAATAACTTGAGTATAATATTATGTGTTAATACTAAATAACGGGTAGGTACATGAATTATTTACAAAACACTTTTTTTTTTCAAAAATTACATTTTGGATTGTATATACGTAAAAATGTTTTTTTAATGAAAAATGATTCTCCTCGTATTGTTTTTTTTTTTCGATTTCCTGTCTTATATTAATTAGCTCATTTTCATAAACACAAACCATCGTTGATTCATAAAAATATTCAGTTATGATATACATATTATATTAGACTTTACAATTTGATAACAGATATACAGATACATATTATAATTGAATATCAAAAAAAATTGTCTGTAAGTATTGTTAAATGAATAGGTCAAAAATCGGGCAAAGCTATAGAAAATATATATGAATATGAATGATAAATATTTAATCGTCTGATTTAATATTTTCTGTGGGTCTTCTTTCGGTTTTGATTTTTAAATGCGCAACAATAAAGTCAAACACGTTAAGGGCCGGTTTTTCAATCGATCGCTAAGCTAAATCGAAACGTATTATGATTTTTTTTCGAATAAAATTGAACAGTTGTATCGCTGAAAAATACGCTAACATACAATTGAAAGATCGAGCCTAATAAACGTGCCCTTAACTATGACGGTGTAAATCCGCCTTCGTTCGTTTCGAGATATGCAGATACTCATTATTCCATTTGCAGCCAAAAACGAGCATACTTAGACCTGATTTTTCAATCGTTCGTCAAAAACTACTTAACGACGCATCACCGATTTTTTTTTCTTTAATATACGACAATACGCTGATAAAGAACGATCGAAAGATCGGGCCACGACTGCTTCGCGTTCGCGCAGCAGAAAACAATAACATCACACCGAAATATGTACATACGAGCAGAATAGTACGACTGCGAATTGTAAAAAAAAAATCCACAGGACAGAGACGGACGTATGCACGTACTTACAATACATACACCCAACTCTCGTTTTACACGGTTTGAAAAAATGAAAAAATGTTTTTTCACACGATTTATTTGGTCTAACACGGTTTGTTTGAATATCGCGAAATGAAAAATGTCACTTTTTCTACACGGTTTTCGCTGGTCTCTATCCACCGTGTAAAACGAGAGTTGGGTGCATTCGAAAATAAGAATTCAAATTGTATATATTTTTTTTTCATCGACTTATCGTTAGACCGTCGTGATAATCGAGGGCGCGACTGGCGCGCGAGGGGATCGGCCGAAGCACGTGCTTCGGCGGAAAAGCGCGAAAGCCGCGACTCACCAGCTTTTCATGAATGAAACCCCGTCGGAAAGTCGATCCGGAGGGGGGCGCGGGGGCGGGGGCGGAGCGCCCGGGGCGCAGGGCTGGGGGCGCTGGGCGTCCGGCGTCGCGGGCGTCGCGCAGCGCACTGACAACGCCGGGGCGCGGAGGGAGGGGCGCGACGCGGGAGCGGGGGGCGCAGGCGCGACGCCGACGCCCCCCCCGCGCAAAAGTCGCGACTCGCTCGCGTCACTCTCGCGCTTCGATTGGGACGAGCGTCGCTTCCGTACGGCGAAACTTCGGCTCTCTTCAGCCATGAAAAAAAAACACCGGCCGAGGCGTAGTGAACGAAAGAAATAGAGGCGACCTCGTCTTCGCACGTTCGACTTTCGCAATTTTTTTTAAATAGATTTTGAACACAAAAAAAAATCACCCAGATTCTTATTTTTTTGATAAAGTCGATTTATCTTAAGTCATTTGTAATATTAATAATAAAACCTCGACTTTCGCACACATTTTCAGAACCAATTGTGTGCGAAAGACTAGGTCCTCTGTATGCGCGAATGAGAAAACCATACGGAAGGGGGCGCGTATTGCCGTCGCATTCGCACACAAAGCATCGAATGGTCGTTCATCTCTTTATATTATTACGTCTCAGCCGGTGTTATTACGTACATAGCTCGCGCTAATATAGAATCGACGTACACTTCACTCACACGAACGTATTATAATGGCAGAAGAGGCCATGGGGTACAAGCGACTTCGAGGCGATTTCGAAAAGAGCGCACTCAAAGTTGAGCATTAGGAAGAGGTTTATCGATTTGATGATACATCTCGGAAAGTGTATCGAGAAATATCATCAAATCACTCGATCTTCTCTTAATACATGTAGGTACGTGCAAAACTTTGAGCGGGCTTTTCTCGAAATCACACCGAAGTCATTTGTACCCCTTGGCCTTTTCAGTAGTCATATGTTTTCTTTGAAATGTCGGCATAAATAACAAAACATGATTTAAGAGCACAATATCATAATGAACTAGCGATCGACCCGTTGAATGTATCAACGCAGTTTTGGAGCGTCACATGGACACACAGACATACAGAATAGTGCTATTATATTGTATAGTATAGTATTATTATATTGTTAGAAGATTTATAATCGAAAATTTTGACAATATACAATACCCATATGTGTTTTCAACAAAATCAAATCTATTGAAAAATTATGGAAAAATCTATCGAACAATTTTCGTGAACGTAATTACAATCACGTATTACCAGTTTTCTAATTTGCATTGAAAAGTCATTTGGAAATTTATTAAGAATATACATGTTTATGTGATTATTGATTTTTTTTTGTATAAATATGTTACATACATAAATGCTGCGGTGAATTAACGATTCGATAAAAATTCATGACATGAATATTTTCAATCTTTTCGAGGTTGACATCAAATATAACACTCGAAAGAAGTGAAATATCAAATTTCAATATAAAAATCTGCTATATAATTAAGATTTCTTTCAATTGAGCGGTTTTTTTCTGATATCAAAGCAAATACTGTATAATTAATAAAAAAATGTCACCATTGTATTACATTACGATCGGAAACCAATCATCCCACCTGTTACTTGCATTCAACTCTTTAAACAGTTTATAATATTAAGTACTTACAACATCACTATGTAAAACTATCTGTTTCTTACAGTTAACTAGATACTTTAAGTTTAAATAATAGACATGTTTTTACTAATTTATTAATCTCATGCATCAATTTCCAATGAATTATCGTATGTTATTTTTTTTTATTAGCGTGCTACAGATATTAGAATATAACTAGCTAGGGGAAGATAGGACTACTGATCCGTCTAACAATAAGAAATTTGATCCCCCCCCCTCCTGTTCCAAAAAAAACCAATAGCGTTACATTATTTTCTATCAATAGCACTGGTAAACTATATTTAATGACTTTTGGAAGTAGTTTGGTAGACTGTGACGTATGTATAATGGTGAATGAAATCTTTCAGATTTGGAAGATTATCAATCAGAAATTTCATTTTCGGCCATAGTGAAAAAAAAACAGGCGAGTTTTCATTTCCATTTAACTATCTTATCTTGAAGTTATAAAAAAATATAAATAGGAATTAAAAATTCGAAATTCATAAATTGTGCTTATAGTAAGTAATCCAAATTAAATTCTGAGAGTTTTGACACTATATTTTTTCAAAGTCCGATTTTCCAAAACGAAGTTAGAGGCGATAAATAAATTGTAAAACCAAGTAGGTAATGGTCGTTTTTTTTAATTTTCTTAGCTTCTTTTCAGAGCTGTCATTTGATATTTCGATGCGCTGGTGACGCTAATAGGTTATGTCATTTTCGGCATCATTTTCATCACTGTCGGAATGATGAAAATTCAAATTTAAAACAAACTTGAGAGTACTTCAAAATTTTAAGATTCGACGATGACTCTAAGGCCTGTTCCTCCTCATGTGTTCGAGGCTTTCGAAGCTCTTAAGATCACTGATCTCCTGAAATGCAGTCCAGAAGAAGTGAGGCCTCTGCTGCCTTGCCTTGTTCGCATGGCTTTGATATCGCCCCTGGATATTCCTAAGTATTGTGCTCAGGCGAAGAAAGATGTGCTGACTTTGTTGGCAGGTGTAGAAATAGTCAATGCGATAGTTTCTCTTCTGTCAATAGAATTTCACACTCTAGAGCATGATTTCAAAAAAGAACAGCAGATGAGGTAACCCACGTTCAATTAATTACACTGAATGGTCGTATTAACCAGACAAAGAGATTTGGTATATCGTATTTCTACATTTCTACCATATTTTGTCAAAATCAATAACCATGAAGGTCTTTTTGTAAGATCTAACTCATTGAGTATTATGCCGTTGATATAATCATCCAGTAATTCCTATTAAATATTGATACCGTATTTTAAATTAAATAAATTTCTTCAGACAAAAACCTGGATACTCTCGACAAGATTCTATTCTCGCTCCAGTCTCTGTGAACGGGTTGGCACATCAATTCGAACATGGTGATCCTACCCATCGGGTCAAACTAGTTCTCGCCGAGTTACTGCAAATGCAAGCACAAATTGCAGAATATAATCAAAACAAACTAAACAGTCCCAATTCCGAAACAACATTCAAACCGTCCGAGCTGTTTGACAATGATGTGTATCTCGAAGAAATATCTGATATCATTTGTATTTGCTTGGCAGAACTTCCAATCATATTCAACATAACTGATATCTGTGAAACTTTACTGTATGTGAATAAAGGTCCATCGATCATATGTTGGGTGGTAGCAAACATGCCTGATACATTTAGAGAAGGTTTGTAATTTTTTTCAAAAATAGAAAAATATATTTATAGTAGGTATAATCAAAGTAGCATTATGTCCTTTCTAGTCGTCAATCATTTAGTGTGGAATGCAGAAAGAGGCGAAGACGAAAGTGGGGCTGGTGGCGGGCTCGGTTCCCGTGCTCGAGGACGTGCTTTAGCTCAGTTATGCACAATGGCACCAGGACACGCCTTAGCAGTTCGAGCGCGCTGTGCTGAAGCTTGTCGTTTACCAGCGTTAGCTGTTTCACTTACATTAGATCATGCTGCTACTGATACAACAGGCACTAATAACGATGTTGTAAGTATATTTTTCTATATTCCTTTATTATTTGAAATCGTTTAAATTATTTGATGTATTGTTATGAATATTTCAAATTTAGGTTGCTTTCGTATCCGGTCTATTATTAGGAAGTGAACAATCTGCAAGAAATTGGTTAGCCGGATTTTTGCGAGGAGGTCAAAAGCGTTCACGCAGCGGAGCAGCTGTGGGAACCAGTGCTGTTGCGATCGAATCCGGAGGAGGTGCAGCACGATTAAGAGCAGAACTATTACGAAGACTGCGAACTGCAGCCGTAGGAAACTTGCACCCAGCAAAAGTATTGCAAGCAGCAGCTTTACTGCGACTTTATTGTGCATTCAGAGGAATAGCTGGAATCAAATTTCAAGATGAGGAAATATCTTCTCTTATCCGTTTAGTGACTTCTAAACCACCACCTACTCCTGCCGGAGTAAGATTTGTATCGCTAAGTCTGTGCATGATCATTGCTTGTCCCACTCTCATTAGTGGCCAAGAACATGAGAAGAAAGCAATTGAATGGGTTCAATGGCTCGTCAAAGAAGAAGCTTATTTTGAAAGCGCATCAGGAGTCACAGCATCATTCGGTGAAATGTTATTGTTAATGGCAATTCATTTTCATTCTAACCAACTATCTGCAATCTGTGACCTTGTATGTTCTACGCTTGGTATGAAAGTGCCGATACGTCCCAATAATATGACTCGTATAAAACAAATATTCATTCAAGATATATTCACTGAACAAGTGGTGACTGCTCATGCAGTAAAAGTTCCAGTGACTGTTGATTTGAATGGAAACATACCTGGATACTTACCTGTGCATTGTATTCATCAACTTTTAAAATCTAGAGCGTTCACTAAGAACAAAGTGCCGATTAAAAATTGGATATACAAGCAAATATGCAACTCAGTTGCCCCACTTCATCCCGTTTTACCAGCACTAGTTGAGGTGTATGTCAATTCCATTCTTGTCATTTCAAATCCCAGATGTCAAGAATACGTTAACAAACCAATAACTGAAGAAGAAATAAGGAAAGTGTTTCGTAATTCTGTTTTCGGTGCTCATTTTGATACCAAAAAACGAGTTTACAATCTTGCAGAAATGGACGATACTTCCAATTCAAACGATGACATCCAAATCGAAAAACCCAGTCTTACATCGCAATTACTTTTACTATACTATCTTTTACTATATGAAGATGTTCGCTTATCTAATACTTCATCTCATATTGCCAACGGTAAAAAGGTGAAATGTTACTCAACTGCTTTTCTGTCCGAACTGCCCATTAAATATCTGCTACACCAAGCACAAAGCGATCAATTGAGCTATGGTGGTCTATTTAGTCCTTTGTTGAGGCTTTTAGCAACTCACTTTCCACATCTCTCTTTGGTCGATGACTGGATGGACGATCAAATATTTGGCGATGCACATCACACAATGATGGCTCCATCGGAAAATTTGTCTGAAATGTTAATTATCGAAGCATTTTCAGAAATGGAAACTAATCCTTCAAAAACAAGCAAAATTCTCAAACTAATGCTAACCAAGTACCCGACTGACGTATGGCCGTACGCTGAAACATTTGTACATTATTTCAAAACTGTTCTAGATGAAAGAGTCTCTAGACATATACAAGAACTTTATAGACAAGTATGGCTACGTTTAAACACCGTTCTTCCTCGATCATTATGGGTTATGTCAATAAATGCTCTTTTAGATATGAACAGCGTTTCAAAAAACATAACTCTCACTCAGGAAAACATTCTAGTTGATCCTCTCCAAGTGCTAAGGTGTGACATCAGAGTATTTAGATGTGGACCGATTCTCAAAATAGTGTTGCGCATACTCGAAGCAAGTCTCGCTGCGTCCCGAAGTCAATTATCGAGACATTTGCACGATAAACCATTAATAGAAAAAACCGGTCAACTGACATCAGATGGGGAGAGGGAAGAATTGAAAAACGCTCTAGTTGCTGCACAAGAGAGTGCAGCTCTGCAAATATTGCTGGAAACTTGCTTGGAAACGGAAGAAGACAAAATTCATCCAGAATTAATGTGGTCCTTAAGAGAAGTGAGAAGTATCGTCTGTTCTTTCCTTCATCAAATATTCATATCGGAACCATCACTAGCTAAATTGGTACACTTCCAAGGGTATCCACGAGATTTACTTCCTGTCACCGTGCAAGGCATACCTTCAATGCATATTTGTCTTGATTTCATACCTGAACTTTTGAGCCAAGCTTCACTCGAAAAACAAATATTTGCCATTGATCTAGTATCACATTTATCCATTCAGTATGCACTTCCGAAGGCCATGTCGATTGCCAGATTATGCGTGAATACGTTATCAGTATTATTATCAGTTTTACCTTGCGATTTAAGAGTCGATCTATTCCAGCCGGTTTTACCTTCACTAGTGCGCATCTGCACTGCTTTCCCTCCACTTTTGGAAGAAATAACATCACTCCTGATGCAATTGGGAAGGGTATGTGAATCTCAAGCATCTTTAGGGCACTCATGGAATGATGCAACTATATCTGGTGATTTAGCATACACGCAATCTAAAGTTCAGGATAAAACTAAAGTGTTGATGGCAGAAGTTTTATCAAAAGATATACAAAATACCATGTCTGAAATAATTAAGAAAGCGTTATTGAATGATAGGATTTATTAATCTTTTTTTACAATCCAATATATTTGTACATAAAATAATACATTTGAAATATATATTTTAAAAACACGTGAGAAGAGAATTTGTTAATTTCGTAGGATATTGTTCATCAATTTGCCTATATTCCAGAGCACATTTGTTTCTTTCCATTGTGTGTCCTATTTCATGATATATTTGAGCCTTAAAAACAAAACATATGTTACAGCCAATAAAGTTAAAACACACAATTATTTGTACTCACTTGCAAATACAACACATCTTTAATTCTACTGTATGCTTCGACTTTATTGAAATTCGACTTCACATCTTTCAGTAAATCTGTACACAATGCTAATACTTTAGGTCTTCTATCACCTGTTTTTGGAGCACATGCTATTCTACATTTCACATAAAGTAACATTGCTGCAAAAACAAACAAACTTATAAAATTAATCAATGCAAACATATACAAAAATACTATACACAACCTCTGGCTCGATCAAAAGGTCCCCCATGCGCCATAATTGTGGACAAAACCCGTTGCACTATAGCCAAAGCGTTCGTCACACAACCCAATTGCAACTGTACGTTAGCCACATGCATCTCAATTACGGCAGCATGATAATACAAATAGTTTCCGACGGCCAACGAGAGAGCTTCATTCAGTCGTGTTATGCTTGTGGATGAGATATTGTGAATTCCGCTGCATGAGTTTTCGATTTGTGCAGCGAGTATCATCGCACGTATTCGCAACGTTAAAAATAGCTGACTGTCATCACTGTTATTGCAATTGTTTAAAATATCATTCAAACAAGCCATAGCATATAACGGTTCTTCTTTCATAAAGTGAAGTTCAGCTTTAATTAGTTGACTTTCCCAACGATCGATAGAAGCCAATTGATTTGCAGCCTGTTCTGCTTCTTGCCACTTTCCTAAAATGAACAATTGTTTAAGTGCTGTTTCATCTTTTTGGTATACAAAAATTCAGCCATAATTATGATAATGATCTATGATGTGAAATTGAATAAAATTAATTAATAATTTATTTCCATAAATCATTCAATATCTCAAAACGAAAGAAACATGATTTAGACCATAGTCATAATGATAAAAACAAATGTTCACAGATTAAAAACCTGATAATAATGAATGGTTTGCAGTGATTATATGCTGAGTCCGCATCCAGAGAAGGCAATTGGGTGGACGAGGAGCTCGTGCTCGAGCATGCTGCAATATTGCATTCGCACTAGTACGATGCCCTTGTAATGCAACCATCTGTGCAGTACCACAAATGGCCAAACATGCAGCTTCACTTTCCCATTCGCCAGCTTATAAAAACATTAAAGCTACTCATACTTGCAACATTATGACAAAAAATACATTGATGTAATTAGATACCTGTATTTAAATTCAATAGCAGCTGACAACAAACAGATGCCATTTCAGTTTTCCCATATAAAGACCATAAAACTGCTCGATTAGCCAAACTAATTTGCACTAAATCAGTCATCGAATGTTGACAATGAACAACATCTCCTTTTATCAAAAGCTAAAAATTTTTTAAAAACAGTTGAAGGTTTTTTGACTATTGAAAATATAAAATTATTTTAAAACTTACGCTGAAAAGACCTGTGGGTGGAACCTTTCTGAAGACAGCATGTTGCACATAAGCTTGAGCAGCGAGAGCTACTCTGTGCTTTGCACAAGATACTGTTGCTCTCGGAGTTCTTGGAGGTATGATTGGGCAGTTTCCATTACCGTTTATACGCTGCAACCAACCAGCAGCTTGCTGTAAGCATAAATTGTCTCCAGCTTCTTGTGACATTATCACAGCTTCCTTCAATGCAATTAAAGCTTGCTCTCTGAAATAACATACTGGTATTTTGCAAAGATACAAGGTGTCTGCCAGATTATTATATACTTTAAATCGGATTCATGATGACTGGCGTCACAATAAGAATGAGAGAGTAATACAATTCAACTTGAAATTGTTGGTTAAATCTTTTTCCTCTTCATTCCTACCACTAAATGTAATGTACTTTCACTTATGAATTCTGATTTAAAATGTACAGTCTGCTGGGTAATAAACTACATAATTCAAAAAAGGTAAATATGTATCTCTCAAAATCCACAAAAAAATATATAGGTACGCACTTGTGACCGAATTGTGCATGCAACACAGCTAAATTAAGAGATGCATATCTAAATCCTCGATTCCTATCAGCGGTAGAAGTATTATTTGAACTTGTCTTCGCACATCCTGCACTGCGATCAAAACATCCATACAAACTATCTAAGGCACCACAAAATTCACGTTCCCGCAAACAATTTAAATAACTCAGAAAATGCTGAAAATCAAATGAAATTATTCAATTGCACAAATTGAAATAATAATAACAGAAACTAACCGCATCTGCATAGTCAGGATTGTCTCGTATGATATCAGATATGGTTTCCTGAAGCCGTGGTGGAGACATAGCTCGAGGTTCACTCGATTGTAACAATGCTGCTTGTTGAGCAGTAAATAGTTCCGCTTGTTTCCTCGACCATTGACATTGCTCAAAATCGCTATGTTAAATATTCCATAGATTAATTTATAGAAAATAAATATCACAGCCATTAGTATAGTAGAAAAAAGGGTCCATTTTTTTTGGCAGGTATCCATGTTGAAAAACATTGTGCTGTAAAACGCATAGTATTATACCATGTAGTCTAATTTCAGCTTAAATTTAATTGCTAGCTTTTTTAAAATATGTACCTAGACTATGAGCATTATTGAGTTGCACAGCTTGCAGTCTTCCAATGTGGCTACCGGCCAAACAAAATAAACTCCTTTTCCACTACACCATTTATAATAATGCACAGTAAAAAACATTACCCATCTTTATCAAAATTAATTTTCTTTTTAGCATTATCTGAACTTAATCTATCTTGATTAGGTGCAGGAAATTCTAACAGATTATCAGTTGAATCCAGTTTCTATAATATATAATTATTATGAAAATGATTAGAAATCAACTTATAAATTATGAATATAAAAAATATATTTACATCTTTACTTTGACATCTGATTAGAGATCCTGGCCTCCCTTTTTCATAATAATTACAAAATGATCTATAAACTGAAGTTACTTGTGAAAAAGAAAGTTTATCTAAATACAACATCATCCTGCGCAAATATAATCCTAAA
Source organism: Cheumatopsyche charites (assembly GCA_024721215.1). Taxonomy (NCBI): domain Eukaryota; kingdom Metazoa; phylum Arthropoda; class Insecta; order Trichoptera; family Hydropsychidae; genus Cheumatopsyche; species Cheumatopsyche charites. Next base: position 1,758,763 of record CM045576.1, read on the forward strand.
ACAAATCTTCGTTTACTAATTGTACAAATAAAAACTCACAATCAGTCGATATCTATAATATTGGTCAACCTAAAACACTAGTTTTACTAATCACACAGAGAGTAGTCTCTTGCGGATCGAACATCAATTTCAATACAGAATCGGATATACAATCCATTAATGCATTGATTCCTTCTTCATAAATTTGTTTTAATCTATTGCAAAAACTTTGTAAATGTTCGTTCAAAATATGATATTTTCCTGAAGTCAATAATGTTTCTAATTCCTTAAATTCCATATCCGGACACTGAAATAAAATTTGATCAATAACTGTCCACATTATAACAATAGTCTAAAAGGGAAACTTTATGATCTTGTTTACCAATTTTGACGAAGTTTGATAAAAATGAGATTTTAATATGTTTATACCTACAAATACTGGTTAACGAAGAAAATACAACACTGATTGTGAGTGTTTTATGAAAAATCAGAAGTTGAAGTTCAGTAAATATATTCCGTCGGATTCCTATGATTCACCATCATTCATGTTTATATTTATTGCACTTCTAACAATTTTCGTCAAAAACGGTGACAAAGTACATAAAATCTGAAGGTAAAAGTAGTCGACACGTACCTGAATCAACTTCAATACGAGCATGCAAAAATCTTTTCTATATTTTGGCATCACAATATTCTGATTGATTCCTTCCTGAACTGAAATTGATGAAACAAATTGAAAAAGAAATTGAATCAGTTGATGAATAAAATTGACGAGCAACGCGTACTTTGTTGTTTCAGAATACAAAACTCCCTGATGAATACTACAACGGCAATTTTATGAGACGTTATATTTTCCATGGTATGTACCAGATAAACAAAACACGCCGTACGATCAACTATCAAAAAATCAACTGCCAAGTGTCAAACTGAAAAATTGTTGCCAGTTGATGAAATTCAAATAGTTACACACAAGTAGGGTCGCGAGACTGGGGAGACTTCTTCCTCATTCCTCATTCCCCTTCCCATTCTGGAAAAACTAAAAGACATACCAAGGTAAATTATTTTTTATTATCAGCAATGATAAACAGTAATGTATAATGGCGAATGGCTACAATAGAATCATTCAGATTTGAAAGATTAGGAGAATACACGGCTGCATGCTCCTTCCTTTTTTTGCCTCTTAACTCCATTATGAAAGATAAGATTTTTTTTAAATATATGTCAAAACACTCGGAATTTAATTAGGTTTACTCGGTATAAGCACCATTTGAAGCAATCTATCCGTTTTTTGATAAAGTCGAAAAAACAGAGAAGAGGCGAAAAGGCCAAATTTTAACATTTGGATTACTTGCAATCCCCTCCAATGGGTGACTTGATCCGAGGGAAAATGGAAGTTTATAGGCGTCCAGGCATTTTTAAACTACACGAGGACAATTATGAGATATCAAAACAGCCGCTGAAAGAAACAATACACAAAAGTTCGTACAACAATACATACGTACATCACATATGCATACGCAATACATTACATACTATACACACTTCCATCTCTTCTTCCCAGATTTTGACAGAGTTGTTGGAGGGCCGTGATAGTTTAAATTCGTTTTTCATATTCTCCAAGCAGATGTGAAAAAAACCGACCCTAAATCAAAATGAAAACTCATGCATATTTTGTTAAAATAGTGTCCAAAATATTATCTGTTAATCAATAATCTTCCAAATCTGAAAATCCTATTATAGCCATTTACCATATGTCATAATTTACCGATGCTTTCAATAGAAAATAATGTATCGCTTTTAGTTTTTCTGGAATGGTGGGAGGGATTGAGTCTTCGGTTGGGATCAAGTAGCCCCACCCCTACAAATTCTACTCCTTTGCTAAACGACATACCTACCTAATTATTTCAAAAAACTTATTTTAAATTACTAATTGATTGATAAATCGATCCCAATAGAAACAGCATAATAATATACGTACAAAATATATTTTTTTTTATTCTATTTCATTCATCAAGTAGCATTTAACAATTAACCCAGTAAATCTGTTATACCTAAAGTGACCATACGGCCTGTCCCGTTGTCCTCAAGCATAGCATCAGGACGTCAAAATGTCCTGTTTTCAAAGAAAGAAACACACCGTAACAATTTAAAAATATATACCTACCTAAATTGCAAGATAAATCTGATTTTTGTTTAATCAATTATGATACATCAGATCCTATTATGTTATAAGGCCAAATATTATAAATTTCTGAAATAGGTAGTTAAAAAAAATATGGATTCCCCGCTAGATTCAGTAAATGAACCAATAATTTAAAACAAAAACTTTTGCATAATTATTGAATATATTGTAAAAAATCATGCCGGGAATTACATTCTAATTTAGAAAACAAACCCAGTAATACAACGAAGAAAATTCGTTCTTCAGAAAAATATAAAACATGTATTTTTTATATTTATATTGTTCATACCTGTTCTTTTTTATTATTACATAAATAAAAACTGATAAAATTAGTTTTTTCTCGAATACATATACTATTATGTCGAAAATTGGTAAATGTCCCGTTTTGAATCCAAAAATAAATGATCACATTAGTTAAACCTAGGTTTAATTAAAATCAATAGTGTATTTTTTATATATCTATTCACACTAATATACCTATATACATATAAGTATATACATATATGTTTGTAAACACTGAAACAAACATTTACAATTAACATGCTATAACATTCCTATCAATTTCAAATTTGTTACACCAGGTCTTAAATTGAATTTTTTGTAGTAGGTACCTACTTTCAAAGACTAGGTAAATTGTGAATTTTTGAATACTTAAATTTCCTTAAAGTGGTGAGAATAGAGACCTCTACTCTAGATAATTTGAAGGCATACCTACTCTGATTGTGAAATATTTAATTATAATTGTAAGAACCTCTGTTAAAAAATAACCTTTGATAATACATATTTATTAAAAATTAAAAATTCAATTAAATAGGTAATGAAACTTTTAAAATTTACCTATCTATGTGTTAACCTACTATTTTCTATCCTGACTTTTTGATCGTGATTGTTTTGTTGTCTTCTTATCCTGAAATTTCGATTGCGTTTTTTCCAATAAATCAGGAATAATCAAACCCAAACCTCTTAAACTATGTAAAGTTGACTCTGCACCTTTGTAATCACTCTCTTTTCTTCTTAATGTAACAGTTTCAAATGGAAAACCTTTAATATCATCATATTTTTTTTTTTTATTACCCCACTCCATCCTATTTCTAGCTGCTTCTCCTGCCTTACTCGTGCCAAATCGTTTTTTACTGTCTTCATCAGAAAACTCATCATCTGGCATATATAATGCAAATTTCACCTTAACTTCATCCGATTGAGTAATTGCTGCAGCTATTATCCGCCTGTGATCTAGCACTTGCCAAAAATCTCCTATCATTACTGCTTTAACTGGATCACCTACATATCCAACCTTATTCATATTTTCTACTACTTCTCCAATATGCTTGCCATCTCTTGTAAGTTCATTAACACTTGTTTGTGAAGATAGTATTGTCTTATTAATTATTCTTTTTTTAAGTTCATGAGCAGTTATTTCAGAATCGCAAGTACGACGACCACCAAACGCATTCTTAGATATAGAAAATTTATGCCAGCCTTGCTCGACGAGGTATTGCATATCAGGACTGTGTTCAATATAGTCAGCTATATTAGTGCGGAAATCTTCTGGTGTCATGTTAAAAGATATTTTTTCTGACAGTGCCTCAAATAAACAATTATTATTTGATTGATTATTCCTGTTGTCATCCGAAATACAGTTTCCATCAAATTGAAAATGATTGTCTTTCAACTGAAGTTTAATAGTTAATCCTTCTACTCCTTCTGTTCCAGAGGAGAATTTTTGTCTTATGCCATCTTCTCCTTCAATAATAATAGCAAATCTTCTAATTCCTCGTTTTTCTAACATTTTGTGTATTACTTTAGTACATGCATCAACACATGTCATATCCATTGGAACATTCTCTCTAATTATAGCAGCAAATAATTTAGAATTTTTAGTTTTAGCCATTAATTTGATTAAGTCTTTATGATATTTTTTTGTAATTTGGTTTTCCACTTCAGATGTTTCGTCAAATTGACGGGCATCCTGTAGGTTTTCTTCATACTCTTGTTTCAACTTTTCAAAAAATTCAAAATACCCACTTTCTTTGAAAGACTGGTATCCTTCTTGGATTTTTTCTCCAACACTTTTAACTAGACGATTAGCACCTTCTGTAAGGATAGGGGTCACAATATGTTGTGCTATAATTTGTCCAGCTTTTTCATGAAGCAACAATTTCCATTTATCAATCACTTCTTTTTTAAAGCTTTCATAATCTCTCTCCTCTTCTAGTTTTTGACTTGATGAATTCAGTTTACTTTTCATTTTCTGATTCAATTTATCTAAAAAATCATTAGTAATCAGTGCTAAGTTGACTAGCTGACCAACACGTTCTGACCAAACTGCTACCTGGGTAATACAATATACAGGTAATTCCAAATTGTTACTTGTTTTGCTTCTTTTTTTAACAGCTTCTTCAATTCCTCGAATTACATTATTAGATATCTTGCTGGCAATGTGTAAAAACTTTTCCACATAACTTTGTCTAGTTAAAACATTCTTAGTTATGTCATCTATAAATAGTTTTGCATTCTCTCTTCCTAATTCCTTATAGATTTTTTCTAAATTTACAGATATATTATGCTTTTCTATGTTGTAACTGATATTTGAAAAAAATTCAGAAGCAATACCATCACATAATATTTGAAGATGATTTTCAACAAGAGCATCAACTCCTACAGTAGCTAATCGTAAGCCAAATGCAACCCCTTCTATAGACTTTAATGCAATTCGCTTCACAACTTCCTTCCCTACCGTCTTCAAACCTACTTCTTCAATCAGATTTTTGCCACCCATTTCTGCAAATCTCATACCATTCTTTCCAATATCGGGTCCGGCAAGTTTATATCCAATACGTGATACCTTAGCACCTCTTGAAAGATAAGCTCCTATACCAACAGTAATAGTTGTCATCATCAAACTTACTAGCTTATGATGTCCATAGTCTTTCCAACTAAAATAACCAGACTTTAAAGCACCCATGGCAAAAAAGAGATCGCTTACACCCTCATTGATAAATCCTGCACCCACATGAGTCATAATGCCCACTGAATATAACTCTATTACAGCACCTATAGCTATTTGACATACTCCCATAGCAGCTACTACTGCGGTGTTGAAAAGCATCGCTCGTGTCCATTTTTTCTCATCTAATAATAACAGTTGATCTAATCCATTGAGGAGAAATAAGTGCACTTCTTCTATGTTTGCAAAATCACCTTGAACACAAATCTCTGTGAAAGGTTTCAATTTACTGTTAGGAACTTTAAAAGCCTTCAATGAACCTTTTGATTTTTTCAATGTACTAACAATATTTTTAATTGTGTCATCTTTTGATAGCATAAATAGGTTATCCAAAACTTTTTCCACTGTTTTATCAATATTTTGCTTTATGTTTTCGTGATCTTCAAGATTGAAATTCAAGGGTGTTTGTCTTTTGTCAGGACTGTTAATATAATAAAGATCTTGAGGTAATCCAGGGTAGAATTCAATATTTTCCTTGCCAAGAACTTTTTCTGTGATGCTTTGAATTGGGTTGCAGTTTTTGACAATCCAATTTTTCTCAATCAAATGAGTGAAAAGCTTTTCTATATACTGTTTTGGAATAAGTTTATCTTGCGAAAGTATGAATTTAAATTTGTCTTTAGCCATTGCTTGACTATACATACTCTTCAACTTTTCATCCAAATCTTCATCTTCGATTGTCACCATAGTAGGTCTAATGATCTCTTGATCCAATAAATTAAAGAATAAACCTTGATGTGGGTTGGCCATTAATTGCAAACAGATGGGTAAGTTTTTTTCTTCTAACTGCCTTACAAGTTTTTGCAGAGCTATTCTATAGGTGAAACATATGAACAATAATGCTCTTGTATCATTTTCATAAACTGGGCAAGAAGGAAGCCGAACCTGATCAATTTCATTAAATCTGATCTTTAATTTATAAGCACTATTTTCTGAGTCATCCTTTTTCTCAAGAACTTTTCGCATAACAAGCTGTGCTAAAATTATTTCAGCATCACTTTTAGAAATATTTGCTTTATTAGTAAAGTCTTCTATAGTAATAGAGTCATAACAAGTAAGAACACTAGATTCAATTTTACTAGAATCTATGTATGCCTTCTTATTAATTGAAAATATCCTTTTTTCTTTTAGTATTTTATATTTGTCTTTACCTACGATATTTGTAAGATCATCCTTTTTGAAAATATTAGTATTATCTTTTTGATGTGTAACCCATTCTGCGTGTAAAAGAATCTCTTTATTATCGAGCTCTATAGATTGCTTTTTTAACTCTTCTTGATCTATTTTTGCATTCAAAAGTTCCAACAATGAAGGATCTATTTCTTTCAATTTTTCATTATTAACTTCAACACACTTTACTTCTTTGCTTAGAATTTTTTCTTGAATAAGTAATTTCCAAAATGCATTTCGATCCGGTAGCTTTATGTCTGCTTTCATCGATTTTTGGAACTCTTTTTCATCAATTTCTTTTCCATTGTACTTGAATAGAAAACATTTCAATTCTTTAATAGATGCTCCATAACTAGAACTAATGACTTTCAGATCTTCTTCGGCGATATTCTCTTCCACTTTTGGCCTCTCTAGTATACCATTTTTAAGAAGATTATTATACAGATAATCGGCCAAGTCTTCCTTAATATCATAATTGAAAAAAGATTGCGGCGAAATAGTGTGACCGAAAATATCATCTATGGACCGTGAAAATATATAATACAGGTTGGCCAAGCTCTTTTGCTGTTCTTCATAAGCATCGATTTGAATTATGCTTTCATTATTATTCTTCTTAATCTTACCAATGATGTTTGCTGCATTGATAGCAAATTTACTATGTTTATCTAAAAGCCTTGCAGCTTTTCGTAATTCTTGATTAAATTCTTTCTCAACCTCATCTTTTAAAGATTTCCGTTCCCAATCACTCTTTTTTCCTATTACAAATGCCTTGTAATAGTGGGCTGCTACAGAAAAATTAGACTCGATTTTAATGACTTCATTAAACAGTTGAATAGCATTTTCATATTTTTTATTTTGAGAAAGATACTTTCCAAGTTTAATCATTTGAATCGGATTCCCTTCAACCCAATCTGGCCAACTTGTGCTATCAGCGCTCAATTTTTTCAATTGTGAGATAAATTTGTCCAGTTGGTTGTTAAGATTTCTTTCATTCTGTTTGTCTGACAAATGTAATATATATTTATTGTGTTCGTCGAGCCAAAAAGCCCATTTGTCCAAACAACTCTGCAATAAAATTTCTTTAACTTCAGTAGCCACTTTTTTATCATCGAGGTCTTTTTTCAGCTGCTCATATTGCTTTTTAAATGATTTAAAACAGTTTTCTTCTGTAGTAATTTGGGTATCATAACAAGCTTTGATGTCTGATATACGATGTAATTCTTCAGTATCACGCCCTTTTTTCATATCCAATACTTTTGAGTTACTATATCCTCGTCCTTTTGTGTTCATAATTATTAGTTGACCAGATCCGGAATCTCCACTTCTCGCTGATCGCCCAAATGCTTGCTGTTCAACTCGAATATTGTTTGGTAAATAAGATAAACAAACATGCAATCCTCCCTTACTTCTCAACCCCTTTGTAATTTTTATATCCGTTCCACGACCAGCTAAATTTGTCGCAATAATAATTTGTCCTTGATTTAATTCTTTACTACCTTTAATAGTTTCGAACCCTTCATCAAACTCTTCATAATCTCGAGTATAAGTATGAACATGTTTTGCATTCTTTCCTCCAAAACCTTTGTATAACATCTCTACATCATTTACTGTTTCACATATAATCAAAACAGATCGTTTTTTGACTTCAATTAGTTTTTTTGTCTCATTGCATATTTTTTCAATCCACTCTTTTTTTCCAGTACAAAGAATAGGTTTATCCTCGTGAAATTTCTTCGTACTAGCTGTAGGTATAGTCACAAACTCTACCTCGTGTATTTCCTTTAGTAAATCTCTTTCTCTCTTTGATCCTAAGGTGCCTGTTAGCCCGTATAAGTTCTTATATGATTTGAAAAAAGAAACGTTAGAGATAAAAACAGCTTTTAAGCTTTGTAATGACAATTTACACCCATGTTTGAGTTGTAAAAACTGGTGTAGTGCTTCATCCCACTGAGAATTTGTTTGATCTGTACCTGTATCTCTATCAAGAATTGTTATATTAGGATTTCTATCTGGACTAGTAGCAGTTTTATCTACATCCACTACATAATCTTCTCCTGCTTTCATAAAGAATGCAATCACAGCACTATTAATCCAACAATCCAAGTGCTGTTCAATAAATGGTTTGAGATAATTCGGAACATGTATAAATTTTTCTCTTTCAACACACTCCTTCAAAAGATAACGAAGACGATCTTTGTAACATTCAAATTCAAGTGAAAGCACTTCATTTAATTCATTCTCATGAATGTTTCCTTTTAATATTTTTCCTTGATCATCTAATATGTTAACTTTGATTAAACGCTCCCAGATAGTATTTTTTTCCACTTCGCCTAATGCGGAATCAACTGTTGTAATATCTTCTATTTTTATTAGACCGTATAAGTCATGTAGAACAGCTTCTTTAATCGCTTTAGCGTTAAAAGCATGAGAAAGTTCTTTGTGATCTACAGCTGGCCTATTAATCCATTGCCAAATATAAATATAAACAGATTCTAGCTTATCGAAACCTGCAAGATCGTGAGATAAGTACAGCATACTATTGCCTTTGTCAAGTAACATGCTATCTACTTCATCAACAATCACATTTTCAAATTTACGGTCTCCTAAAATATTTTTCCCATAAAATTTATCTAGCAAATAATCGCGCTGGAAATTAGATAAGTCACCATATACCACCTGACTATCTGAATATGCTTCCTTTCTTTTACCAACATCTTCACTACAATTGTGTGATACATTAATGCCAAACAAATCATAGATATCTCTATTATCTTCAGCATCACGTTTTGCCAATACAGATGAACTAGTTATAACATCTACTTTCTCTCCACAGAGCGATTTCATAATTGATGCCGCTACCACAATCAACGATTTTCCCTCTCCAGTGGAGACTTGTGCTAGAGTACTTCGATTGTTTGTCAATAATGCTAATACAGTTAATCTTTGAGTATCACGAAGCTTAAATTTTCTTTTCAGCTCTATTGCTCTATCAATTACAGCAAGTGTTTCTGTAATATCACACTTTCTTTCTTCAAAACTACCAGAAATTAAAGCAAAAAAACTAATATTCCGAATTTTTTCCATCCAATTTTTTATATCATTTTCTGTAAAACTTCCTACAAGTTTTCCATCAATTTTAAATTTATCAATACTTTCAATAATATTCTGAATTTTTGGCAATTCGTTCAAAATTGTTTTAGAAGTATTAGCATTGCTTGTGATTAGTTTAACTAATTGCATTATCTTCCGTTCTTCGTCATAAACAGTGAACTTTTGCTGCATTTTCTGCATCCACTTATCAATGTTAAACCTGCTTAAGGCATTCAACTCTTCCTCACATAAGTTCCATTTTTCATTATGAAAATTAGATAAAATTTCTGTTACCATATTAGATGACAATTCTCGTTTTTTCCTTTTTAAAGCCTCCATAAATTTCTCGACTAAGAGGGCACCAAAAATATTTTCTATAGATAAAAGATAATAAGAAGCTGTTGATAAGTCACTCCCTTCCCAATCTGCTAACTGTGATAGCTTACATGTCCAGTATTTTTCTTTTAAAGCATAAGACCATTCAGATAACTCTAGACCTTCTAAACTAACCGTCTCATTTGAAATATTACTTAATAAATGCAGAGTATCTTCAAAGTATTCTTTAGAAATTGAATTGCTTGATTTGTGTAGATCTAATTTTATTTTAAATAACAACAAAATGTCCTTATTTTTAATTTTAGATAAATACTTTCTCCATTCAGGTTTTTCTGTTAATGTTTTTTTTAAATAATTTTCTATTTGTAGTAATATCAATTCATCTGTCCAGCTAGTTTGAGGATGAGCTGCAACTATCCAACAAAAGATGTTCAACTCACTTTTACCTTCAATCACAGAACTTAGAATTGAGTTTATTAAAAAATATAATTCTTGAGAAGACACATACCTTCCTTCATTAAAAAAGCGCTTTGATATATTATGCAAAATTTCTTGTTGTCCAACATATTGAGATGAAATTTTATCCAATCGCCCTTTCAACTGTTGCCTTTCCCCTTCAGGGAAACACTTGATGATTTTTTCTATATCTTTCTTTTCATCAAAAGACTGTTCAACTTCTGAAGAATTGTTATTAGATAGAAAAGCTTTATTCTTCAAGTAATCATCAAATTCTTTTTTACATTTTAATGAATTAATTTCTGCAAAAATCTGCGCATAACGACCATCTATTTTTTTACGCTCTTCTTCTAACTTCAAGTAATTTTCATCAATATTCAATTGTTTATATTTCTGGTCTCTGCATAATATGTAAATAGTTTGTTTGGCTGAAGGGTTGTGATCGTCTTGCACAGAAAATTTATTATCTAGATCTTCAACATATACTCTGATGTTGATATCGAAAATGTAGGCTAATAATTCTCTATAACTTTTTGACGATAGACCCTTTTCTTGAATATACTTATTGTGTTCTTCAATAACAGCTTGATCTTGACAGCATTTATTCCAGTCATATTTTTGCTCAAGTTGACCTTTAAGGCGATTATAATGAGCATTCAAAAGTTTATCATTATGAATTTTTTCCTCCAGCTTATTCTTTAGAGATTTATCTATAATATTTTCAATCCATAAAGTAAAAATTTCTGCATGCCTTGACTGAGATATTTCACTCTTAAATGCCTCAAAATATATACTTAAACTGTGTTTTTGTTTTTCCAAAAAATCTCTGAACTCATCGTAGTACTTTTTAATACTCAAATGTACCCCTTCTGATTCTCCTACTTCTAAAATAAACGTTATCAAAGAGGCTTTCATGATTTCACAATTTTCATCACTATTCTGTTTACAATATTTGAAGATTTTCTTGTAATTTTGTTCATTATTTTCATAAAAATATTGATTCAGAGTTCCTAAAACAGGATGAGAAAAAATATTGTTATTTTCTTTTGCTTCAATAAGATATCTTACAGCACTTTCAGGCATTATTTTTTCATTTCCTGAAACTTTTAGATAAAGTGGCAACTGTTTTACAATCTCCTCCAATATAGTAAGTCTATACTTATCAAGTAAAAGTTTTTCTATATCTTTTAGCTTACTATTCTTTTCGTAAGTTTGCAAAGTTCTTGAATCAGTACTTTTTAAAGTTTTGAAAAGTGGAAATAACTGACTAAGCTGCGATAAATTCATCACTGTATTTTTCAACTGAAACCAATTATTTAGATCTGATGGTTTTTTCTCTAATTTATCAATCAAATTTGTAACATCAATGGTCTTTTTGTATTTGGTATTAGTAAATGTTGTAGTTAAGATACTGCTATAATCTTTACTTTTATTCTGATAAGGAGAATGACGTTTAGTTCTCAATTTTGCAGTTTGCTTTTCCTGTTCTTTTTGATTTTCAACAATTACTCGCAATGCACCTTGTTTAGTACTCTCTATATTGGATTGTAAATTCTGCATCATACTTTTTATGGAGCTGAAATGATGAGAATATGTAGATAATACGCTGCTTTGTGAAATGTTCTTTTTTCTTACAGCTTTAGCTTGATGTTTTCGGTCATCGTTTTTTCTGGTATTCTTTCTTTCTTCATATTTTTTCTGCTTTTTATGTTCAATGTACCTAGTTGTAATACCTACATATTTGCGCTTATATGGACACCACACTCGATCACTTGGACTATTATCTTTGTCATAATATTCTAGTGTGCACTTGCTGTTTTCATCTCTACCTCGAAATTTTGTCTCTTTCCAGAATTGATAGTCCAAATAACCCATATCCCAACCGTTTTTTCCATGGCTACCATATAGGCCTCCCTGTCCTTTTTCTCCTTCTCCTACTTGCTCAGTACGTTTCACAATACCAATTTCCAGACTGCTATTTTCTATATTTCTTACTATTATCTCTCCAGCATATCCTCCTTGACCACCTAAACCATATTCTCCACCCTGTCCTCCAGATTGTCCTAACGATCCTTCATAGAGAAGAAATGCTTGGCATGATGAAAAAAGACCGTAACAATAAGAAAAAGTTATCTCATTTTTTTTATTTGTTGTAACTTCTAAAAAAACATCATGTCTTGACCATTCTTCATTTTTTACCCAAGAATCTTTCTTTATCTTGTCGACAGTGTTAAACTTTAATGCATCTCTGATATGTTGATCAGCAACACTCTTAACAGCTGAAGGAAATTTCTTATCAAAATCACCTGTTGTAATACCCACTCCATCCTCTCCATTGTTTCCATTTCCACCATCTTGACCCTTACTGCCCTTCCCACCGTTTGAAATAATAGTGAAATTTTCCGGATTTTCTACTTTTTCTACTAGAATCAAGACATTCCCACCACTTTCACCAGGATAACCATCCTCCCCTTGCTTACCATGACCATCTTCGCTAGTACCTGCATTATCAGTATAAATATGATTGCTATCCTTTCCGGATACATCCCATGTTACTTTATCGTGAACTTTTATTGTTTTTGCTAAAATAACGATATTCTTTCCATGCCACACTTCACTTTTAAAATCTTCATCAACATGTATAATATTAGCGCCAACAAAACGCACTTCTTCTATGTTTTCTGAGAATTTATTCTCAAGTTGTTTCACAATTTGACTGACAACGACATTTTTACCTGTTACTTCGATAACTAATCGACCGTCTATTTCTCTTTCTTTTAATTCTACCGGCTTAATATAAGCACCTATGATTTCCTTAAATTTGTTTACCAGAAAAAAATTTCCCTTCAAATCTACTATTGCTTCTTTCAAAACTTTAAGATTTTCACCATAAGTATCTACTTCAAGCTTCATTATATTTTTGATCAATTTATCAAATGATAAATCATTGTGGTAAAAAACTTCAAGTTCTAATCCAACAATAATCGATTGATTATTTTTAGAGCAGTTTAAAAAGTCAATCAAAGTTTCTAGAAAAATTAATTCTTTTTCAACAGAATCGCTATAGTTTAATATTTGTTCCAAACATTGCATTTTGAATTGGTTTATAAGTATTTTGTTGTTTTCCTCATCTATCAATTTGGTGTGTTCAGGTTCTGTTAAAAGTTTATAATATTCCAGTTGTTTGAAAGGATCGGGGACATCACTTAAGTTTTGGATAGTGTCTAGTGAATTGAAAACATCTCGAATAATATTCCAACTTTTACTCTTAGCAAGTTTTTCAAAGGTACCTTTGGCCTCAATTTGCCAAGACTCTGAGCAAAGTTTCATATATTTCCGCTCAATATAAGCATTATCAATACAGCTAAGCGATTTATCAAACTTTTCTTCTATGCAACTTTTGATCTGCGATAAATTACTTTTGTTTTCTGTAGTTTCTTTACTGATAATATCTTCTATTTCCTGTCTCTTATCTTTATATTTCTCAGGTTTATTCTTGTTTTTTTTCAAATAATCATAAGCTTTATTATCTTGCATACTCCAAATAAATTGACCAGCCAGTCGATATGCTTGAACTGAAGATAAGATAATATGGATATAAATAAAGATGAATAAGAAGTACCAAAGGTTGAATCAAATTTGTGCAAATTCGACTTTAACCATTTGAATGCTGACCACCATTTCAATATACTAAAAAAGAGCGCGATTTGGCCCTTTTTTATTATTTAAATGGTTAATAAGACAATAATCGAAAATTCGAAAAATATGACAAAAAATCAAAAACTACTCACAGCCAACTATCAAAAGCAATTTCACTCCAGCAATGAGTAGAAGTAGATGTATAATCATAGTTTTGCATTCATCTAGTAAAAAGTATGCTGCAGCCTACAGTAAAACTTATAGTTATACTACAACTTATGCTGAATATTTGCTTTGTGTAAGTTAGATGTTATTTAATTAATTGAAAATGTCGTTTATATCTTCAGATATTAATTTGAAGACAACTCACATACTCCCGCCTAATAACAATGCCTATCACAGAGTAGCCAATTAAGTACTGTGATGCTGTAGTATTGCTAACGTACATAGGTACTATACTTAAGTGCAAACTTTTTACCTATCTGTCGATTTTCCTTACCAATCCAATAGATAAGTAGATACAGTTGAACCTATTAATACACATTCTAAAAATATGCGTTAAACTTTTTTTTATACGCAACTTATTAATACGCGATTTCTAGGGTAACCGTATTTTTCAAATTCAAGACAGAACACTTCAAGAAATACATTTTCTCCAATCACATTTTATCTTAAATAAATAAAAACATGGTAGGTAGGCAATCATTTTCAACACGTAAGACAAAAAATTGACCGCCTAATAGTGTTCTTTCATTAATTAATTTAAATATAAATTTGATTTTCATATTAATGATGTTCGAAAAAACAACTTTTCACTATGGCTATATGAACATTTTTTATTCATCATCACGTGACTAGATAACATAATATCGAAAATTTTTCAAGATGATCAGGATCCTTTCACACCAAACAAAAACTGCCATTATTCACAATTTGATCTACCGATAACTAATAATACTGAACCAAGTGAGTACATACATATACACATACATGTATTGAAAATTAACAAGTGACATGGCGAAAGCATCGTATGGTCAGCTCAATACAAATTTATTTATTTTGATGAACTTGTTTCGAAATTTAACAATAACGCCAATTTTTAATATGTAAGGGAGAGACGGGCGAGTTGTTCCGATTTTCGATATCATATTAAATTATACTATGAAAATGAAACTTTTGATTTTCTACATATGCAAATATTGAATGAAAAACTATCGCTCTTTATATTATAATACTACAATCACTTTTCCTAATACACCCAACTCTCATTTTACACGGTGGATACGGACCAACAAAAATCGTGTAAAAAAGTGACATTTTACATAGAAAATCGAATATTGGTTCCCAAAATTTTAAAAACCGTGTTATTTCAAAAATAACGAAAGTTTAGTATGGAAAATCGTGTAAAAAAGGTAAAAGTGAAAACTCAATATATGTATGTATGTAAAAATTCTAATATTATTATTTAAGTATTTCAAAAAAACGATACAATGAATTATTAATTATGTCCTTATATACATATGAATACTTACATAATTGCTATTAATCGCTACTTGATAATTTATTTAGTTTGGCAATAACCGCTGTATTTATGACGGTCACGGAGTGTCAGTTAAGTTAGTTTCGACCTTTTTCACATCGAAATTTATGATTTCTGTTGACTTTGATTTTCTACGACATTTTTCATTTCGCGATATTCATTATATAGTTCAAAGAAACCGTGTTAGACCAAATAAATCATGTAATAATTTTTTTATTTTTTCAAACTTATTTTGAAACCGTGTAAAACGAGAGTTGAGTGTATCTCAATAGTTTTTTTTCACAGAAGCAATTTTGGATACTGGCAAATAAAATACAAAATGAAAAATTTTTCTTTTCAAATGCATAAAAACGAATTTGTCCAATTAATGATTATTATATTTAATATGCATAATTCCATATTGAAAATCTTACAACTTCGATTCACAAATTTACAGAATAAATTGATTCATAGGGTCATCATCTCGTTGGCGTTTCATGAAATAAGCTTCCATTTCATCCTCTGTTGGTTTGGAAACTTCTTTCATGCTGTTATATGGTCTTTTCCGTTCGTCTGTTTCTAACAGACGCTCCGCTCTTTTCTGTGACTCTTCCTCATTTTTTAAAGCCTGAAAGATCAATAAAAACGTAAACTAAATTAAAATAGATGTTAATAAAATTTAAATGTACTACAGATGTAAAATCTACCTTTGACAATTTATTTTTGTCAACAGCAAAATTCGTTTTCTTTTTGTCTTTTCGAATTTTTTTCCTATCTTTTTTCTTTTGTTTCTTTTTAGTGCTGGTTTTTTCTGTTTTTGATCTTTTGTTGTCTTCCGAATCTGATGAAGATGATGACAATAAAGAACTATCGCTACTCGATTCCTTATTAGTAATTTTTTCTTCAAATTTGACTTCTTTCAAAGTCAACTTTGTCGTAGATTGATCTGTATTAGAGGAACTTTGTTCTGCTTCAAGTACAACTGATTTTCCAGCTTCACCAACACAATAAGACATCTGAAATTAATCTATTATAAATATTTTAACAGATTTTATCAAATTGAATGTTTAATTATACCTTTATATATGAATGACAACATTTATATCCCCATTTACCAGCTTTCCAAAATGAACCCCATATCGATGTATGGTTGTTTATCAAAACATCTTCTTCATATTTACTCCTGTTAAAATTTAATTTAATTAATATTTAATTGATCATTTAATTTTATTAATATAATTTCAATAATAATTTAACATTTCATAGTAATGAAAATTATACCTAGCTACTTGTTTTTCTTGTCCTTGTATTAATGTACCGTCACGATTATATTGTGAAAATACTTCTGTCTGTGCCAAAAGAAGAGCCTTTGGAGGTGCTTTCAAAAATTCTTCTCCACCGTATTTTTCCAAAACTGAATCTTTAACCTGAAAAACAAATTGATAATTTAAATATTTCATATTTTGTAAAAATATACATATAAGTATGTAAAGCAACATATGTAAATGTATATATTTACCTGACTTTTAAATTGTTCTTTCTTTTTGTCATATTCTTTTTGCAAAATTTCCAGTTTCGTCGGTTCAGCTAAAAGATGAACATCCACTCCTTTCTCATGAGCTTCCCAAGCAAACAGTTGTGCCACGGCATGTTTCTGTGTATCGCCGGTAAATCGAACAAAATTTTCTCCTGTATAATCGTTCCTGAAAAAAGCGAATAATCAATTTTTTTTTAATTTATTCACTAATTTATATGAAATATAAGAAGAAACTTACTCTACATCTTTTGGATTTGGATTATCTCTCATAGATCTGGTTTTTGGATCGTAATAAGCAGAATTGGGATCCAAATTTCTAAGATATTTAGCAGTATCTTCTCTTATCCTCAAATTTCTCACAGTAATACGTTGTTTAGAATCAACCTAAAATAAAAAATAAATATAATATGTTTGCAAATATCGTTTCTCAAAATTGATCATAAAATATCACCTTTGTTCCCGGCATATCAACTCCATCAACATACTTGTCTTCATCTTCTTCATCATCGTCATCTTCTTCTTTTTCATCAACCGCAGAAGGATCTAAATAAATGTATAAAAGAAATCATTTTCTGCAAAATATGAATATCGAAAATTCGAAGTAATATGTTTTACAAAGTTACCTTGTTCTAGTTTTTTGGCTCTCATTTCGCGCTTAGCATCTTCAATTTTTTGATACTCTTCTATGATAGCTTTGTGCTCAGAAGGATCATAGCCGTTCCATCTATCGCGTTTACCATCAAAACCTAGTGTTAATTTGGGTTGGACGAATTCATCAGGAGCAATTTTTGAATTTGTATATTTTGCACCAATCTGAAATCATGTATCAGTTAAATAAAAATAAAACTAAGAAATGTCCAAAAAGATTGAAAGACTTACTTTTCTAGGTCGTTCCAAACAATCCTTTTTTTTGTGTGTTATAGCGCCACAGTTTTCACATGCACCTTTACGATATTTCACGGCAACTGAAGTCTGAAAATCAAGCGACTAAATTATTGAAATCTTACAGTTAAATGAAGAATTATTATATATTTCTAATCTTTACCTGATCGACACCCTTTTTATAATATTCATCTAAATGAGAAAAATGCTTCTCATTTTCTTCTTGAGGCCTCTGATGTTTAAGAGTGGGTCCGCTCGTACCATAATACCAAGGAGCCGATGAAATATACTGCGGTATATGAGGATTGATATCTTTACCTATAAATGATAAAATAGATCAAACAAAACCTGTAGATTATGGAAAAAAAAAATAGATGGATATGTAACAATAAGAATGTCCACTTTACGAGTGTATAAACAAACACTCTCTATGTTGGCCAGTACAAATGTTTGCGAATGGAATGATGAATTTAAAACATGTACTTGAAAAACTCTTTCGTATTAGTAGTAAATAGGACATAAATTTCTCTCACAAATTCATCAAAGCAATAATATAAATTAACAACTCTTCATGAGATTTGGGATTTTTGTGATATTACCTTTTATCTTAAAATTTCTCTACATAACCACGTTCGCGGATTTACTCATATGGCGAACGAAGTATTATGGAAAACATGTTGTAGGTGACATTACAAATGACAAACGATAGAATCAATTCAACAGAAATACCAATGCAATTTAAAGTTAATTTATCACACAAGATTTGACAGTTAAAATATACAGGCGCGTGTATTATCATACTAGTTTGTTTATATAGATGATGAAATGATCACTTCAATAGTGTTTACCTTCTTCGTCTACAGCAGCAGGAGCTGTACCAGCTTTCCTCGCCTCTTCGAGTTCTTTAGCCTTACGCCAGTCTTCGCGCGACTTCTTCTTCGGCTCTTCCTCTTGTACATCTTCAGGTGCGTCGTCTTTGGAACGCAAAATTTGCGAAACGGCGACGCGAGTCGTTCCTGCCATTGCGAAACACTTCAACCCGAACAAACACAAAAAGTATCACAAACGCAACAAAACCATTAACTACAAACGTCAAACAGGTACAGTTCACCAACATAAAAAATAATCAATTTGTCCCCCGATAGGTTTAAGAATATGGGGAGATTTGATCATTTCTTTTGTTTTTTTCTTCGCCTCTAAAGGCGGAAACACACTGATATGAGTACTTCTGAAACGTAATGAAAAAAGAAAGGGAAGCAACCCGTTCAATTTAAGGCTGAAATACACTAGAGTTAAAATTGTGAAAAATAAAAATTTAACAGACATGCTCTTTTATGGATTTTTTTTTTTACAAATGTCATTCACGTGTCAAATATCTGTCATAACCTCTATTAGCACGTAGCTGATGATGTTAATCGGTGTGAGGGTGCGATGTATCGTTTCCAAACTAAATAAATCGATTTGTAGAAGTTTGACGCGCTTATCGTTTAAGAACGTCCACAATATGGAGAAAGCCTACTTCCGGTACTCGAATGGAGACGATTTGTATCATTTGAGCTTCGTTTTCAAAGATGAAGCGAAGAAAATCGAGCGTCAGTTCAACTTCTCGAGAAACCGCGACGAAAATATAGGGAGTCTAATCAACAGAATCAACACGAACGTTGAAAAGATCATATCTATGAAGAAAAGAAAACGGAAGACAAAAGACGAATCTGTTTCTGATGAAGCTAAAAAACCTGTTTTGGCCAGATTGACGCAAAACGGAAACGTTATTCCAGAAGATGCTACTTGCTTAGAAGTCTTCAAATCTGAAGGTAATATCGAACTGCATGTGGTCGAGAACAAATATTGTGTTCTAGTGAATTGTCCATGGATAACTAATATGGCTTTGCCTGCAAGTATTTTGGCTGGATTTCCTGTGTATCCGCTTAAATTTGATGGACTTTTCATTGAAAAAGAATCTTGTAAATTCTCTTGGTATAGAGCAGAAAATAAAAATCCTAATCCAATGCAAATGAATTGGGAAAAAGTAGGTGAAGGTTATATTTATATGGCATCGAATGATGACATAGGCAGGAAAATGAAACTATCTTGTACTCCAGGTTTATAATTTGTTTATTTGTGCAAAATTAATATGAAATGTTTCTTAATCGAATCATTCACTATATTTTTTTTTAATAAAATTACAGGTAATCACAACACTTTCGGACCAGAAATTGAATCCATTTCCAAAAATCCTGTTGAAGCTGGGCCTGGACAGTGTCCATTCGAATCTCGTCATTTATTCACCACAGCTAAATGCTCTA
Organism: Cheumatopsyche charites; assembly: GCA_024721215.1. Lineage (NCBI taxonomy): Eukaryota > Metazoa > Arthropoda > Insecta > Trichoptera > Hydropsychidae > Cheumatopsyche > Cheumatopsyche charites. The sequence goes on from CM045576.1 coordinate 1,778,866, forward strand.
ACGATATGTAAGTTTTTCTATCTTGCTTATTCACATTTTTGCAATCATAATTATATGTAAAATTCAGTAATATTTATTATTTATTCCAGATTACGAATCGTTTCTTATAATATCTTAGCTGATTTATACTGTGATTCAGACTTTTCAAGAAATGAACTATTTCCATACTGTCCATCTTATGCTTTGAATATTGACTACAGGAAACAGTTGTTTTTAAAAGAAATTTTAGGTAAATGTTTGTTGAAATGAAAATTCCAACCAGCATATTTATTATAATATTTAAAACTGGTTTTTAGGATACAATGCTGATATTGTTTGTTTGCAAGAAGTTGATTCAAAAGTATTCGATTCAGATTTACAACCATTATTGTGTTCTAAATCTTATGAAGGTTGTTTTGCGAAGAAAGGAGGCCAAGTTGTTGAGGGTGTAGCATGTTTTTTCCGAAGAGATCGTTTTAAGTAGACGCTCTTATTTATAATTACATATCATATTTTATAATGGAAGTTATTAAATTTGCTGAATATTTTTCAGGTTAATTGAACAGAAATCTTGTGTATTAGGAGAAGAATTAAGATCTCCTGTTTTCGAAAATATTTGGAATATGATAAAATCAAATGAAGCTTTTGTAAATCGAATAGAACCACGAACTACAATTGTGCAAGGAACTGTATTACAATCTTTAGATAATAAAAATGAAATAATAGTAGTCGGTAACACACATTTCTATTTTCATCCTGATTCTGATCATGTTCGCGTTGTTCAAGGTGGTTTAACTATTACATGGTTGAATAATTTGATAAATATTTATAAACAAAGGGTATAAATGTGAATTATTGATTTATGCGTGTATTTCGATGAATTTCATTTAGGTCTTTTCTTGTAGATGCCATCTAAAAGAATATCTCTTATTTTATGTGGTGATTTTAACAGCGTTCCGTCTTGTGGTGTGTATCAACTGTATACTACTGGAATTGTTCCTAGTGATATTGAAGATTGGAAGAGCAGTAATTGATATGTTAGATTAATTTGTTTTGTCTAAAACAATTGTTGAGTGTATTTTAATTTCAGATAAAAACGAAACTTTGCAAAATGTTTCTTTGACTCAACCTATACCTTTAGGTAGTGCATGTGGAACACCTAAATATACAAATTTCACAGTTGGATTTGCAGATTGCTTAGATTATATATTTTATGATAAAAATTCTTTTAATGTTAAGCAAGTAAGGTTTCAACTTCGATTTTATCATTTTGATTTAATTTTACTCCGTAATTCATATCATATACATATTTTTAGATAATTCCGCTTCCATCTGATGAAGAATTAAGAGAACATACTGCTATTCCAAGTGTTGTTTTTCCATCGGATCATATTGCTCTAGTAGCAGACTTAAAATTTAAGTGATTTATAAATGTAGATATGTATTTGTAAATAAACTATTTATTTTCATATTTGAACTTTTTGAAACATACCCACACGTTAGAAACGTCTAACAATAAATATTGACTATTCGAATCTACTTCATACAGATATTTTATCTTTGATGTACTAGATAGGATAGAAACATTCTTTCAATATTTGAAAAACAACTTTTGCAAATTTCAAAAATGGCCAATGTTGGAGACATCCTCAAAATCATATTTAAAAAAAACAGTGTTCATCCGGAATAGGATTTACTACATTTTTACCAATTGAAAATAATGTCACCATTTTGATATTGAAATTTCAGAAAAAAAATGGAGGAATAATTGAATAAATAAGTGTCCCCGCTTTCCCTCAGTGTTATATTATACCTTTGGCTGAAAGTTTTTCACTTGATAGCCCCATGGAACTGTCATTATCGTTTCAATGCTAACAACAAATTCCATTGTATCGTATTAACTATCTTATTGTCATAATATATAAAAGCTAAAACTGCTCATATGTGATTGAATAACAATATATTATTCTGTATACAAATATATGCTTTAAAATAAATATTCATACAGGTGTTTATAGCATATCAAATATTCCAATACTAGCAGAGTCGCGAACGTGCCACTCAACGGCTCGCTGTCAACCAGTGGCTGTGCGTCTTTCGTGAAAGAAGGTTGTGTCTGTATTGTGAGGTAATGATTTATAAAACGCTTTTAATGGTGTGGTAGCGACGATGGGAATCCAACTGAGAATTGTGACTATAATATTGGCGCTATGGAGTCATTCAGCGTCGGCGAACTCAAAAGTGATGGTGTTGCCCGGAGAGGACACGCTCCCGAAACACGGACGCTGCGAGCCGATCACAATTCCTCAATGCAAAGGTCTGCCGTACAACGAGACCATCATGCCGAACCTGCTGCACCACGTGAACCAAGAGGAAGCCGGAAAGGAGGTGCATTCGTTTTCTCCCTTCATGAAAGTGAAATGCTCTCCGGATCTGCACTTCTTCCTGTGCACGCTGTACGCGCCCATATGCACGATCATGGACGAGCCTCTGCCCCCGTGCAGGGAGCTCTGCCTCTCGGTGCGGAGCCGCTGCGAGAAAACGATGAACGACTTCGGCAAACACTGGCCCGAAGACATCGACTGCTCCAGGTTCCCCCTGGCCAGCGGCCGACTGTGCGTCGACAATAAAACTGGCGAGACGGAAGGTAGGACCCATCGGCCACCGGTCGTGTTCGACGGAGGAGTCTCCCGCAAGTCGGAAATCTTGAGAGCTATGATTCCGGGAGGACGAGACCACGGTTTCGTGTGCCCTCTACAGTTGACCGTCCCCAGAGGATTCGAATACAAACTGAGAGTCGGCGACAAAGTGGAGCCCAACTGCGGAGCGCCTTGCGACTCTATGTTCTTCAGTGACAGGCAAAGGGAGTTCGCCAAAGCTTGGATAGGTTCTTGGGGAGGCGTTTGCGCAATATCTTGCCTCTTCACCGTGTTGACTTTCTTGATTGATCCGGAAAGATTCCGCTATCCGGAACGTCCCATCATATTTTTATCGGGATGCTACCTCTTAGTGGCGGCGGCTTACGCGGCCGGCTGGGCGTCTGGAGATTCTGTGAGCTGCAGAGATCCTTTCCCTCCTCCGTCTCACCTGGAGAGACTGAGGATGGTGCCCACGATAACCCAAGGCACCAAGCACGAACGGTGCACTATAGTGTTCATGGTGCTGTACTTCTTCAGCATGGCGTCGAGCATCTGGTGGGTCGTGCTGACTCTGACTTGGTTCCTCGCTGCCGGGCTGAAGTGGGGCCACGAAGCCATCGAAGCCAACTCGCAGTACTTCCATCTCGCGGCGTGGGCAGTGCCCGCCATCAAGACCATATGCATTCTGGCCATGGGAAAAGTCGACGGTGAGACGAACATTTCATTGTCTTGTATTTTTCATTTCACGACTAAGGGTCGTCGACGTTGCGAACGACAAAAAGTTCATTTGTTTGTCTATGAAGTTCGCAAGTATGCATTATGAGACGGAACGTTTTTCGTTCTTGTTAGAAACTTGTTACCTTTCTTGTTCTAGGTAATAGGGCTTCTGGCTAGAACGAAAAGCGTATCTCCTCATAATCCATCCTTAGAAGTTTTTGAAAAAAATAACCGTTCACATTAAAAGTGCCAGCATATGTAGTTTTCAATCATGTAGGTACAAACTTGCAGAATAGTTCCATTGATACGACACTAGACGGATTAGATTATGCTAAGTTTTCTTATTTTTCGCGATCAGTTTAAGTTGAGTTAGGTTAGGTTAGAGCATTTTTTCCTCTCTCAATATTAAAGCAAAATATTATCTAACAAATTGATCGTGTGTGAGGAACATTGTTAAATTATCTGAATGGATATGATATCTTTTACAATATTAGACTCTTTAGACCCTATCTTTTAATCGTTGGTTGAAAATTACATAGTTAGCATTGGTAGATGTTAAGTGTTTTCTAGAAATTACATTCATATGACCTTTTTTAGTCTTTCTAATATTTTATATATTTTAATTTCATTTTATGCTTTGACAATTGCACTCGTTTGAACCACGGGTGATGTTTTACGCGATATTCGCAATTCTAATTTAACGAATTACTGTATAATCAAAGATTTATTGCTTTGAAATTAACGAAAAGCTACACGGTTTGACCTCATCAAAGACGCCGATCGTTATCTTTGTTTTTATCGCAAATAAATCGTTTCAGCGCTTTTATGATATACATTTCATTTTGCTCAATTATTACATGCTATTTTACAACAACGATTCATACATGCATGATTTCACAATACAAAATTTTACACACCTACTAGCAAGAGCATAACATTCGTTGTGCTCATCTCGTGTTGGGCAGTCGGTTGTTTTTCACGTTTTTTCCCGGAGTTTATTTTCTCCTCTATTTTCTGAGAAATCTGAAAGCGTGTGTGTATCATCTCCGTCTGACTAGAAATTCACTTTTGAACCAGACTGCTCAGTAAATTTTCCATAAAAAATTCATACATTTTCGCCTTTATAACACCGTCCGGTCGAAACATCCCATTATTATTTCCCACGATTTATGAAAACGCCACGATAAACATACCCCTTATCGCGTATAACACTTCGAACACCACAACTATGAAAACAGAGACGTGGTGCTATTAAGAACGCTCATTTTTTCTAGCTAGAAATGATTTTCTTTCTCTGTCTAAATGCGAGCACTAGAGCAAGATAGACAATAATTTCTAGCTAAACAATTGATGAGCGTTCCCTCCAGCGCTGCATCTTTGCTATGAATATGTACAACAGTCACTTAACGTCGACTGCGTATTATATTTTTTCAACGCAGCCTCGACCCTCCTTTTGAATCGTACTGAACTTGACTTTCACCACCCCAATGTCAATTTACTGCAACCCCATTCTTATATTTCGCAGAAACGATTCACCATTGACATTCTTCCCCCGTTGTTGTGTTTTATGAGCCCTTCGCTGCGACAACACCGATCGATGTGTTTTGTTTAGATTGAGATGAAATTCACAACAAATGAAAGAATTCGACTCTCGCAATTTTCAAATCTTGATAAATTGAACATTTTCCCGTATACGTTGTACATCGACGGTGTATTTAATATCGTTTTACAGGTAACCGCTTTGAAAGAACTATGTCTAGTCGCATATTAGAAACGGGCGAGCAAAGTCAACGAATTTAAACTAGAAATTGTTACCTTGCCATGATAAATAAAAATTTTTAGCTAGAAAAGATGAACGCACCCCCTAATTTTTCATCTTTGCTCCGAAGTCTTCGGGATCCTCGTCACATCAGCATAGCTTCACCGATGAATCGGTCCTCACCAGCGGCAACTTCTTTGATCCGAAGTAGCGGCGACCAGGGTACGTCTCCTCGTGCATCATCGCTTCGGTCTCATAAAAATAAACCGGACTCTGTTTTCTCTTCGACTCGCTTATTTATGCTCTCTGGCGAGGTGCACTTCTTTTTCCTCTTGTTCGATTTCGTTCTCGGGGAGTTTTGTCTTATTTTTGCGACGAATTTGGCCGCCTTTGAACGGCGATTGGCTAACTCCATTGTATTCTGATTCGTCTTCATCCGAAATGTCTGGGTGGAATTCTTCAAGTCCAAGGCTAACTGTATCTTTTCGTTTGAATCGAGTCGGTGGTTCGATTTCGTGTTGCGATCAAATTTTAAATGCGAAAACGAAGATGTCTTCGCTTTGAAACTCGGTCAGATTCATACTTTTAGATATTTTCGTCTAAACGTCTATTCGAATGTTTTCTACCCTTCATTTATCTGATCTCAATTTTTATGAGAATATCTATATGCGTATGTGCGTTTAAGTATCTCTGACGAACATAAATATTTCATGAGCGATGCAGCACTAAAGTGTCGGGTAAACATTTTAACAACTCTCCTCTTTTTGAGTTTCAGAATGTAAACGATACATAGCATCATTTTTCCGTGCAAGTCTGTTGACCTTTCCTTTCATCTTTTTCGAATTCTTGATGTGTCTACCTTCAAAATGTAAAATACTAAACGTCTTACGATTGCAAGACCCGCAGTTGTGTTTTGATTTCGAACCGTATCACAATGTCCGACAATTTACACCACCGTTTATTAGATGCGATCTCGTGTAAGAAAGTTTCTGCATCTGTGCAATATGTATCGAACTCAAATCGAGTCTAATGCAAAATCGAAAAACAAAATTTTTCACTTTCATTCGGCGCTACCCGTTTCCGCAACAGCAATTTTATCGACAATCATCAGCTCTGATGATGGAGAAGCAGCCAACGACTTCGGTCACGCGACTCAGTCATAAAACTCGATTATGCCAATAGCGTTACCGGCACTCTTCATCGCAACACTTAACATTTAACATCGCAAGCTGCTGTCCAGCTCGAAGAAAACATAACTGAGCCATGTATCGTCTCTTCGACTTCTGAACTGCAGTTCCAATTAAATTTTCATTCGATCGATCTCTTTTTATTGCGAATCGGTGACATTTTAAGTCCCAAAAAGTTTACACATCAACAAGGTCCTAATGTTAATTCGAATCACAGTTTGAGAAATGTTGCCTTATGTGGGGGATACCCGCTGTGGAGGATGAAAACTAGGGATATGTCGTTATCCTCCTCATAAAGTCGATAATTCCTGATTAGAAGGATACGAGATCACATCTTAACTGCTGGGACCTCATTATATCCCACTGTGTACGAAACTAGTCGGAGCTCCGACTACTTTTTATCCCCTCGTCGATTGGACGAAGAATTCCATTGTTGACTAAACGTTTCGAGCCCAAAAAAAACCTCTATGCATACAAGCTTCACACATCCACAAGTTTCCTCGATCGAAAATGTGTGATTTATCCATTAGTTGAAAGCCGTGTTTAATTTGTCGCCTTTCGTGTTTGAGCTTTTAATTCGCACTCGACACGAGAACGATTCGCGAAAAACAAACAGTCGCACGTATCTCCAAAAGCACATTTAGTACAGTGACAATCTGTCCAATGCACACAGCGACAAAAAAAAACCGTATTTATTCATCGGACGATCGAAGAGACGCGCAGTTGAAAAAAGCGAGATAGGCATTCGTTGATGAGTTTGAAAAAAAATGTTAAAGGCTGTAATTTGGAGTCGGATAACGAGGCGACGGGAATTTGTACCCTTCGGATAAAGGAGGTGCTTAAGATGCGACAAAATGTCTCATTCACTCGGCCTCATTCAAAGAGGTGTCTCTTTTGAAGACTTGGAACGCTTTTCTCATTGAAATGATGTGTGCTCGTGTGTGTATGTCGGGCAGTACGTGGTCGGCAACTCCCATATGCTGTCGCTGATGACTCCTTTGATCTGGTGACGAGGACGGTCTTCAGAAGTTTCCAACTGGTAGTGTTACATGTGACCCTACTAGAGCTCGGAGTTGAGTCTTGTGTTATAGCGAAGAGTGCTATAAAAGGAATGGAACCCATTCGATTTTCTGGGTTGAGCTTTTTCCGCGTTGTATGCCTGAAAGATATACTTTTTCGGTAACTGTACACTATGAGATACATATATCTAACATAAAACCTAATTGGATTCGATCTTATGTATAAAAAATCGTACAGCAGGAAGAATGCCTGAATTTTTATTCAGCACATTCGACTTAACAACCGTACGGCTCTGGTTGAAACTTTCAATAATAAGTACCACTCTCAATTGCATCAAACTTCCCACAATGCAAAGATCCAAGCTCGACGTATGAAACTGCAATGCTTCGATAACCGCACGCATAACGAAGCACCTCATGTGAAACACCATTCCATCGACTCTCGATGGATACACGTATTATATTATATACCCATCTTCACATATATGCACATAATAGACGCAACTTCCTCCTATTGAACCTCTCTCGTTCGTATTTCGTATTCTCGAGATGAGTTTTGCGCAAACCCGCCAACAATGGACCTCTTTCGAGTACGAAAGTTCGTCGGTGTTGTTTCATATTTGTAATTCTATGTGATGCTTGGGCGTTTGCCTGTTAAATGAATATCCAGTATCTTAATGCGTTCGTTATCCAGGTACATTTTCCGTGTGTGTAAATCGTAAATATTTACTAGCATACTTGACATTGTTTGATAATCACTTGTATCTTATCTGCCTTTATGGGGGGGCTTTATCGTTTTCAAATTGTGACACTTCCACTCGGTTTAATAAAGCGACTCTTATCTATCTTTATACGTATATATGGTCTTTTTATCGAAATTGATCACAATGTCCCGCCTCGTGTCTCTCTTGATCCTCGTCGACCCGTTTTATTACGATTTTATTACCCTTCCCACGTTAATCTTTTAATAATTTTCGGAAACGAACGTCGAATGTTTCATTCCGGATAAAAAAAAACCTTAAAAAAACATCGCATCGATTCCTGATGTAAATTCTGAAAATGTCCTTCGAATTAATCAGCCGGCAACCTACAAAGGACGGGATGTCTTTTGTTCCTTCGAAACAATACAAAGTTAAGTTCGTCAAACGCATTTCGGCCAGAGATGAATTATGAGTGGGGACGCTTTTCGTTTTCAGTCAGAAATCATCACCTTTCTCGTTGTGAACTCCTCGTTTTGCCTGGTTTCGACACTTTCCGTATCTCCGATCGGTCGTTTTACCGATTTGGCTATTCGACGAGCAATAAAGGACCGATTTATACAAGTGTTGAATTAAAACGACCCATGCTCCGAGTCTCGTTCGTTGGCAAAAAGTCGTCAACGTCCGGACTCTATACTGGACACGCAGGTTTCCGCGACCAGTATCTCGGTATCTGATGATAAATTAACTGCACGGTCTCTATCGATGGTGGTTAAGTGAAAAAGTCACTCGGTTCTGTTGTTATTTTGCGTTTTCAACAGTGACGTAGCTGTATGACGCGAGGGTGGGTCGTGTTTACGGGCCGCCGAAAAAAATATCCGATCGTATTTAATGGAAATTTGTATTGTTCGTATTATCGAGGGTATCTTGATGCTCTTGTATATTAATGGTCTCACAATTGCTCGAAGATTTCTTCCATTTCTCAATGGAAATATTGCATTAGATTGTTATTTCGCATTGTTTTCGCGAGTTGAATACGCAATTATCTCAAATTTTTCTTATACAATGATACAAAATATCGCTCCCCTCATGCTGCGTTTATGTTTTGATTATTCTAACGCAAACACAACACCGTTTCCAATTATTTTAATAGAGTTCTTGGCGCGCAAAGGTGAACTTTTCAATTTTCTCTCCATTATTTTTCATACGCGGAACGCTCCTATTGTTTCCCGGGGACATTTTATTTTCATTATTCTCACGTTCCATTGAACAACTAAAAGCGGTCGCGTCAAAAGTCAACTATGAAAATTGCACAATTAATTACTGCTCACATCTCAATCGCGTAAAAATATAACGAACGCATAGAATTAAAACTTCGTATGTGTATTTTTCAACCGTTAATTTTGCGAAAACGACATCTTATTAATTTCACGCGTGCCTTCGAAAAACATTCGCCATGCTTTTAATATAATTTCATAGAATTTTTCCCAAGCTCTCTTGCTAGATAATTCATTATTATTAACGCGACTAACCGTTAACTCGTTAAAATCGTATCGTATATCATAGGAAGTCTGCTTCTTTTCACATTTTGCATTATTTACGTTCGCTTTTTTACATTTTAGAGTTTCGCGTCATAATTGTCGCAGTTGACAGTTCAAAAATTACTCCGCTAACGAGCTTTGAGGTCGTTATGGATTTTAATCACTCCCGTTAATTTCCATTTTCGTATTTATTATTTATTTTCTTATGTGTTTGCATTTTATTTCAAAAATGTCGATATCTTGGCACTCGATATTATATTCTTACAATTAGTCTTGTTTCAATACAGGTTATTATGTGAAAAAGCTCATTTAATCGATCAATTTCCTTTCTGTCGCATCGAAGGATGTATTTAACGATTAATGAGCTACAACATTAAAATTTTCTAGATAAAAAAAAAATAAACGATTTAAATAAGTTGAGCATTGTGTTTAGAATTCTAAAAAATAATAATGCAATAGGTATCTTATATCTATCAGTGACTGTTTGAATATGAAATTTTGAAACATTATAGAATTTATGTGTCTGTGATAGTAACACTAAATTACGTATATTGTTCTAGACATAATTGCATCCGAATACATATTAGATGCACACTTCGACAATGTATGGGGCTGTACAGAAGAAAGACGACAAATATGTACCAGTGCTTTTATATGATCCATTAATTTAAATTTGCATAACATCTATGATAATGATCTAATACATAAATCGATAAGTGATTGATTTTCCCCAAAAACAAATGGTATAAAATCCACGATATTCCTTAATAAAACCCTAGTCAATATTTGTCGCCCGTTATTTACCAATTTTCAAAATTATAGTGCAAATTTGAATACTTTTTATTATTATTGAATTGCTATTCGACGTCAAAAAGGCGAATCTCGTTCGTATGCACGCTCGTTGAATATAATATTACGACGGGAACGACATCATTATTTTCAGTACATTCCCGTAATGCCGAGTCGTCGCAAAAACGGATAGACTCTGAATATTATAAGGATGTGCTGCAATTTTCTCTTCTTTGCGCTCAGGAGCTGCAACGTTGGTCTTCGAGTTCGAACTCTTCAAACGCGCCCATTGTTTCGAAAAATCGAGGTTAACTCCGTTCAGCATCCGATCAGATAAAATCGAATGTAATGAAAAAAAATAGAAGAATCGAACGCTTTCAGCTACGATATGTCGTCACGCTCTTGTTCTTCGTGAAAATATTTTGCAAATTCGTATTCGAGGCATATTTGCATCCGCAGATTAGATTCGTATCCATCGTCTTTCCTCTTATTTGTGTGATTTTCTTTCAAACCTGTAACGTGTCGATTCAAAGGACGCTACGAGATCGCGTCCTTTTTTATGACTCAATCGCTTTTTTTCATCCGTTGGAAATCGAACCGAAAAAAAATGTGGACACCCACCAAGTCCGATATCAGACCGCAGATATCAATTTGTACGTAATTGCCCCCAATTTACATACGATCAAAGTCTCTTCTGTCGAGCTTTTTACGAGGGATTGAAGCAAACGATTTTTCGAGCTTATTGGTCATTTGGCTATTTAATTCTAGTTAGAAACTATTTTCCCTCTCTCATTGTAGAGGCGAGCTCTACTGTGTTCTTCCTAAAATAATATCTCATGAGCTGATGAGAAAATCGTATACTCATCCCTCGATTTACGCGGTCAGTAAAAATTTACATTTTTTTAAAAAAATCATACATATTTTGTGGCACGCGTTACACAAACGCGTGTGTTGCATCAGATTCAACAAATTAGAATCAGAATATAGCAGTGAGAAGGCGAAATAATAAAATTACAATTATGTAATTATGTGAACTTTTAATTTTAAGCATGTTATAAATTTGTCGAGCTATTAAATCTATAAAATTTCTTGATAAAATAATCTATTTGTACTTCGTTCAACGCGGTTTTCTGGAACATATCTCCCTAATTTATATAAACTTGAAGTCTCGATTTACGCAGTTTCAATTTACGCGATTTCTCCAGGAACGTATCTACCGCGTAAATCGAGGGATGAGTGTACAATTCTCATCAAATCTGATGCAAAATAGTTAGAAAATTCCAGTTTTTTTTAGACGAGTTTGCTATCCCTGGAGACTGTGGCTCGTCTCCAAATGGTCGGGAGTCGACCGACCGTAGAGCAAACACAATCCAATTAGGACCTGGCCCTTTTCAGGATTCTGGTCTCCTCGTGCTCGTCCACCCACTGCGAGGATTCTGCCGTTTTAATTAAGCCCAGGCTCGAAAAGTGTATTTAACCTCGTCCTTTTGTGACGTTCGAAAGTTTTCGCAGCTCCTAGGTAGCTGTTTTTCGGACGTTTGGTCCGGTCGATGTTTTACGCTTTGGGTTGAATTATGTGTTTCAATTCAATTTCGAGGTGTTTAATGCGTGTACATTTAATATATGCGACTAAACGTGTTGGCATTTTTCGCTAATTTGATTCGTTAAAGCCGTGGAGATTTATCAGAACTCGTCGAGGAAAGTTCCTAGAAAATTTCTATGAGCTCTTCATTTCAATTTATGCAAAATTAAATTTTCAACAGATTCCTGTTTTGATCATTTATCGCATAAATATATCGAGTTTATAGAATGTCTCAATCCTCTAGCATCTTCACAGAATTAACAATTTACGAAAATGTTAAAAAAACAGTAAATGTGATTTTTTTTTTACAAACGAAAATTCTTGGCGTAGAGCTCATACTTTACCGGGCTATTTAGCTGTACTTCTAAAAGTCGTGATAGTAATTTTTCAAAATGTTCATAAGAAAAATTAACTTTTTTTTTTCATATTCAAAAATGTATATAGTCTAAAAATGATACGTTCCAGCTTACGATTAATTGCTTCTCTCTAAAGACGCCCACTTTATTGTTGATAATGTTTGTGGCATAAAATTTTATGGAATACATCGTTTATTTACGACGACATTAGCGCAATCATCGTCTTTGTATTATCTACTGGTAAAATATTCCGCTAACACTCGAATCGGGTGTATTTATGTACCTCGTGTATGTTTTCAAATCTCGTTCATTACACCATTAATTTCACACTTAATTGGTTACGGGTCCTCGACTGTTACAATATTGATGTATGGCTTCCTGGGATCTTTCCACGGTGGATTCGGGTTTTCGTTTATTATTTCATCGTAATCCAATAACCGTGAATGTGCCATAAAAATTTACTAACCCGATCTTCGTTCGCCCACCGATATAACTAAACATCGAGTTATAATATGCGCAATGTCAACAACGTTCTCACTTATTTTCACGACAATCGACGACTGCTTGTAACGTACAATTACGACTGACAACTCAATCGAGAAGCCGTCTCTTCAAAGTTTTTCATCTGAAAATTTTACATAAAAAAAGAGACCCACCATCAAATCACAACCCACGTAACAAGGGTCGACATTCGATCACATAACAAAGATCATGCATACGCTCAAGACATGGAACGAAAAAAAGGCATTTCTTCCCTTTCATGCGAGAAACGTAATAGGGGTTCTTACCTTTTTGCCCCCTGGATGCATTTACCTTTTATTGGAGTCGCACACGAGGCGCATAGTTTATTCGTATGGCTTCTCTTGATGTCCTGACGAGGTCCCTCGTTATCCTCGTGCCACACAGGTGCATGGCATCCGAGGAAAAACGAACAATGGAAGCCAATTCTATTACTAATACGAGAATGAAATTGTGGGACGCATCAAATCAGACGTGGGTAGTTTGTGTCAATCTTCGTTGAGATGCTTGGCTGCGTTGTTTTTTCGTTAATCCTTTGTTCACAAGATCGGCTCCTGGAATATATCGAATGCTCTGTGGACTCGACGAAGTTGAACTCTGAATTGTGCAATTGCCAAGTTTGAGTTGAAAAATTTGAGGTTTTCTTATGCAAATTCATTTGAATTTGCAATAGGAGGAAATTATGGATGTTTTGAATTTTGAAATCTGGAAGTTTCGGGGACAAGTTCGAAATGAATAATTTTGTAAGAAAAAGAGATAATAATACCATGCGAAGGGCATAATCAAAGCATTTAAGTTGACGACGGTTGTGTGTCGAAACAACAACGGAATTTCCAGCTCCTCTACACTGATTTTCCAATTCCAAGCTTTTCTTATTTTACGTACTCTAAGAAACGTATAGATTACACAAAATCTATCAATAATAATTAAGAGTTTCGATTGAAGTCGAAGCTGAAATTTGCATTTACGGTTCACAAAACTTACTCACTTAAAACGATCCTAAGAATACACGTATAATATACTAATGGTAACCTTCTCGTATCCTCATGTTCATCCTTTTTTTCTTCATTTATCTCATCTCGTTGAGATTTCAAGGGTTCGTCTCGCATTCGAACCATGCTCTCGTCCAATTTCAGGTTCATGTCGAATCTGACAATCGGTTATTCCTCAACGTATGATTTTAACGGTGGTTCTCCTTTCTTTTAGCGTGATTATCCTAGCGAGTTAACGCATAGTTATCTTAACTGTTTCGCTCGTTCTTCACTTTCCGATTTCAGAGACACGGCAAATTGAATTATGAAGACCGTTACGTCCATCGCATTATGAATGATTCGAAACAGATATAAATCGCACAGTTTCGACTAATTAATGGCATTAGAACTTGTTTCGTTACCGATCGTCCAGATCTCGGTTCCGGAAACTGCGAAAAAGTATATCATTATTGCGTTCTTGCTTTTATTTTCGCGAATTAAAAATAATTTGCAAGCCCAAACATAATTCTACGTCGAACTAAACATAAGCGGGAAAAAAGTCTTGAGAAAATATCGAGTCTAGTTTTTTTTTTTTTCTATCTCATATCGAACTAATCGTTTATATAAATTAGATGCTCGATCGTCTATCACCCGAAATCGAAATTTCTGTTCATCTTTTCGTAGATAAATGGACATAACGAATCTGATCTTTCTCAAAATTTATCTTCGATCTATTCTATAAATATTAAATGTCTCGAACATAACTGTTAAATCAGATAGAATATAATTTCGATTTTTTTTTATATATTAAAAACGGTGTCATCAATGATTTAATGGTTTGTATTTAAAAAAAATCACATTTAACGTTTCTCGCAAGAGAGAAATTAACACTAACGAATAAAACACACTGTTCGAAGATAAGCTCTGTTGACAAATCGAATGAGATTTTCTCGTCTCGGGTGAGAAAGGTTCGAAGATAACATAAAATGCAGCTCCATAATTTAAGATGTGACGCAAAATTAAGACGCTTATGGCTTCATCCGAGGATATCGTCTCCGTGGTCGGGTTCCATGCACTCTTCGAACGTCTCGTGGTCACCTGAGGTCAACTTACACAGATTGTGTTTTATGTTTCGGTATATAATAATATGTTGGTGCCTTCTTCTTCTGGGACGCCAACGTGTTGTGAACTTTAGTGTTAACTACAATACAATCTATATAAATAAAAAATAATGTATGTGTGTGCTTTATAACTGCTTATCCTATCGCGATCGAACTTTTCAGTCTTCTGGAATGGTTTCTGTATTATTACGTTTTACAATTTACAGGATTTCTAACACTGACTTTTGCAGTTATTATTATGCTGAAAATGTTGATTTTGATTCGTATATTGCATAAAATGGTATGTGATTCTAGTTGTCGATGAATTGTGTTTTTAAATGTTTGTTTTTTACGTATCATATATTTAAATTGATATTTTATTATTATCGGCTTCATTGTTGTAAGAATCTTGTATCTTGGTAAAATATTGATTCGATTTTCAGATAGATGTAAATAAATGATATGAAGCGTAGGTTGTCTTCCGTGCCAAAAATTTTTCTCCGGCGAACAAAATTATTATTATACGAACTCAAATATTTGCACTCACAAAAAATCAAATAACATTCGTTTGAATCAGTTATGTAAATATTTAATTACTTGTTATGAAAACATTTCTATTGGTTTTTAACGAAAATACATTCAAAGTTCATTGTCTGATCGTGATATCTTTATAAACATACATTCAATATTGTACTGCACTTATCTAATGATGTATGCAAATGCGTAACAGTACTCGCAAGTTCCTGCTTTACAGGATCAGGACTTACCACTTCGAATCGCTGTTTCTGAACAAGTCGCTTATTATCGTCGTTGATTTAATTCGCATTTCGGAACGACATTCGAATCGAAAAATTATTCATATCTGAGATGATCCACGAAATAATCTACATATCGCCGCTGGAATTCCGGTCGTATTTTACGAACTCACAATCTAAAAAACTGAAACCTATCGTAAAGGACACCCATGTACAAGAGCGCCGTTTCACATTTGAATATGTCAAATAACTTTTCGTACCGAAGCTCATTTTTATTTTACATGCAACGCGCTCATTTCCATACGTATTCATCGGCTGATGCCCCTTCGCTCGAACAATGAATGTATGTATAAGACAATATTTTTCTTCAAAATTTTCATACACATACAGCCCAAATATGATTAATCAACGGCAGGAAACCACAGACCACACTATGGACTTTATAAAAAAGTATCTCGTCGAACCTTAACGAGGACCGCGATCGCACGACCGCACTATTTAATATAGAAACGACTTCGGCTTTATCGGATCGGATCGATTTTACGAAATTATTTTGCCTTCGTTAAACGATTTTGAAATTTACGCAAGACGCTTTATGGCGAACTTGGTCCGGTTGCGAAAAATCGTTTCCAGATTAACGTTTCGATTGTATAACTCAAATACTGTAGTAAGTGATCTAGTTAGTGCGGCTACTTTGTCGGAAATTCTATTGAAAAATTGCACCGTAATGCGATTTACGTGACTCGAATATTCCGTTGCTTTTACGTACGAAATGGTCGATTTGATTTCGATAATTCTGAAACAATGCTCGAATACGGCTATTTCTCTTATAATATGAGCTTTCTATAGTGTGATTTTCTATTAGAAGTGTGACTTTTTTTTCTATAATGTACACTTTTACTGTGCGATTTTAGGAAACTATTAGATTTCCTATTCAAAAATATATTTTTATGGTGTATTTCGATCATTAATTTTGTTTATTAATGAAATGAAAGCTGTACATTTGTTATTTATCTCTTCAAGATTTTTCTCTCAAAAGAAAAATCACATTTTAAAACCGCTCTGTTTCATCTAACGATAAGCTTTCTTTCTGTTCCAAGCAGTTTTAATATGAATCTATACGAATCTTAACAAAGTTCGACGCAAAACTGAAATAAAATACATAACTCAAAGCAACTGCTCAATATTTTTTTATCCTTAAACGAAATACTTTTTTCGTTCAACAGCTGGACACAATTATGAACAATTTACATATAACCATTACTATTCGCATTTCCATCGTCTTTCCCGCTCTAACTAACGGCAACGGCTATATGTGAATAGTCCGTCAAAACATCGGCCGACAACGCTGCAACTACTCCAGACCCTCGACCGAAACTGTGCCGATTTGTCTGACGAAACTGACGATGCCGATCTTCGTCGAAGCAGTCAAATTTCGTCGATTTGTCCACCAGGTTCGTTTCAGAACCGCTTGTCGTCGAAGCAAACCTGTTCGCGTTTATCTCTGATACATACACACGCACGCACGACGACCATCTTGTGCCACACCTGTAATCATACAATTACTGCTATCGATGACTCGAGAAAGGCAACGCAATGGAAGGAGAAGTCTCGAGGATGTATCGAGGAGTTTCGCTTCGAAAGGCTCTATCCTCGTCGTATTCTGTTGGCATTGTTGGTTTCAGTTCTGGACGCTTTTTTGATGAATTCGAGGCGTGTTGAGTTTTTTCGTGAATTTTGTACTAAATGGGTTGGTTTTGTGATTTGAATGATGATCGAGTTAGGTTTTTAATATTGCATTTGGCAGTGATTTTCATGTAATATTTTACTAAACGAAAACTTTGCTCGAAAGAGATTAATTTGTAACGATTGTTTGAGTGTATAAAAATAATATTTTAATGTAAATTTTATGCCTAGAAGAACCGAGACTCTCTAGAAAAACACTACTAGAATCTCTTCCTAGTAGTGTTTTTATTTAATCGAATTTTTCTATGGAAATCATTCCAAACGACTCAATATTAAGAACTGCACTTGATCAACGTTCAAATTATAAAAGAAACTAAAACCCTCTTAGTAAAAATTTTGTGAAAAAACACATTTTCTGAATTTATCAAAAGCGTTCAAAATCCCTCACAATAGTGAGTGTTAAGCAGTCGTATATTAGAGTTCAAAACGTTGTTATCCATCGAGGGAGAACATGTCTAAACAAAAAACGTTTCCCTTCGACGGACAACGCTGGTTCAAACTTACTTGTGTACTTCGTGTAAAATTGGAGCACAATAGCAACATTTGAACCTACGACTCGCATGCGTGCTTACGAGTTTCCCTCGGGCAACCTTGAAACAAAACGACGACCAGCTCGAATCCATCTGGAGGTCCTGCGCTGCATCCTCGACGTCCAGGTATCCACACACTCCTCGTACATATCTTCGACCCGAACTGGGAGGATCGAGACCCAATAAGAGGCCGATGATTTACGATGGGTGTCTTCATCTTTGCAGCGAATCCGACTCGTTACGAAACAATGGAGGCTCAGTTTTTTCTCTCCATGATGATGACCCACAACGGAGAGAATCCTTTTCGAGAAATCGTGAACCGGCAGAGAATAGAATGACTTTTGTTGCGAGGTTTCGTTGTTGAAGCTCGTTTCGCTCCTCTTCAGTTTCATTAAGCTCGAATTGTGGTTTGGCTGTTGTTGAAATCGACATTAGTGGCTGGATAGTGCATAATTTCTCATTCGTTTTCTTCTTTTTCGTCTCGTTAATAAAGAAGCTATCAAATTCGTCGTTTTTTCTTCGACCTCTTCTTTCGTAACTTTTTGTTTTTTGAATAAAAAAATCTCATATATGTGAGAAAATGTGTATTAAAATCTCAGTTCATTATACGATACGTGGCTTCTCGGCTAGTCTATAAAATTATACGATTTCAATATTTATAATAATAAACGAATTATCAATAAATCACCGTGCAAACAACTAGAACTAAGTTGATTTCACCGAATCGCTTAATCGAAACCGATTATTTTTTAATCAATTCGACAAAATTTCGCGTAACTATCGATTCGATACGCCATCGGAGATTTTCACAACGTGTTATTTTTCTGTCGTTGCCACTTTTTGATTTATCTAATAGTGTCTAGATTTTTTTTCCATTTCAGTTTAAATCGATCCAGGAACTTTCGATTGATCGATGTCGACTCGTATTTATTGCACTGCCGATCGAACAAATAACTTACGGAGCCGATTTATCTCGATGACTTTTAACGAACTGGTATAACAGTTTGTAGAACACCTGTCCATGTCGACTTTGCCATTATTAAAGTGTAAAGTTTGCGCTGCACCAAAAACGAAATGACTCTCTATATATTGTATTTTACGTGTAGCCTTCAATCAACGAGCAGTTGATTTTGATACGTTTAATTATCTCGAGTCTTGATCTTTTTGTTTGTACTTGTCGAAAAAAATAACTGTTAACTTGCGCATACGAAACGGTTAATTGGTTCAACGAATAATTTATTCGAACTCGATGCAAAATCTTTAACGATTTTGACAGGGTTTTTTCGACCGATGTGTATTATTTAAATTAACATAAGTCAAACTCCTATTCTTAATTATTGTTCTGCTGCTTCGAACATAAATCATTCCGGACCCTAAAAGATTGGAAATAGTTTTTTCGAGGGGACGAAATATAACATAATAGCTTCGATGCTGTATAATTATATATAACAGCGTTTGTCAATCTTTTTCGGAAATTAATTTCGATTTTAATTTTTCACGCTTATTATTTGACGTAATTGCGTGTTGGAAAAAAAGTGCACTTTACACCACTCGATAGATCGAACCGTTCTCAGAAACGCCGTTATACATCATTACTATAATATAATACTATTTTATATTTAGCGAAAATTGAAAGTCATCATAGTCGGATTTCATACATCGTTACAACGAATACCACACAAAAGCCTAAATTATTATTGCTGTGGAAAAAATTCAATCTGAATCTATTTTGATGATTTTTTGCGGGAACAATCGCTATTGTATTGAGAATCTTTCGTGTGTGTACTATTAGAAAAATGTTCGTCATTTTCGCTTTTCTATTTATTTTTAATGTGAAAGTCCTCTGAAACTAGATATGATTCCGGTTGTTACAATTGAAAGTTTTCCTGTAATTATATCTCGCGAGTCATTGTGCATTTGACTTTTTCTATGTTTTCTATAAAGACCTGTTCGTATCGAGGTTTTCTTATTATTTTCTCTTTATTGACCCATTACAAGTTTTTTTTATCATCAATATGACATTTTAATCCTTTCAAACAACATAAACATAATAAAAATTTCTTAACACTGCTTAATTTTCATACTTCTCAGATGCTTAACGGATGCGAATAACAGGTGATAATTCGACTTTAATGCATCACTTTCTTATAATTTTCTCTTTATTAAACCATTACAGTTTTTTTTAATCATTTTTTCCAACATCAATGTAATAATTTATCTCTCTCAACTGCATAAAGATAATTAAATTTAAATGCTCGTAGTGAAGACTTTAATTTTACGCTTCCTGTAAAACAGTTGGTGTACGCGAATGATATTGTAATAGAGATTATTCAAAATTATGCAATCTTAATAATCCATTTATTTTGAATTTAAAAGGAAATCTTAAATGAAATACCAAAAATTGTCGAAATAGTGAATCACAAAAAAAAAAAACAAAATTTTCGCTACTCTTCTCCTGACTTCTACTTGTAATCGGTGATTCCGATTCCTCGATAATTTTCATTTCTCGCAAATTAGAATTCTTGAATTCTCGAAACACAGTTCTCGAGAAGAAATCCTGTCTTTGTTCAGAGCTTCGTTCCAAAACTCTGTCAATTTTCTAAAAACTCCAATTTCAACTCGCATCGCCGCACATCTGCGAAGGAGATTAAGCATCTTCGTTGCGTATGAATTACGCGAAAACATCAACGCACCGTCATCGTGGACTCTTCAAACCAGCACTTATTACACACGTCTCATCCATATTCCCGTTCGTGTCAACGCTAAAATTGATAACCGACACAACTCGTTCTCGACGAGCTCGTCTCCTGGCTGCGGCACAATCTCGACAGACCATCGACAAGAGATAAAATGCCCTCGACTTCGCTCCGTTGCTCCACCTTAACGGTACTGTCCCTCTTCGTACGTCTCAATCGTCAATACCTTCGACCGGTCGTGTCCTCGAGGGTTCAACAATGCAACGCAGAACGAGGAAGTCGGAGATTGCTCCAGGCTCTCGTCGTTGTTCCATGTGATCACGTTGAACTGTCTTCGCCGAACTTTGGCATCATACTGAAACAGCTACTGGTGTGGTCGTGTATTTGTTTCCCTCAAATGTGGATACTGAAAATTTTTCTCGATTAAAAACCTATTCAGGTTGAGCCAAGTGCCATGGTTCCATCGGAAGGTGAACATTCGGCTGTCCCAAAGTATGCTTTGTATGTGATGATTAAATGTAAATGTTCTTTGTAAATTTAAATATGGCTCCAATGGATGTGTTTATTTTTCAATAGCGAGGTACAATCAATAGTCGACATGTTGGTTTTCCATTTCATAATGCCTTCAAAAGTGGACTGTCTTAAAAAGAAACGTGTCCACAATCAGACAAATACCTAATCAACGATGATAATAGAAAATCACAATCGCACCGACGACTTCCTTACAACATTTCAATCATGTATAGTTTCGATTAATTGAGCTTCCATAAAAGCTGGACTATTATGGAACATCCACAGCACTCTACGTTATAATCACGGCCTATGTTTCCACAGGTCCTTTATAAGCTGGTTCCGTGCTCCCTAATGAGCCACCGTTGTCCAAGAAATGTTAACGGCTGCCGAGTGGCGTCCGAACGAGCCTTATTAAGACGCCGCTAATGTCGTCGATAAAAACGTGCTTTATTTATATTACATCCTTAATGCGATTGCCATCAATAAAAGATGCTTTCGCTATACGGCCATTTCTATAATCGCACTTTTTCTCGATTGTGAAAGCGTTCGTGTTTATTTTCGATTATCGTGTTTTGTCTCTTGATGCGAGTCCTCTGATGTTTTTATTATTCGTTCGCATTTTTCGATACGTGTGCCAAAAATTGAATCACGCGGGATGATTCATTATGTTCTTAGCGGTCCTACTTTTGAAGCGATGAGCGTCTACTTCATAAATCAAATCTTATATTTACAATACGAATTCGATCTGTTTGCTTTTTTCTGAGCCACAAGTACCGCTTTCTTCAACCACATATTCTACACATAAGAAACCCCTATTATGATTTCTCTAGTATGTATCTGCATGCAACTAAGGATCCAATTGGCAACACATTTAACCAAATCCAATATGAAAAAACAAACAAAAACCATCGAGCATCGTGCCAACCGAACAACCCACGAATACCTCTTCCCTCAACCAAATCCATTAACTTATTTCGCACACAAGAAATCGATATCTACATCAAAAACAGTAATTCAAATCTACCGAATGACCCATAAACCCGAACGATCCGAACCAGTCTCAGCTCACACAAGTGAGTTCATACAACATATCGCGTGTACCAACTCTCCTCGAACGGTTACAAAGTGGCGTAATTGATATCTCATCATGGGCGAGTTTGACTGTAATATAACCCAACAATCCGACATCTAACCCAACCGGTCGATTTTCTCGAGATATTCGAGATTCGAACGAATATTCTTCCACCTAATGCTGTTGATGGACTTTTTTGCGGTCGCTGTGCTTCGATTAATCTCGCCAAATGATAAATCTGCTCCGAAGCGTTTCCGATCGATTATCGTCTCGTTATTTATGTGAGAATGATGGGTGTGTCGATTGTGAGTAATATTTTCCATGGTGTGCAGATGGTTCATCTTTTCGCTTTGGAAATTGGAAAGATTTTGCATTTTTTTTCGGCAAATAGTTTTCGGCGATCTTTAAATTTTGCGGTTGAATATATTGCATAATCACATCAATTTTAATTTTGACAAAAAGGTTTTGTAATTTATTTTGCATAATCCGTGTAAAATTCAGGTTCCATTGATATTTCCGTCGATTATAACGCTTTCGTATCAATTATTTCTCATAAAAATGCAAATTGTTTTTGTATCGAATTTGATTATATTTCAGTCGATAACGTCATAAAAACCTTTCTGCTGGAATATTTTTCGTTGAAGTTTGTGGAAAAACTCGATTAAAGATTCCGAAAAGGGTAAAAAGTCACATCATGACCTCGCCTATCGAAGTGGTGTAGTGCTTGCTTATTTTCGTCTTTCCATTAAAATAGCGTTACACTTATTTTATTACGGCTATAAAATAATTTTATTAACAAGCATTAAAACACTTAAACATGTTCAAAATATAGGTAGATTTTTTTATACTCGGAAAATTATTTTCGTTACAACGTACACGCACGACTAAATCAAATCGCATTAGCAACATATGGAATGAATTACGATTACCAATCGTATTTTTTTTATTTTATTACATTTTATTTACCGAATACACGTTTCATGCAATCGAAACTAACCTTTCATAAGAAACACAACACTTTCCTCGTGGAACATAACAGGATATTATCGAGCAAAGTCGTGATTGTCGACGAAGCAAATGGCGTGCAAATCCTAGAGTAGCCAAGTCCCATTTTTTTTCAAACTCTGCAATCTCGACATGAACGTGTCCAGGTTGAACTATAATTTACAAAAATCTAAATAAAATATTGCACGGATTAAATCGACTCTTTCTCAAAGTGTTCGAATTGCAGTCGAACACAACACACTGCCAATCTTATCTAAAGTGCAATCGTATATTATTTTATATTAATCGGTGGAATCTTAGAATGATTTTCGCATTTGTTGGCAAATTTGAAAATGTTGCACGAGAAAAAACTCATCCACAATGACTTCCACGTTCCGCTTCTCATCCGAGTTGTCAACGTAAAACTCTTTACGCTGTTTTGTTCCACTTTTTTCACACCAAAATTGATACGCAGATGAAATTGCGTTTTTATGGTAGAACCAGATGCTGATTGTAAAACAAATCTGTCATAACAATGCCCGGTCTCCTTTCTATGCTCCATACGCAGCACGTGTTCTCAAGACAATGGCTGAATTATTATAATTTACTGACCGTTTCTAACAATCGATCCACTGTTTGGATGCTACCGAATTGCACTAGAACCTCGCTAATCCGATCGCAATTGAATTATATTGTATGCTATGAATTAATATTGGTATTTTTTTTGTATTTCAAATTATCTATAATCGGCACTTCTAAATCGAAATTCCTCGATACATATTAATCGATTATCGGTTAGATTTCACTATATTGATCTATAGATCTATAAAATCAATCGATATTTAATAGACCGCAAATGTATCATATTTACTACCGGTTCCAATGTGCCAATGATTCTGTACCATTCGCGCGACATACATACAATAAAGTCATCGTTGAATCGATTTGTTTTTTCTTACTATATGTATATAGTATAAAACTTTCTAAACTCGTTTCAGATTACGAGATCTAACGATTGTTTATACCCCATTCACTCTCTTTCGCAACGTTCTTGCAAATAAAAAGTGTGCCCGAAACCGAAACATACTTCATCTCGAGATGACTCTTCAATAAATTTCTAAAAATAATGTCACAAAAATACATATCGAGTTTTTTTTTCACGTTTGAACTCAAATTTTAATGCTAAAATGGCACCTTTATAATGGAACTTTTCGATACTCGAATTTACATACATATGTTTTTTAAGAATTTGAAAAACTATTGAAACTTCAAACGAAAATATTAAGATTTTGATTTCGATTGTTTTTCCACTGTATCATAAAAATTATTCACGCTTGTTTCAAAAAATGTAGATAAACAAATTCGTCATTTTCTAAAACACACACACAAAATCAAACGATAAAACCAAACAATTTCCCGGCGAAAACTGAAAAATCACGACTTTTTCTCAATCAGCGCACAGTGTTAATATTTGCCCCATTTCAAACGATCAGTTTTTATATACGATCAGTTCTGTTTGATCAGATCGGCCGCTGAACAAACACTGTACAAATTCGCACCGAACTGTTATAGCAGTCTAGTCTGTTCATAAACATACTAGAGTTATTTTTTGCCATATTTTTCAGCGAAATAGACTTTTAAATAATTTTCTCGTGCACTTGTCGTATGTTATGCGGCATTTACATATAACTGTTGCCATTCCATTACAAGACAGACTAGTAGTATTTTATCAGACGAAAGCTATTAGAGCGAAACAAGCTGAGTTTGAGACCTGAATTCGACTCGCTCTATTCTGTCGCGAGTATTCGGCGTTTACATAAGGCTGTTGTCATTGCAACAGGAATGGCAACAGCCATATGTGAACTCCGCATAAAAATAGAGGAAACGACACGGCGCTAATTGGCGTAGAACCTGATCGCACAAACTAGTAGAGCCTGATTGAAAACTGGTAGATATCCTTTGTGAGGCTTTTGTTCGCATGCGACACTAGTAATGTTGAACAATTTCGCTCGTACGTATTGTCAAGTCATAAATTTGCGGATTTTTACATCGTTCTGACTTAATGAAGGTTTTTTTTTAATGTGAGTTTCGTTCGCATACCATGAGAACTTCATTATGTAAATAATTTGTATCTAGTAGGGCTGTGGAGTCGCTGTATTTTGGTTGGAATCAAAATAGTAAAACATTAGCGTTTATTTAATTGTAAAATTTATAAAATTTTAAGTATGTTTGACATATAAATGTTAAACTTGTAGCATGAATTGCGCTGAATCATGAGGCTATTTTTTGTGACGAAAAGCTAAGTTTTCTTTAGTTTGCTTTCGAATCGCATACATTTGTTTGTTTGGTAGAATGTAAGCAGGAATACATTTTTTTTCTTTAGTTATTATTTTGCATCATATACAAATTACTTTCCATATTCATGTTTAATTTTAATAATCGAACTTTTTCACCTAGTATTACATTTTGTAACGACTCCACATCCCTGGCACCTATCGCCCATTTGAGTCAGGCGTTGCTGCGTTACTTTAACGTTATTATCTCCCCTAAATTGCTTCGAGAACTCTTCACTTTTCCACGCAAAACCGAACTTTCCATATAAAAAAAAATCTCAATTTAACATACATACAACGAGTGAATATTCATGCGATCTGAATTCGATCCTCGGCCAGTCATTAACGCGAAGTGTCGCCTCGTATACAATATTCGATTCCGATGCCGAATTTGCATTCGCGATCGTATCTTCGGCTCTTTTTTAATTGAAATCAATTTGGGCATGTCTCGGAGGAAATTCCACGCCCCTTATTAATTGTGCATGAGTTTTTGCCAGTTCGAAAATGAGCCTCCTCTTGTTCTCCCCGAAGCGGACGTCCTTCGAAAAACGCCCAGTTCGACGATACATACATTATGCTGAGTTGTTCCACACCAAATGTAGCAATTGGACATTGTATTACATTTTAAAGTTTCTAAATTATTCGTTTATTTTTAAGCGAAGAAGCAGCCGAAAGAAACTGCTTAAATCGATAGAAAACAATCGACACACATACAAATCCATTTTATTTCGTTTGGATGTTTTTGAGTTTGTTTGTTGTGTTATTTATAAATTTTACAACTCTCATTATTAACGTTTTCACAGCTACATTTATTACGTTAAAACGTATTGAACACCTGTTCGTTTTTATGGATATCTTTTATTCGATTCAAATGAAAGAAGTAAAGAACACACTTCAGACATAACTGAACTGTAAACACATAAAGGATTTTTTTATTCAGTTTATTTCGAATCAATCCCGTTTAATTTACAGTAAAACTAGATAACACACATTTCATAATTGAACTACTAAACGAATATTTTGAATATTACTTCGCATTAACGGAATGCTAGTTTTGATTCAACACCCCTAATATACACTCTATATACATATCTATACACTCGAAGCAACAAGATGTTTATCGTTCGAGTTTCGTTTGAGAATTCTTATCCAAAAACTCGTCCGTACAATTAAATTTGTAACGAAATAAATCATCGAATATTCCAAACTCGCGAACTAGCGAACCACTTTTTTCGTTATAATCTAACGAAAAAAAACGTCCCTCACTTTTTCGAACTATTACTATTTTTTCCTTGTCTAAATCGAAAGCCGAATTTATTTTCTCGTCACGCGATCGAACCACGATGAAGGGGGATGATTCCACTAAATTGGGTTTCGATCAATTTCGTTTTCTTTTTTTTCATATTGTGTTATAAGAACGCGCAGAGAATCTCAATTATTTCTTGCACAAATCATATGCTTCGAAAAATAGATAAATCCATACGATATGTGCTCATGTTGCATAAAGAAGAGACTCGTTAACTCGAAACCATACATTGTCGATATAAATTGAGTCTCGATAATACAACAATGTATGCTCAATAGGGAATCCAATCTCGAGATCCCGGGATTCCGAATCCGGAAATTTCAATCGTACTTTTTCTGAAAACTTCATAACATGGTATTAGATAGAAACTTTCCACTTCAAGTCGAATAATTAACATTCCAATTCAAATAATTTCCATTTAAAATTGAATATCTTGAAATTTTAATCAAATTGTTTCATACACAAATCATTCTAAAACGGTTTAATTCAATTATTTAAATATTTAACCGTAAATAATTACTCTTATATTACTACCTAATTAAATGATATTCTTTTTTAAAAGCTTCCTCCGTTGTTTGTCGAGATTTTTGAACGTATTTCAACCAATAAAAATCCATACATTTATCTACACAGATATCCATACAAACATTCAACCTTTTAAAATTGATAAAACAAACTATTTTCTTGAGCAAAATCTCGAAGCTAGACTCTGGCATCGGTTAATCGTATTCCCGAGATATGTTAACCGTATTCCCGGGATGGGTTGATCGTATTCCCGGGATAGAAATTTCAATACAGAATTAGATCCCCTAGTTTCGAGTCCATTGTGTACACGTTAAATACCTATTTATCGATCTCGCAACGTAATAGATAATGTAATAAGATGCCCCGTACCGTTCGAGAACGAGATACGTACAACTGTTGCGATTCTAGTTTCGCCAACAATGCTAGTCCTCGTGCCGGTCGCCGAGACGTGGCCATCTTCGGAAGACGAGGATGTGTACTTCTTGTTCAGGGTTCGAGCTTTTTTCCTATATCGACGATATCTTCGAGACGACCCGTTTTGACGTTCTCCATTCCGAGAACGTCGTTTACACGATGGCAATTATATCGATTCTGATCTGTGTACTGTCTAACTCATTTTCGATATTGAGCTTGATTTGTTGTGTTTTGAGGATTTTTATCGATGTTTAATAATAATTATACGTACGTTTTCTTGTCGTTTATTGTATCTATACGAAGTGTGATAAACCCATATTCATATTGCTGAACGATGTTTTAGATATCAATAAGATTTAAAACTGCATATTCTTGATTCATTTATGTTCAAGATGCATAGTTTCAATCTCCTAATTAGCTCCATCACGTTATATTATAGATTTTTCAAAATAATGCTTTGAATCTAATTGTCTAATTAAAAAAAAATGAGATATTTTCAAATACGTTTTCGTGAAAATATGAAAGCTGATTTTGACACTAATGATACATTTCTATATTCTGAATGGTTTCAATTTCAAACATCTCAGATTTTAATTGTGCTCATTAATAACAGCTATTCTGGTCGCATCTTCTCCAACCATTTGTGCACTCAACGATACATTTCATATTGCGAAAAACTCAATTATATCTCCGCGCTCAGAAAAAAGTACATATCTCGAGCAACCACCTAATCAACCAGCACATAGATTTTTTTTTCCAAATCAATTCACACTACCAATTACCGACACCTTACACAAGTGCACTTGGACCAATTTCGAAACACCTGAACATTCCGAACGCCCGATTATTAGCTGACTCCAGACGACCCTCATCATCACTGCCAAATTTGCATACAATAGAGCTGTTCTAGCCGATGTGTGCCTGAAGATTAATATTTTGCTACACGGAAAAGTTTGAGCATCCACATTTATTACGTTTCGTCATATTTTTCGTTCAATAAAACCTTTTACGAGCCTTCCATTGAATGAAGCGTGACGTCTCCGTTCCTTCCCACATCCGCACTTTCAACCCTCGTTTCTTCCTGTGGTCGCCTTTTCGAAGGGTGCAAAATGGTCGTTTTATTTTTTAATCAGTCAAAACAAGTCCCGGTCTCATGTTAATATTGCTCCGAAATTTTTTTTTTCATTGGAACAGTTCATCGAAAGGAATGGCATATCTATGAAGATCGAAAAAGTTCAAGTAAATCTGTGTAAAATGTCTATCGTTGAAATAAAAGACTTTTATATACTGTGCTTATGAGCTCAAACTTATTTAGATGTCTCATTTTAAAGACTTCAAATTAAATTCTGGAATTTGATTAAACGTGAATTTGCTTCTTAATCAAATTTTTGATATTCATTCGTGTACATATCGGCTCGGAATTACACCAAATTTAACAGAATTCCTTCATATTTATCCACAAAACAACCCCTCCTTTATGAAAACCCAAATCTCCCTCGCTATTCGACCGAATTTTACGACTTCCAACCCTGGAAATGACGATTTTCATCAACGGGAGATTTACACACGCTGTGACTCATTCCATCTTGATCTGCAACTCACCCCTCTTAATATAATACAATCAGATTAGCATATTCTGCTTTTGGCCACTTTTGAATCACCGAAACGCCATCTAACCAAAAACGATGCCTCTGCGAAATCACTCAAAATTTTCCTTTTCGAACATCTCCATTCGATTTTTTTTCTTCGGCGAATCCATTCAGAGTTCGGTATGTGTGTAATATAATATTGAAGTTGCACAAGTCGTCGATGTAAAAAGCGAGGAGTGCTCACGTAGATTCTGTTTGATCACGTATTTGGTAAAGCAGGTGTGTCGAATCGCTAGAACGACCGTTCAAGATACGTGAAGATCTTCAAATTTTTTTTTCAAGTACCTTAAGATGGATTCGTTATTTGGGATCCTTCGTATCCAATCCGGATCTGTTTTTTATCGTTTTTCAATTTGATTCACATCCTTCAATTTATTATTCACATTACATTTGTATATTCTCACATTGATTGTGAGTATTATACTTTAATTATAAAATATTAAGCACAGTTAGCTAGTCTCATCGTTCCAGTTTGGTTAACGTTTTGTTTTTTTTTTTTTCATATTAGATAGATTCGATTAGATTAGGTTGTTTTAATACTAGTTCAGGCCCATGCATCCAGTCCGAAAACCAATAGCCGTCTCTGTCTGTCTTGTTAATCTCTGGACTAGACCCATGTGTGTGAATTAATCCTTAGGTAATGTCAATTGTCTTGACAGTACATAAGGATATAAAAATCATTACTCGTGGACCAGAGTATCACCGATGAATAAAATTAGTTTGTATTGGGTTAGTTTAAGCCTAGTGTCGTTCCGATATCCACTCCACAAATACCTGAGATCAATCCTATCGCTTTTCGGCGATGCTCACCATCATTGACATGTATGATTCGAATTTTTTAACGGTGACACGTCTCTTGGTCATTATCGATTCTCGCCTCGTATAACTCAACTTGTCGTTCGCACGACTTCTGCTCTGCCGCAGCATAATGGAGACACGATGGGCTAGAACGTGTTAAATAATTCATCGTTACTTCTGTAATTATTCGCCGGATGTTGATATGGCTGGCTGCCGTTCGTGCGGTGCGAAATATCCATGCTTGTCCACGAACTCAACACGCAATGTCTCCTCTATTGTGTAATGCTTCTCTGGAAGCGATGGGGACTGACATGGAGTTCATATGGTGTTTGACCTGATCGATCTCAAAAAATCTTAAGTTAGATATTGTTAAGCTAGAGTTGATTCACTAGTCGACTCTTGCCACATTATACAAAGTTATCAATATGTAAACACATGTTCAAATTTTGATCAAAAATATATGTACTTACCGTACATATTTTAAGATCATGTATACTTTTTTTCTTCAAGTTATCTTTAACTACCTTTATTCTCACCTTTCATTTTTCCTTAAACATCCTCATTACCTCTTAACTATCTTAAATCTCCCTTATTTTCATCCTTCATTTAATTTCAAACTTACTCAATTTGCATTCAAACTTCTTTGTTTTTCAACTATGTACTTCATCTTCCACTTCTCCGATTACATTCATAAGTTTTTATCTAATGTTTTGATATCAATTATACTAAAAATACATCACTAAGTATGTTTGTTTTGATATTTCAGGTGACATCCTGTCAGGAGTGTGTTACGTAGGTGTCTGGGATGCTGAAGCTCTGCGAGGATTTGTGCTGGCACCGCTATTCGTATACCTAGCTCTCGGCACCATATTCCTTCTGGCTGGCTTCGTGTCTCTATTCCGTATCCGCACCGTAATGAAGCATGACGGAACTAAAACTGACAAACTGGAAAAGCTTATGATCCGCATAGGAGTTTTTAGTGTTTTATATACAGTGCCAGCTTTAATAGTTTTGGCTTGTTTGTTCTACGAACAGGCTTATATGGACAGCTGGATGGTCACGTGGCACAGTGATGTTTGTGACCGCAGCCCGTACAATATACCATGTCCTGTCGGAGCTAGGGCTCGTGCCCAAGCGCACCGGCCCATATTCGAGGTGTTCATGATTAAGTATCTGATGGCGATGATAGTCGGTATCACCTCGAGCTTTTGGATCTGGTCTGGAAAGACGATCGTTTCATGGAAGCAGTTTTTTGACAGAATACAGGGGCGTAGAGTTGAATCTTATGTTTAGAAAAAATTTTGTTGTAAATCAATTTATTGTATAAGAAATATGGTGATCGAGAGGATGCCTTGTATATATTTGTGATTTTTTTTTGTTCATTATGAATACCTTTTTCATTTTGATAGTAATTTGTATTTAATTTATTTTTTCATAAATCTTTTACAAATATCAAGAGTCAAAAATATCTTAAATCTGCTAAATGTATCTTATTGAAATTCAATGTTTATATGGAACAATTATTAGGTGTTCATAATAACATGTATTTTATAGAATTTTTATAAAACCTCTGCATATTTCATTTATAGTGAAATTCATGTCATATTGTACATCTGTGTATGTATTTGATTTTCACCAAACACCAAAATGTACATTATGAATTACGTTTTGACTTTTTCTATATTATCAACTAATTTACATTTTGGTTGTTAAAACTCTGTCAATTAAGACGAATGTCATCGATCTTAACAATGTGTCAATTTTATAATTAAAGTATTTATATTGTTTGACTTAAAACTTCTAAATGGTGTGACCCATTTTGATATAAATATTATTTTTTTTCACTAAATTTAGACTGATAATATTACATACTAGTGTAAAATATTATACAATACTCATTTTACTATAGGTATAATTTTTTAACTTTCTTATGAAGGAGTTTTTTAAATTTGATAATATTTGGTGCTGAAGAATTTTATCATTTGAAATTTATTCAAACAACAATTGTTGCATTTTTTACTGTACCATTTTGTAATATATTTATTTTTTCATTAATTTTTACAAATAAATGTATAATATAGAATATAGAATAATCAAATTTTCAATATTTTCTCAAGCCTGTTTGTGAGTCATTATCGTTACAGTTGCCAAATTATAAATAAGAATCATCAGTGAATTTACTTTTCATGTTTCGTCCAAAAATTAATGAGCTTTTAATCTTAAAATGTTATTTATGATAATACCAAGCTATAAATGTATCACAAACCCTTTATTTATAGTTTAATTAGCTTTGTGAATGTAAAATTTATATTCCCATTGCTTATGAATGTTTGTAAATACTTGCAATATTGTTTTAGTTTCTAGAATTCATTGGAATTAAATTTGATATGTCAAATGATCAAATTATTTCTGCATCAACTTGTAGAAATATTAAAAGCCGAATATTTTTTCACTGGTTTTTATGGATATATGTATTTGTAGATTAATTTGTCCGTCAATCGCAGATCTCACAAAGTGGTCTCTAAAATTTTAGACTTATCATACTTGTTTTTTTTTTTTTTGAAAAAACAGTCCTGTTTATGTATGATTTTATATTTATTTCACGCTATGTGCACAAATTTTGGACAATAAATGCTCTTCATAATCATTTTTTTTTTCAATACAACCATTTTAAAAATGAAATATTTATATATTTCCTATTATCTACCATGTTTCCCAAATATATGATCTATTCCAAAAATAAGAGCTTTCGCAATTTTTATACAAAACGATTGTTTCACCCCAAAAATAAGACATATTGAGGTTTTCGAGTGTAAAATTAGTATTAAACTGGGTCATGTATATGGGGAAATACAAGTTTCTTAACAATTTTCTGTTAAATTAATTATTAAATCTAATATTTTAGTAAATGTATTTAATATGTAACTTATTTGTTTCTTAAGCAACACAATTTTCAAATAAGGTCAGTTATGATTGTAGGAAAGTAACTTATCGGTTTTTTTTTCTGTAGTCAGCTGCTATACATATATATTAAACCAATAAGCTTCTATTTGACATTTGAAAGATCTTTCCTTACAATTATTTATCCAGTGATTTTATTTTCACCCTTTAGTCTTGTTTTATTTTGAAAATACAATTAATTATTCCTGTTCAATAACAATGTTGAAATATCTTACATTTATATATATGAACATTGAAAGAAAAAAAAAACAGTATTCGTTACTCAATTTATACTCTGATATGTGTTTTATTCATGTTAAGAAACTGTATGCATAAGAATATATGTGATGTACAAATAATTTGCTATGATCAATAAATACATTTTTATGTCAATCTCAGTTTTCTTATTAACATTCGTAATTTATTATTTTTTCATATAAAAACTCTTATAAAAGCCGTTAGATAACCATCTAAAGGTCAGACTGCATAATTGATAATAGTTTTGCTACACGTGTAACAGTGGCATTCAATTGACTTTTGCAATGGTAATAGCTTAACGAGAGAAAATTGTTTCAACACGAGCATATGCACATTACACTGATCAGCGTAATGAAAGTAAATCTGCTTAGCAATATAGGTAATTCGTAAGTTTCAAAAGAGACTGGAAAATTATTTTGTATTTAGGTACTTACGATTTTTTTTTCAAAATTCTTATTGCACATGAAATTCTATATTTTACAAATCAAGTTAAGTACTATCCTCTTATTATATCGTATATTTATACCAATAAACCAATCTATTTTTTTTTTCATTTCTAAACGCATATGGATTTTTTTTATTACAATAAGATAGTGAATTTCCGCACAAAAAAACAAACACAAATTTTTGAAGAATTTTAAAAACAAAAGGTGAATTTCAAATTAAAAAAATCCTACATATTCGGATAAATTAAGGTGGAAGGTACCTATCTAATTTTCTAATTTATCTGTTTTCTCCAAATTCGAATCTAACTATGTAAGAAAATCGAATTTCTTTATTTATTTTATATCTACATTGACTGTAATAAGAAGTAGCTAACGATTATTATCGCGTCATAAACTTATCCAAATGAAAAGAACAAAAACAAAACCAGTTTTGCAGCGGAATACTCATAGATTCTAACCCATCGACAACTAGACTTCGTCTATAATAAAAAAAACATCAACAAAAACAATCTACAAGTAAGAATTTATCACACTTTCATCTAACAAATTGAACAATTACAAACAATCAAAATATTTTTCATCAAATTTGATAGAATATGAGACATCTAACAACAGTAAATATAAGTTGACTCAATTGCCTCAACAGCTGTGGGTTGTCATCATGTGCAGATAACCAGAAGCGTTGCTGACGGGTTGATGTGTTCAACCGGTTGACTTTGACCGTCCAGACTCAGTTCACGGTCCACCCTCGCCCAGCAGACACCTTCGACCCGAAGAGCTGGTCATCATGAGCTCATATAGAGCAGCCGGAGCCAGTGCAAGAGTCGCTAGTGCAGGTTAATTTTCTGTTACTAGTTATTTTTTTATTTGTTCTTATGTTGAACGTGAATGTATCAATTGTGTCCAATTACTCGTATTGTCCTTGGTGTTTGTTGAATTTAATTTGAGCGCAGTGAACTCGCTCATAGGTTATACGTGTTTGAATACATTAAAGCAATGTATGATGAAAATTTTTGTGTATTTTCATTGTTGAAAATATATATTTTATGTCAAAAATAACATTTCAATATTTTTATTTGTGTTCATTAGTATAACAGGTATCAGGTTAAGTCTAGAAATATAAAAAATGGCTTGTTGCTCATTTCGGTTCGCATCATTATTAAATATTATGTTATGCTCCGATCTTTCGAATATTTTTAGAATCGGAAAAAAAATACTTAGCAAAATATTATCATTTTCAATGGTTTGCATAACTAAATGAAATACAAAATGTTGAAGTTTTGATGTCAGTTGCACTTACCTAGATTAGATTGTTATATGTATGTATATGCACTCGAATAAATTACACTATTGAACACCGTTGATTTTTATTTAGTTTGTGTATTGTTTAATAAAAAAACTTTCATATTTGCATTATAGATACTAAAATTTTCACTCATTACTCATCTAACTGATGACAAAAAATTACATTGAGTGTAATCAGTTAGCATATTGCTTCATGTTTTTTCAATCAATTTTATTATTCAAGTTCAATGCTGAATTGAAAATATATGAAATCTATTATTTGTAAAATATTACATAATATATTAAAATATTTGTTCTGAAAAATGTAGGTAGGTAGGTACCTACCTATAAAGATTTTTTTGCATAATTCTAAAAATATCCTCAATCTATTACGACTTCACTTTTTGCCTTCGCTTTTTGTTTAAACAGTTGTATTATATTATTGCACTCGCAACAACGCAATATCTATCAGTTTATATTCCACATTTCGTATACATATTTATACAAAGATTTTAAACTTTGAACTGAATTTGAGAGATTGTAATCTTGATATTGAAAATAACTTAATAATTCTCAGTCAATGATACCCCTCTCCTTCACTACTGTGACTCTAAACATCGCAAAATTTAATTCAAAGTATAAAATCTCTCAGTAAACAGCATTCATAGGTGTGAAAAAAACTTTTTTAAACTTAAATGCATTTCCAGGATTGAAATCGGTCCAAAACGAGCTTCATGTCTCAGCTCCTCGCACTCTGCCGAACGCAGCTCCACTAAGACTGCCTGAAAACATCCGCGACATAAATGCATCAGAAATGGGACGCTTCTCTCCCCTGCGCTCGAGAGATCTGACCAGCTCGGTCATAGCCACCCAAGAGAGATGGGAACCTAAGGCTATAGACGTGACTCTGGATTCAGATCCACATATTGGACCATATGATTGTCATGGTGCAGTCAGCCTATCCTCGAGCATGCAAAGTAATGTGCCAAGCCCTTTCAGTGGCGGCCGCCAAGGTTTCCTCGGAATGCCCGGCTCCCAATGGGGACAGGACCAGAAGTTCTTATCCGACTATCTTCACTCTTCTCATTATTTGAATCTGCGTAATACATACGGTCGAGGTTTACATGGATTGGCTCGAAACTCAGGTACAATATCAACACCTGCAAACTCATCTGGTTTCTTAAATAGACAATTTCCCTATGTTAAATTGCAATATATAAATGCAATTCAAATGATGAGCGATAGTCCTAAAGATTCTTGCGATACTGCGAAGCCTTTGAGTCGAAAAGAGAAATTGAAACAGGCCGTAGCCGCTTACGGCTCAACAGTTATTGTATTCCATGTGACTATTTCTTTAGCTTCTTTGGGTGTCTGCTATCTTCTCGTTTCTAGGTATAAATTTCTTTAAAACTTACGTATATATGTAGTTTTTGTTTTTTATTTATATCTAGAAATATTTTGATTTTATTTAGAAGTTAAATAATGTTATTGTTCTTGATAACTTTCTTTGCTTTTATTTTTCTTTGCATGGAACAAAAAAATCATTCATTTTTGTCATACAAAACACATACATAGGTACATTGATTTCATAATCAAAACTATTTTAATCAAAATTAATTTAACTAAAATATTATCATAATTCATTGCAATATGCAAATACAAATAATTATCATAAATTATCAGAAGTGTTTACAAGTTATTCAAAATTAATCTAATTCTGCATTTTCCTTTCAGCGGCCTAGACGTTGTGGCTTGGATAGATTATTTTGGTATGACAGATTCCACACTTTCAAAAAAAATTGCGACAAACACAGGAACTTTCGTGGTCGCTTATGCTATACATAAAGTCTTCGCACCGGCTAGAATTGGAATCACACTCACAGCTACACCATTCATAGTAAGATATTTAAGAAACTTAGGCATATTAAAAAAACCTGTCAAATCATAGAAGTTACAGCATCCAGTTTACCATTTTATTTCTCAATACATGTAATAAAGTATTAAGATAATCATTTATTATTATATATATATTATTTTATTATTGTTTAAGGAGAGAAATTTGCTTTGGGTTTTTATCACTTTGTAAAATATAATGAACTCCAATACATAAATATATCAATAAATATTGTATCAGAAAAGATTTTTTAATTTCTCCATTCTTAATCTGTCTCTGCTAAAATTATTTACAATGTTTAATTGTCTGTGTCGATTGTGACGCTCACATTGAGAGAACAGTAATTGAGCTGAGCTGTCTCCCGCTCATCTTTTCCTCTCTATTGCATTTTATCTATAAATTAAATGAGAAAATGGACTTTTTGCTGTTAAAAGTGCATTACGTTGCGAAGTATGCATATTGTCATTCGGTTGACAGAACATTCATTGAATAGATTGGATAACAAGTTTCTGTTTCAAATATTATCAAATTTCATTTCATAAGAATTTTATTAATCTGGAAAATTTATTTTGACAAAATGTCAATATACATATGTACAAACTTTTTTACTCTATATTAACACTTTTTGAAAATGACCTTTTACAGTTTGAAAATTATTTAATAGAAAATATCACATTTAGTTTGATTTTTAAACAGTAAATTTATTTTGAAATTAAATATTGTCAATTTGAACTGATTAAGCGTTAATTTGGAGTAAAAAACCTGTAGGTGTATTGTGAAAAACTTATAACTTAATTCTAACCGGTTGCACTTTTTGGTGAGTGGCATTTTGACACTCGTCGACAATATTAACCGTTGGAAGCTTTATGTAAAATGAAAATGAAAAATATATTGAAAAAATCAGAAATAACTTATATGTATTTGTTTTATTATAAATAATTCATACAAATTTAATCTTTTTTTTTTATCAATTAGAATATATAGAGTAAAAGTATTCAACATGAAAAATGATATTATGAGGAATGATTAGATCGTAACGCTCAAATGCCGCGACGCACGTTCGACCACCACTTTGAAGTTCATAATAACATAATCGTCCCGTTCGTAAATCACATTCACAATTTCGACGCGCTCAAGGAAACAAACGAGAAGAGGCGACGTCTACGCTCTGGTCAGCTTTCCCCAGATGTGAAGCATGAAGACCGAAGTGATGAACAACAGCGACATCACCAACACCGGAACGGGACCTCTGCAAAAAAGGAACAAATGTTTATATAGTGTGTCAGTTATAAAATTTATTTTTTAGATCGCGTAGGACAAAGTGAGAATAACAAAATTATGTAAAATTGAAATAGTGAAGACATATTTTTTTCAATTTTTTCAATTTGTTGATTTAGGCCACATAATTATGAAATATTATAATACATAGGTAGATTAGCAGTGATCGAATACAAGTAAAAGGAAAGGGCACGTACACTTTGATCCCGGGGGAGTCGTCGGTGTAGAACCTCCACATGCCTCCGGAGGAAGTGCCGGTGTTGCGGTTCCTGGCCGCGGTGGCCGGAGCCGCCTTCCGCTGCCTGACGGTGCCTCCTCCTCCCGCGCCCCCCGCACCCGAACCTCCGCTCCTCGGCGCCGCTCCTTTGCCCGGGGACCTGCCCCCGGACCCCACCGACGTGGCTGAAGGTGAAGCCGGCTGAAAATTTTATCGTTCATTCACACGCTCGACACCCTATCATCGTCATCATCATTCAAAAGAAACGAAACTCACCATAGTAATCGAGTCGAAGACCGCCCGTCGAATGAACGAAGCGACGTCAAACACTCGACGTGCGAAGCGCCACTGCACACTCCACGTCGCGCGACGTCAACTCGCCAGGTCGGCCAACGTAAAACTTTTCATCTACACGACGTTACCTACCCTGATTCATTTTCAAAATTTTTGGAAACTTTCATAAAATTAGTCATTTATTATTCATAATAATTAACTTGAAATTCATTTATATCGATGACGACTCAAATTTGACGTAGGCACCTATAATTCGCTATCTTTCGATTGTGCGCCTTCATAAGATTCATATGCAATCGTCTCGTCAAACTATCCGCATGCGTTAGGCGTAACAATAATGAATGTACCCACTCGAATTAACTTTATTATGCACGATTTCATCCAAAAAAACAAGTTAAAAAAATATTTTCATCGGAAGATTTGAAATAACACAATGAAACTTCATTTCAAATATTTAAAATGTTCAATCTGAAACAGCTACCTATTGAATAACGTGAGAACGCTTGAAAGAATATTTTATTTTTCACATATAACTCCCTTTTAGGATATCGAATTCCACATTTAGATAGTCAGATACGTATTAATTAGATAAATATATTTAAAACAATTTTTTCGTATAATTATTCCAGTTATATAGAAACATTTTTTTGTTAAATAAATTGATAATAAGTGGGTACTTATTTTACAAATTAAGAATATGAAAATGCTTTCAATATTCCTATGTATGTATATTATTTTATTTTTCTAAAAAAAAAAAAGATTAATCACTTGTGTCATTTTTATTTAATAAAAATACTATTCTTATACTTAATTGCAATACATTTTTGACATTCACCTAACAAAGATAAAATATTTTTGTAAAAATATAAAAATATAGGTACATTAACTCTCAATAAACCTAATAAATCGGTGAAAATTAAAGTTTAGATTGGGTGGATTGTAATAGAATATTGTGCATATCAGTCAATGAGTTCTCAAGAGCTTCTCTGTATTTTTTCGCACTAGTATTAGGATCGGCGTTAAAAGCGGCAGTTGCAAAATTAATATCATTAGACCGTGGATTGTAACAAGTAGAATATCCATCAGGTACGAGAGGCGCGTAACACATGAATCCATCAAATTTAGCAGCAACCTTAATTTTTAAAAATTAATTATTCCACATGAGAAATACAAATGACAAAATAAATAAATAGAGATCAATATAAACCTGGCTAGTTGAAATTCGCATATGAGCACTTCTCACAAAACCAGGATCAGAATATAATTTCGGGAGCTCAATACCATTCTCTATAGCAGTCAGTTTCAATCCTAATAAATGTCTATCAACTCCAAATCCATTCACAGCCTGAAAAATATTTGTTTTATTATAAAATAATTCATACCAGAGAACTCACAATTTTCATATAGGTATTAATAACCTCAATAGAATAGTCTTTATGTGCTTTGATTGCGGTTTTCATGGCTTGAACTTTTTCTTTAAGACTAGATTTGGGATCGAGCATTGTTTTAGCGAAATCAATTGATTCTAAAGAACAGGATCGAATAGTTTCTGTTCTACCACCTATATATTTACGTGTCGCTCCTGATTCATAATGAGCACCAGGTACACCATGTAATCTAAAAATATAAAATGAATCTATAGCGTAAAGAAATAACATTACATACCTAGGTACAGTTTGTTTCAACGATAACAAACCTATAAAATGCAAACTGCATTGCCATTTGAATGAAACTATCTGGACTGAGTTTTTGCGATTTGATGAAATCCTTACCATACATTTTGAAAGTGAAACAGTTCAGTTCTAAATCGTTTGTCATTCTAAAAATTAAATATTTATATATAAAAATATAAACAATATAAAAAAATTAAAAATGAAACAAACATACTTATCAATATTTTCATTAGCTTTTGTAATAGCATCTTTCACATCATTTGTGACGTTGAAATTCAATTTTTCAAAAGCAACAACTGATGAAGAAGGTTGTCTTTTGGGGAGATTTGGATTTTTCCTAAATTAAATACTTTTTTCATTATATGTTGTGTATAAACTAATACAGTTATATCGAAAATAATAATAAACTCACACATAATCAACAACATGATCAATTAATACAGCAACAGGTTGACCTTCAGCTGGGGAATGTTCATATGTTATTCCATTAATTCCATCCTCCCCTACTATAAACTGAAATTTCAATATTGATCATTGTTCACAATGATTTCTGTACACATAAGAACTAAAATTTACTTACTTGCAAGGTTTTATCAAACCATCTATTGCCAGAATTGACTTTACTACCTCCACCATGTATCATATGACCAGCAGCCACCACTTGCTTATCTTCATGCGATAATTGGGATTTTACAGCAGGCACATCGATGCACAATACAAACACACTCTCTTCAATTGCTTTAAGATGAGATCGATTAACAGGATCTGAAAATCTAACAATATATTCATATCCTATTATATCAAATAAGTTTATAAGTGAAATAGTCGACATGCCTTTTATTAACTGATCATAGACTTTTCCCCAAGTATCTCTATGCTCAGAAGTTAATATACCAATAGCATCAGAAGTTTTTTGTGGAGAAGATTTAATAATATCATTCAACTGTTTAGAAAGCTGTTCTTCGGTCAGTAATATTCCATCAGCGCCGACAACAGGAAGTTTGAAGAACTAGAAGATGAATATAATTTAATTGCACTTTGAACAATGAAAAGTATTAGGAATATATTTTTATAATTATATGTACTGACATGGTTATTGTGAATAACAATTATATGATTAGAATTATTGAATGTTAAGGAATCTCTTTTTATTCCAGGTATTCTGCAAGTACCGAAAATCTTTTTATACTGAGACATATCCAAAGGCTCTTTGCCCATTTTATCGAGTGGCAATTCATCGCTGAAAAAAAAATCAAGGTTATAAAAAAAGGCTGAAAACCCAATTACCTCGCTATCAAATATTGAATATACCAACTTATCAATTATTCTCTTATAATCCATAGCACCATTTATGACTTTTGCAGCATAATTCAACTGATCATCTTTATTCTTGAAAGACTGGAATGGAAATACGAGACCTGGGTTAGAATAAATTACAACGGGCCATCTAAAATCGAGATAGGCCGAATGCAACCACCAATCAGCCAACCAATTTTCTTTCGATGAAGCTCTCTTCACTAAAAGATCCTGAAAATTTTTATTAATCATCAATATTTCATGAAGTTGCAATAAGAATATGACTATATTGAAAAAAACCTGTAGTTTTTCTCCCAAACCACCTTTTGCACCAAATTCTTTCACTAAATTTGTTGAATTAGCAAGTTCTTGGGGATCGAGGAAAGGTTTAATCGTTTTCAAATACTTGTTCAATGTAGAATCGAGAGCTGGTACTGGCAAACGAGGCAATATTACATTGTCAGAAGCAGATACATAATTTGCAGATATTTTCAATCCTGGACATTTTGGTGACAGCAAATTTCTGAATCCGAACTGTAAATCATAAATTGAACAATAAAAGAATTTTTCCAAAGTACCCATATAAGATACATAAAATTATTTTAATGAAAACAACTGAATCTATTAATGATAAGATTAAAAAAAAGAAAAGATAAATGAAATTGATTAGATTCTAAAGTTCATCATATTTACATAGTGTTTTGATTGACGATTGTACATATTACGCCCCATTCTAATTAGCATTGTGACTTATCAATCTACAAACATGTATGTCTAAAATTATCACAACTACTTAATTAAGAACGAGCTTATAAAGCTTTTCGCATATAATTGTAAATAAAACAATATCTATGGGTTGGGTTAGGTTAGATTAGTTTTAATTGAAAAACATATTTTCATCAGATTAGAACTTAGGTTTATAGAGTTGAGATAAAGATTGGTCAAAGTTGGCGTGCGTGATATGGACAATCACCAAAATTGAACTTCCATATGTTTCACATCGTCAGCTGTTCAATAACAAAAAGATTTCAAGGTTATGAAATTATTATGACAGCTACGCGTACAAATTTCAAAGTTCACAATTAATTGATGAGTTTTTTTTCCAGTTAATAATAATAAAAAATAGAGGTATATACGTACGGGAGCAAAGGCTCCGCGAGACGAGGTGAGCGGCATCAGCACGGACATTTTCAATACTGACATTTTTGCCTACTGATATCGGACGACAACAAAGCCGGTTTCGATCCAGGCGTTGCTAATCAACGGTCTGCAATCATCGATTACAAATTGCTGATTGTGGATTTTCAGATATCAGCGTTTATCGCGTGTTTCACTTTAACTTGGGTATGTCCGAATCACGGCTGTTGCCTTTGGTGAACGGTGTAATAGTGATGGTTGTTGATGTTCAATTGAAACAAATTAATCAATCTCCTTGCCGAAATTTACATATGCGCTCATCTTAATGGCGGTGATCTAAGTCACGTTTCTGAATTTTAAATATTTCGTTCGATTTGTGAAAACGGCTCATTATCAATAAAAATCTT
>CM045576.1:1822366-1876308 GCA_024721215.1 Cheumatopsyche charites
AATTTAAAAAGGATTTCAAAGTTTGAAATGTGTAATAAGCGTTAACTAAAATGAATGAACGATAAAGTCATTTCATTTTCAGTTTCTTGACTTTGACCACTATTATAATAAAGTGTTCATATGTCTATTATAATATTTGTTTGATTGTACATAATTGAGTATCAATGAAAGTCAATGTTTTGTGTCATACGAACATAATTTTATTTATTTGTGATGAAATTACTTACATTACCTTACATATTCAACATACAAAATATTCTGGTTGAATAATGATCCACATAGTCAAATAGTTGATAACAATAACAACCAACAGATTTACAAACTCTGCATTACCTTTCACTTTCCATTTTATGTCGTTGGTTGTTAGTCTGCTCCATTCCAATTTAACTTTAACTTTAAAATACAAAATTATGAATGCATGTATGAACACAATAATTAAGTAGTTCAATCAACAAAAGCATTTAGGTATGCCTAACTAATTATTTCCTACAGCTTTAAAATGAGAAACTTTCAATAATAATAGATAATTTTAACTTGAAAACTATAGAATAAAGGTATTATTTTAAATTCATGCATAGGCACAAATTATAATTGAGCAATTCGATTACCAATCAATATTGATATTAAAAAAAAATCAAACTATTTGCATACAATAAAATTAAACTCCAATAATCACATAAACTGTAAAAACATTACGGGGCAACTAATACATAGGTAGGTATGTGCATATTATCTAATCAGTTAAAATTTAGATAAGGCTTTAGGTTTGAATTCAAATCAATTCATTTAATGTCCTTATCCATCTATTAACACTTAT
The DNA here is from genome assembly GCA_024721215.1 of Cheumatopsyche charites. Classification (NCBI taxonomy): domain Eukaryota; kingdom Metazoa; phylum Arthropoda; class Insecta; order Trichoptera; family Hydropsychidae; genus Cheumatopsyche; species Cheumatopsyche charites. The sequence continues at coordinate 1,823,184 of CM045576.1, forward strand.
GAATTGCACACAGTTTGAATATTACTTATATAAAAAAACAACTAAAACTTTAAAATTAAAAATTAAAAATTTGATCAAAATATTTAACATATAAGTCGGTTGATGTCACCGGGCTCAATATCTATGACAAAAAAGAAAAAAAATAGAATTAATATAAAGAATAATACATAATGATAGTTTTTGTACATACCATCTACTACACATTCTAGCAATTCATATGAATCATCGCTTTCATGATCAATTAAATTAATGGTGAAATTTGCATCATTATTGCTTTCATGATTATTCAAATCAACAGTTGAATTCATATCATCATTCTTTTCTGCTGCATTAGAAAGAATTTGATAGTCACCTGAAAGCAGAGTGAAAAATTGATATACCTAGGTACCTACCTATCTATACATAGGTATTAGCATACTAAAAACTCGTGAATAAAAGGGAGAAGGGACAGCAGTAAAGAAAGCAAAGATATTATAGGGAATTGAGCTAATTGTTAGTGAAGAAATACTAAATATATCATAATGTAATGCGACATTTCGAGTTATTAAGCAAATTATGGACAGAAAATTAAAATAAATCGAGGAGGCAGTAACTGGGATAGTATTCATAATAAAACCCAACTTAACCATACTCAATCCAGGATTAATAAAAATTGAGTTGAATTTCAAAAATTAATTATATTCACAAAAAGAGGCGATTATGAAGACTTTAATGAAAAATTCCTGATTTATCATTTTCAGCACAGCATATGTATATGTACCTATATGTTATACACAAATCATTATTCATTATGCTGACAAATAAATATTTTTAACGATTATAGTCAATAAGAAAAAAAATAACTCCAGAATTTACTAACTTGGATTACATATTTCGAAAGCTAGGGTCCTCATTTCCTCATTCACTTTAGCAATGACTATTATGTGAATTTGTATTTCTAACCAGTTGATTTCATCAGTTTCCAAATTCTATGAAATATTAAAATGAAAATCAATTGTATTATGTCAAAACGATACATAATTTGAGGATAGGTATCTATACCAAAACAATATTTTTTTACCACATTGTCGTTTCCATGCACAGTGATATGCTTGTATAAATTGCAACTTTTAACTGGTAGCATTTTCTTCATGACAAATAAAATTCATATAATGAATGAAATTAAATCACTAATTGAACAATAGATTACTTACATATACTAGTTGTGGTTTATCAATTCTTATAATTTCAGTTAATGCACTATCTTGACCCTCACATACCAATAAACCATAAATCGATTTTCTACCATTGCATAGATCTTGAATTTTTGATATATCAGCTGTGAGAATTATTCCCTCATTATGTTCCCTAAAAAGTAATCGTTATGGACAAAATATAGAAAAACCAACTGAAAATAGTATTTTAAACGTTTTAACCTTTATATACATAATCATCAACGCATTAAATCATGTTTTGTCTTCGACTTCATAGAAAATGAAAACAATCTGAATATAGGCAATTCTTTAAAATTTTTGGACTTTATTTTTACTTTAGGAAAAACGACTGCTTCTCATATGAACATACTTATCTCTCAACTTACAATTAGACTATCATCATCGAACTATATTATAATAATAATGATAGGTATTCATCGTAAAAAACATACCTCACTCTCAAACTATACTCCGAGTGTACGTTGTCTTTGCATTGTACTCGACTGTGTACCTAATGAAAATATTTTTTTGTATCATATGCATATAAAATATTTGAAAACTTCACAAACATAGCTAGGTACTAACTTTTTTAATGTGAACCATCAGATTAGAATTTTGATTAAATTTTTGTCCACAAACCAAGCATTCATAAGGTTTTTCATTGGAATGTGAATATAAATGATGAACAAGATTTCCTAAAAGAATTTTTCGCATTAGCACTTACAATTCAATTAACGTTTGTGCCCATTATTATGACAGTGGTGTGATTTATAGAAAACGCTAAAAACATCTTGGTAGGTACCTATACGGTTTAAATTCATTAACCATGTTTATTGGCTGACTGATAGGATTCAAATTATTTACAATATTAATAAGGTAATTTTTTTGATAATCAATGTTTAATTTAAGCTAACCAATTGCTAATTAATTATCGAAAAGCCAGCCTTAAGGACTAGAATTTCAGTTGTTTGTTAGCAGTTAAACAGTTATAGCTGTTGATTTTATAAATAAAAATGCAAAGCTTATTGTTAAACTAACAATTCAGATATGTTCTTTAACACATAATTTAAATACAGTCCTTACTTTCAATTATACTTACTTTAACTACTGTTACAATAATAGGGCATACAAATTCAAAAAAACACTAATACCCTTTTGATGAAACGCTTTAGGACAAAAGTCGCACTTGTAAGCTTTCTCTTCAAAATGAATCTTGCGGTGCGAAATCAACGACGAACTTCTTGCAAATGCCTTAGAACAGACCTTAAACGAAAATTTGTTGGATCCATTAACTTTGATGCTGAAATATAACATCCGTAATTTTTATACCTTGCAGACATAAGGCTTTTCATCTGAGTGTGTGGCATAATGCTGCTTCAGTGTGGCCATCTGTCGAAAAGATTTTTCACACACTTCACAACGATGCTCACGCTTGTCGGTGTGGGTTGGAAGGTGACGTTGCAGCTGATGCTTGAGATTGAATTTCTTTCCACCTAATGTCGAAGGGTCTTTAAGTTCAAGAAACTATGCTGAATTGTTTATGTTGTGAAATTTCTCAGAAATAGTTAACTAATTAAGAATATTGCAAATATACTAACAATAATTACAATCAAAATTAACAGCTATCAATTTCTTTTTAACATTCATTGCGTTCATAATCTTCTCAACCTCCATCTTGTGACAAGTCATTTTGTTACTTTTGGCCAAAATCTCTTAAATAATTTAGACAACTATAAATTTTTGGAATAACTGAAAGATCTTTTTTTTATAAACATTTACTTTATTTTTCTAAATAAACTTAGGTCTATTGATCACAAATGATGAATACAAAGTCAACTATAATAACACTGTATTTTTCATATGAAACGATTTTCAATAAGTAGGTAGTATTATTGAAGAATTATTAATGTTTTGACACTCAAGATTCGGTAAAATTGAAAATTTATCATTTTCAATCATGTTATCAGTTAAGGACTCAACCAAAGAGCTAGACTTTCAAGAGAAATAATATTTTTTGAAATTATAATGACATCAGGTACAAAATGATGTGATTTAAAATTTCAGATTTTATGTTAAAAAACAAAATAATAAATATGAATGTACTACAAAAAGTAAGATGCTTACAAAACTTCAATGTTTACATAATTAATGTCCACATGATTAAGTATTTACAATTCAATGTCAAATCCAAAAGTGAATGATCCACATATTAATAAAATTTTGGTAGCTAGTCAAATTTCAATTTTGGAACTCTTATCAATTTAACAGATACAATATTATCAATGCGGGAGCAACGATTGTGGTATTAGGCATTTCTTCTCACTCCAGAGGGCATTAAAGGTATGACAGCTGTCATCGCATCGGGAAACAGTGAATGGTAATTGACGAGAGGTACATAAGCTGCAGTTATCACTCTACCGGCGAACCAACGACCATGCAAAGAATTAACAGAGGCTACAGCAGTTGCGATCGTTGGACACTTCACATAAACGTTCCCTTGAGGAGACGCTTTGTCGACATAAACATGAAGAACTCCACCATGTTTTATACATTCTTCTACAACATCGTCTCGAATTTCTACATCCCAATTTGGATTTGTTTCACTGAAAATAAAAAAAAATTGATTATAACACTTCATTACATACATTTTATAACCGTGATTAGAATAAAAATTCTTACGCTGAAGGATCAAACATATTGTTGAGCATGAAACATTGTGTGGCAATAGGAGGAGTGATTTGAGGTGTTGCAGCCACAAGTCCTGGGCCTGCTCCTAAAAGCATTGATGCAGCAGCTGGAGGCACCTAGAAAATAAATTACATCATAAAAATGAATGTGAACTGAGAAATGTGTAGTAGTCGATATAAGCTTACCTGAAGACCAGTTCCCTCAGCCAACTTGAACATAAGTTGCAATCGACCGGTAGCACTCAGATCAATACCAGCGCGGTCCAATTCATCGGTATCGAAACGATGATAACCAGAATTGGCTTCCAAATGAGCAGTAACATTTCCAACTTTCATAGGACGTCCAGCCAATTCAAAACCATTCAGCTGTTCTAAAGCTTTTTTAGCATCTGCTGCATGATGAAACTATACGAATAAAAAAGGACAAATTAACAACTCACATTGTGAAGTCAGAAATAAGTGAAACAAAAAAAATGAAATGTTCTAACTAAATGACATCTTGAATCTATGTATAAAGATACAAGAAATAAGAAACAAGTAGTTAAAATCAATTTTGCATATTTGTATCCCCCCAAATATACGATTTATTCCATAATTTGGGTCTACTAGCATATGCGAATAAATATAAACATATTTTTCAAAATTCAAAATGGAACACTGCAAAACACATTTTCTCTGATTCTATTTTATTAAAAAAAAAAAAAAAAAACGAAAACAGAGGAATCATTTTCAACACATAAGATGAAAAATCAATCACTGGATAAAATTTTACTGTTAATTAATTCAAATAAGAATTTTATATGAATGTACTTTTAGAAAACAACTTTTTGCTTCAGGAAATTTGTTATTTTCCATCGCATGACTGGATTCTGAAATGGTGAAAATTTTACAAGAGGATCAGAATCCTTTCGCATCACATAGAAACTGCTATTTTTTCCATCTAAAATTTACCAATTATTCATCTTATTGAACTAAGTAAGTACATATATTAAAAATTAACAAAATTTTCCCGATGAAAGCATAGTATGGCCAGCTTAATACATCATTTATTTTAACAAACTATAATTTTAATATAATAACTTTTATTAAATTATAATTTTGATATTTACAAAGTGAATAATAAAAAAAAGCTATAATTTGTTAAAAAAAATTGTAAAATATTAATGAATAGTTAATTACTCACAGTGAGGAATCCATATCCTTTAGATTTGCCAGTCTCAGGATCGGTCATCAATTGTATGCTATCGATTTTCCCAAAAGGTTCAAAAATTCCTCTGAGCATATCTTCTGTGATGTTGAAATGCAAAGAACCAACGTAAAGCCGAGTAGGTCCAGTGTTGTTTTTAGGAGCTAAATTTGGTAACGAATTGCCCATCCTATTTTTCTCAGCTTGTGTATGTTGTACAATAATAGGAACACCCAACAGTTTCTGTCCAGTCAATCCTAAGGCCTGAAAATATAATATCAATCAATGACAATAAACAATTTAGAATATAACATTTTTTCTCAATTTAATCTTTTGACTTAAGTTTCAGTTAAGCCTGAAATGATAGCTACTTACCAGATGAACACTTTCAGTATCTTTGAATTCAATGTATGCGATTCCTTTAAATCGACGCGTTTTATTACACGTGATGAGTCTAACGTCTCGAACTTTACCGACAGCCGAGAAAAACTCTTCTAGATCTCGAGCACGAATCCTTTGAGACAGCTGCATGCAGAAAACAGTTCGAGCATCCCTTTCTTCAGGAGCTAAGTCTTCTATTCCACTGGAGTTTGCCTCTCCACCATTTCCTGTCACCCCACGCCTTGCGTCTCGTGATCGGCTACGATGTCTTCGACTTTTTCTTTCACCATCTCTATCTCTGTATCTGTCCCGTTCCCTATCTCTGTCGCGGTTACTGTCTCTATCTCCCCTATCCTTATCTTTATCCTTGTCACGGTCCTTCTCCCTGTCCCTGTCTCGTTCTCTATCTCGTGGTTTCTCGTCCCTGTCGCGAGAGCGCCGACTTCTGCTGCGGTCCCTTGATCTTCTTTTTTCTCTCGATTTGCTCCGCCTGTTAAAAAAATCATATCATAGCAATTTGAACGAAATTTATCACCATATTAAATCAGTTTTAGGTATTTTATATCTAACTTAACTACAAATTTCAGATAGAATTTTAATTGAATGCATGTTACACTAACTGATGGTATTTTAAATCATTTAACATAAAAACGAATTTCATAATTATACATTTTTATTCGATATAATTTAAAATACAATATTTTGTTAAGGGGCTGGGATTATAAAATTTATACTTTTATCACTAAATCAAAAATGTAAATTTTTGGATTGAAAACAAAATTAGTTTATAATCTAATAAATAATAGATATTGCAAAATTTTATAAATTAGAGAAAATATATACTATGAATGTGTATAACATAAAAGTTACAAAATAAATGCATGTCATATGCAATTAAAATATTGAAAACAGTAAATTTCAATCAAATATTTATACTATTGTACATTTTACAGTAAATATTACAAAGAAAACAGCGAAAAAATCTAGGGTTTTGCATATAAATTTATGATTATAATAGTTTTTAATATAAAATGAATGATTTGAACATAATAAAATGCAATGTATATTCATGAAAATCCATTACACACATTTTGATATTTCATGAATTCAAAGTACGTCTAACTAGTCTTTTCCTGAACTTCACATTAAATTTGGCTTCAATATTAATGGGCGCTTAAGCTTAATAACATTTCAATGATTGTTCAACAAAAAAAAAAAACTGAGCACAGAAAGTCAATATGCTTGTTTTTGTTTAGAAAAATTATTTGCATTAGACACAGCAATTTTGAAATCGCGGGTAACTTTAGCATAGTCTCTTTCCATTTGCATTAAAACGGACCACTTCTTGTGCATATCGTTCCTTTTATTTCTAACCTCTGTATGAATCGCAAGTAATTTCTGTTTAGTTTGTTTAACCCATTCCGCTACGTTTTCCAACTGCTTCAAATATTGATCTTGATAATTTTTAGATGATTTTCCACGTTCGTAATTTTCGATTACAGAGTTCAGCAAGTTTATCTCTTTGTTTTTGTAAGCTTGTATGTCGACTAATGTATTGTAGTGAGCATAATGCTGTTTCGTTTGTAATGTAGCCATTATAATTTGTGATTGCAATTCGAGCAATCTTTCATAGTACATTTGTCTTTCTATTCCTGCAGACCAATCTTCACGAGTCAGTGAACTAGTTTCGTTATTCAACTTATTGAATTCACTATCGATTTTCTTCTCAATTTCAATCAAATCTTTAATTGAGTTTTCTTTTTCTGATTCATCTTCGATTTTTGTAGATTTTTGATCGAGTACTATTTTTTTTTGACAAGACAACAACTTCACCTCTTCATACTTTTGTTCCAAATTGATTAAGATATCAATCATAGAATTCAATTTGTTGCAGTTTTGATTTTCCAAGCTCAAAGCATTAAGTTGAATATCAACTTTTTCACTTTTTACATTAGTTAAAGGCCTAAGAACATTTGAAAATATTGAAGATGATTCTGAATTAACTGATTCAGCAGATGTTTTATTATCTGGAAATATTTCTTTCATTAAATTTGTGTAATGAGTTTGTCTTCTTGAATCATCAGAATCGTAAGAATACTTTTGATTCACTGGAATCAATTTATCATCATCTTCAATAGAAAGTTTCAATTCGTTATTTTTAAAAATTACATTGAAAAATTCATTTTTTGTAACATTATGATTCCATTTATTTTTTTTATGGAAGTTCCAAAGAAATTTTCGGAATGGTTGATAAAAGACAATCACTCTTTGCAAAGATAGAAATCTTATTTGTAGAGTTTGAAGCAAGGAACTTGTAAATTTTTCAGTATTAAGATACTGAGATGCTATCATTAAATGTTCATCTTTGTTTTGTTTTTGTAATTGAATACAGTGATTAACTAGCCATTTGATAAGAGGAAATAAGTGCTCCACATTTAAACCTAAGATTTGATGTGGTTGAATGACATGAGGACACTTGACAGTTTTACTCAGTAGAATGCGTATTATCTTTTCTGACAAAAATATTTTATTGCGAATGTTAGTCTGTTCATCAAAACCAGTAAAAGAATCTGTATCGAAGCCATAATTGGCTGATTGCAAACACCAAATCATTCCACTTGTGATTTTATGAAATAAGCTGATCTCATGATTGATTTGAAAATATCCAGCTTCAATAAAAAGTCCAATAATTTTATCGGCGAGAGCTTTTTCTTCAGGATCCTCCCGTCTTTCTACTTCCACTTCTTCACCCTCAGGATTTATAACAGTGGTCAGCTTAATCGGCCGCCTACTCCCAAGTTGATGAGCCATGATTTCACTTAAGGAAAAAAGAATTACAATAAAAATTGCGAATAATATCGCATACACTTGTTCTTAAGTTTATAATAATTGTCAGAATAGAATTTGTAGCCGTATTAGTAGTTTTTTTTATCGATATAGAACAAAACAATTGGTTTTAAGAAAGTTAATAAAATTACTCAACAAAGACTTACAGAAATTTACAAACTTATGACTAATTTTTTTTTTTTTAGTAAAATGAAATCAATGTCGAAAAGACTTACCCGGATCGCTTGCTGGAGTCCTTGGATCGATCAGAATGCTTGTGCCGGTCTGAGTGCTTATCGCTGCGATGCTTGGAAGATGAATGCTCGTCCTGTCACACAAAGCAGGCAAAGTAGAACCACCACAAGCAGCAACGCGCCAACAGAAATTGAAATATATTAGTCAAATACTAAGCGAATTTAAATCTTATATGAACAAGAGTGCAACTTTAAATGTAAAGTTATCAAAACTAAAAAAGTAGACTCTTGCTCTTATTATCTTAATGGTCTGTGACTTTGCACAGATGTAACATGTAATAACCGCTGACACAATTTCCTTTCTATCGCGAATAATATGAAGGTTTAAGGAGTCCAGAGGCAAAAATGGGACAGTGGAATTATAGGAGAGGGAAGGACGGTTACTTAACTTACCGTTCGTTAATGACATGAGAACAGAGACACAGCCTCAGCAAAACTTCTGCAAAAGATTACACCCCATCAGCTAATATTACAAGATTCAAACAAAAATACCTACTGCTTTTGTGCATATAATATTTTACAATTATAATAGCAACGATTAAGAAAATATCAATATTAAAGATGCTAGTTAATTACCGATATATCCAAGTTAAATATCAATGAATCCCATATAAGAACACTAAATAATCAAGACCCGCAAACTGAAATAAAAATGACAAATATTTAGATAATCCAAAATACCATAAAATTTCATATATAAAGGAAAAATATAAATAATTATGTTAAACAGTCTTTATATATTTAATTTGTTGCAAAAATGTATAAGATAAATCCTTTCTAAAATAAAAAAAAAATGTGTAGGATCGTGATACAAATTGCAAAAATGCCACTTTACACTGTCGTGAGATTGTGGGGCAAGGAAGTCAGATTGTCCAGTCGCAGCTCATCGTCGGACATCTCCTGAACAAAAATTCACTATATCAGCAACGGCAGCAAACACTTCCTACAGTGACATGACTTTTAACAAAACGGTCATATCTAACAAATTCGATGCACATTTACGCAAGCGAAAACGACCAAACGAGCATATTAACGATCGAATGGCCGAAAACATTTATATTTTTTACACGGCCGATGAATCAACGGACAAGACGTCAATACATCGGAAGAGAAATGGTCAAAGTATTCAAGCATAAAAACCTAAAGCAACAAAAAAAATGGAATTTTGTAATGTAAAATGAATTGAGTAAACGTATCTAGATTGAATAAGACCGAGAAAAGAATCGAAGGGGAATGTAACTAAAAAATAAAAAATATATATAAATATTGTTGATATTTAATACCTCTCTTTGTGTCAGGCAGGTGGAGCGAGCTCGACTAATACCACAAAGTTCTATAAATACAAAGAAATGAGGCCAAATGTCATTTTATCGAAATATGAACAAGAATGGAAATATTGTTCCCGCATAGGTAAAAATATGAAAGTAAAAAATCTACATATGTCAATGTACATGTATATATTTAGACATACAAAAACCTAGCGGCCATGAGAGCGCGTAAGTGAAAAAAGAAAACATTTGGGAATCGATTCAATATATGTAAAGTAATATGCAATTGACAGGTGCTGAATGAAAACACAGATAGAGAGATACGTTTATAGATAGTAGAATGAATAACGAGAGAAAATGATACTGACGTTTTTCTTGTAGGGCGCTTCGAGCATTGCCTCCACGTCCAGTTCTTCTGCCATTTCGCTGAAACGAAAACATCAATACATTATTAATACATTCATCATATATCATGGATACTAGGTGGTTATATCGACGGATTAGATAAGGTTAGGTTTTTTTTCTTTTATATTAGGCAAGTTTCAGTTACATTTCAGGCGTGTTTAGAAAATGGAACTTCTCACTTAGCGGGATAACATACGAGTACTGAAAACATTTGACTGTCACAAGATTTGAACCTATGTGGCGCTAGGCGAACAGAGATAAGAAGGGAGCACGCCGAAGGAATCATATACAGAGATTAAGATCGGGAATCGATCGGGAGTACACACGAGGCGAAAAGGTCGATTTGATCTATGTATATGACGATCGAACGCCGCGATTCGCTTATCGAACGAAATACGAGAGAATCGCACGCTTCCATCCAAGTCATGGCGAACGCGTCGCATTTTCCACTCTCCACGCTTCAACTCTCGAAGCGATTTAACGATAAAATTTAACCATTTTCGTGTGCCACTAACTGCATTTGCGTTCCCACCTTGAAATTAGAGAATCGAACTAGAGCTCACCGGCAAAACGGGCGCCGAGATCGAACGTGTATCAATGTAGTACTAGGTCAAAGACGGTCCGTGCGAGACGAAGGCACCGCACCAAATGGCCGACGAAAGGAACGCCAACCGACAGCGAGTGCCAACCGTTTCACTTTTTCTACGTACAGAATATATATGTATTATATATAGGGAGACTTTAAGCTTAAATCCGTTTTGAAAAATTGGATTTTGAAAAAAATAGTGCCAAAACTTGAATTTGTTTAGCATACGCACCATACGAATAAATTTATTTGTTTTCTGACATTTTAACATGTTTGGGAGTTTTGATCCCCCTCGCTCTGTGAGAAACTTGATTCGGGGGACAAATTACATGATATATACCAAATATACATATCATGATTTCTAGTCTCATGATCTCGATCGATCTAAACTCTGTAATTTGAACAATTCAAATCTCCTATAATCTCCTATCCCTTCCCTATATTTTTATGAAATAACGTTGCACGCAAAAAACGATCGTAAAGCGTCACATTTTAGATTTTTAATCGCTTGTATCTTGAAATTCGATCAAAGCACAAACATAACGAGCAGACGTCAGTGTGACAGATGCTCTCTTCACTGTGTATCTGCGATTACGTTCCGTCTTCTGTATCCGTCGTCGAGATGTTCGAGTTCGCGCTCATACAAATCCACCGGTTCAGCATTTAATGTTCTTTAACTTCTCGTCCTCACAGTCCTCATGCGAACGGAAACGCATTCCTCGTCTCTCGGCATCTCCCGGAAACGCACCGAGTTCGTATCGCTGTAATAGCTCGTATCGTACATATTTCGAGGACTGACGATGAGTGTTCCTATCTAAAATTCTTACGATAATTTTTATCTTTTCCAGGAATGCGAAATTACAAGCGTAAGACAAATAGAGGTAAAACCTCAGAGACATTATTGCGTACGGCTGCAAACGCCGTCATCGCGGAGGGAAAGCCTGTTAAAACTATGGCGAGAAAATTTCAAATTTGTCACTCGACTTTACGTCGGTTTGTTACAAAATTAAAAGCTGGCGAAGATCCTGTCATAGGTTATAAATCTATGATGGTATTCACTTCTGAACAGGAGAAAGAAATGGCAAACTATATTTCAGCATGTTCCGCAATTTATTTCGGTCTTTCACCCGGAGAGGTACAAAAATTAGCTTACGAGTGTGCAAAAAAATTCTTTATTAAAAACATTCCCCCTTCGTGGCATGAAAACGGAGCGACCGGAACTGACTGGCTCAATAGTTTTTTAAAAAGAAATCCCGCATTGTCTATTAGAACACCAGAATCGGCTAGCAATTGTCGCACATCTGCTTTTATTAAACGCAATATCGATGAATTTTTTAATAAATTTGGTGAAATTTTATCAAAATATAAATTCACACCGTCGAGGATATGGAACCTAGATGAGACTGTTATAACGACTACGTTGAAGCCGAAAAAAATAGTAGCTCATAACGGTTCGAAACAAATTGGCGCCGTAGTGTCTGGTGAGCGCAGTATTTTGGTTACTGTAGAGTTAGCCGCCAACGCTGCTGGAAACACGATACCTCCAGTGTTCGTATTCCCACAATTGAAATCCAAAGACTTGTTTTTACAGGATGGCCCACCCGAGTCAATTGGAATTGGAAATAGCTCAGGATGGATGACTGCTACTGAATTTTTCATTTATATGGACCATTTTATAAGATTTACTAAACCCACCCCGGAAGAACCGATATTGCTGTTACTTGACAATCACTCATCACACATCGATATTGATGTAGCTGAAAAAGCTAGAGCCAATTCCATTATCATGTTGTCTTTTCCACCTCACTGTACACACAGACTGCAACCTCTTGATGTAGGCATCAACGAGACTTTTAAATCATACTGTGCCAAAGCCAAAGATAATTGGCTCTGTGACCACCCGGGTAAATCTATGTCAATTTATGAAATTCCTAGCATTGTTAAATTTGCATGGCCTTTAGCAGCAACTTCTACAAATATTATCAATGCATTCAAAAAGACTGGAATATGCCCATACAATCCTGATATTTTCACAGACAAAGATTTTGCACCATCTTTCATGATAGATCAGCCATTATTAGAAAGTAATTCATTTCAAGCTCTATCTGAAAGCTCTGAGGAACATTTTCAGCCTTCTAGCAGCTCAATGTCGATACAATGTTATGGCCAGCCAGGACCATCTAATACTTAACGTGACTTTGAAATGCTGTAAATGCGGAAGCTTTAGACTGATGAACAAATTCATTTTCTGACAGCAAATTAACAAGATATGCATCAAAAACTTTTGTGTGCCTTAACTGTATGTTCTATGAATAATATTGCTAATAAATAATATTGATTGCCAAAGTTAAATTAAGTTAATTATGACTAATTTCAGTAAAACATGTGATCTATTTTAATTATTTAACTAAATTTATTTTCTAAGCTCATCATTATATTTCATTGTTTTTTTTTTTAGTTTCTTAATGCATATAATAAGATTATAAGTTGATGGATCTCAGCTAACAATAAGATTTAATTTAAAAAATAGTTTGTCTGGTGGTTTTACCACTAATGTTTTTTAAATATTAGTTGTGTATAACATTTATGAATATTAAATTATAAAATAAATGTTACAATTAAATTTTTTATAATTATAATTATTTAAGAAAACCTTTGTCATCCTTACAATCCGCAAAATTTAAAGTTCTGGATTGTGCATTTCTGAAAATGTCATTGAAATGAACCTCCGAGCATCAACCAACCGGAGATCAGCAGGCGAAAACAACTGTTGCAGCGATACGCCATTCTTCAATTCAGACATAACAGGACGTCGAAGAGGTAATGAAATGAAAACAAAAAACAAAAAAACACCGAAATAAACTTTTGAAGCGCTCTCTGCTCTTCGTGAATTTATTTAGTCCCGCAGCTCTGGAGAACCGGTTGGCATTAGGCAACACGGAGAGAGACAAACGTAGATGGAATATAGCGACGAAAAAGAGATGACGATTGCGCACAACATGCACCTTCGTCACAACATACATATATGGAGTTAGATTGTGTCAGAGCACTGCGGTGACTTACGAAAGAATTATTATTTTTTTCTCATTCAAATAAATAAAATCAAAAGCATCAGCTACAATTAAAATTTCACTCTATTTAGGTTCGGATTTTTCACTTGCAATCAAACTTAATATATTTATTTTCTATAGAATTGAATAGTTGACATAGCTCACGAACTCACAGCGCGGAATACTATACAAAAAATGCAAGCAAAAATCGGACCTTAGAGCTGATATTTCAATCGCTTTATTCATATTAAAACTGCCTACTTGGAGTGTTGAGTACAAATAATGTTATTTTAATAGTTAAATAACTTGAAAAAGTAAAACCTATCTTCATATCCCGAATATCGACTGCTATTGAATAAACTTCAGTTAACCACACCAACTCTACTAGTGACTGTAATGTGATAATCAAAGTCGACAGATAACACACATACGCCTTGACAAATCCACTGAAGTTTACCTATTCAAAGATAGGTAGATCTTTTATCCGACATAACTTTTTTCGGTAATTTTATGAGGCAAAAAATTACATTAGTCTTATAAGAATCTGACTAGTCAAATAAAAATGGGGAAAATTTCAATTTTCATTCTTATTGGAATACACATATTTGAGAAAACTCAAACGAAAGTAAAATCATGTGCCGTCGCAGTGTCCAAACGAATTTAGCGGCCATTTTGTCTCTGCAGTCTCAGTGCGGTTCGATCTGCGGTCGCGGAGTGTTGCGCGCGCGCACTAAAGTAATTTTTCTCAATTTTCATCAATTCTAAACAATTTAATAAATATATTTTCGAAATTGTCGATCATTGAAGATCCAAAGATTCCAATTTCAAGGCGAAATTCGTATTTTTCGCGTCACAAGGTCGCCAAAAGACGGATTCGGTCGCAGGCTGCGCGACCACTTTTTCTGCAATCTTGAGAAATGTGATTGAATCATATGGAACTTCCAAGAGTTGCGCAATCGCTATTTTCGAGATGAAAAGTTTTATATGAAGCTTTGGATTTTAAAATTTTGTGACATCGAAGATTTTGCGAATTTTGGTAGAAGATACGTTTGATAAAACGCATGTGAATTGTTGTCAGGTGTTAACCAAATAAGGGTGAAGCACAATATGATGACTAAAACTTATTTTTTAAATCGTTGCCTTAACATAAACATAATTACCTATTCTTTGATGCTTTTAATTCGTTATTTACCTTTAACAGCGAAAATTTCGATTGTCTTTTAGAATAGGTTACCTATGTATGTGTTGACAGGTAGCTACTCACAATCTTTACCTTTTAACATGTAAATTTGCAATGCGAGCTTTTTTAACTAATCTTGTATTCACATCACATATTCTCGCTCATATGTAAGTAGATACATAAAACGTTATTGAAGTCACGAAGTGTAATATTCCACCTTGAGAGAAACAAGCTTAAAAATAATATTATCGTATTGCGACGCCACAGTAATTATACCAGCTTACCAAGGACATTGAAGATGATTTCATTGTCTCATCTTGTGAAACGAAAAGCATTTGTATTTTAATTATTACCTATATGAAAAAAAAGTGTTTTACTATCAGATTTGTAAAGATCGCTTGAATTCTTGATTCGGTACTTGCGAACTTTGATAATTTTAGAGCACATGACATTTTGAATCAAACGCGTACGAAACCCGTTCTCCAAATTGACATTTAAATGTTTTCGCATGCAACTGTAACACAACTAAGAAATACGTTTCGTTTTATAGATGCTTCCAAATTTATACAGCCTGCACTAAACGATTAACATTATTTAAAAACCCGAAAACGACGAATGTAATAAATAACGCTGTCATACGAACACGATGCTGTATATCTTTTGAAAAAGATATAGATGTTTTCAATTTTATGCGAACAGTGATCAGTGTTGTGTGAAAATCTTGAAAGTGCGAGTGCTCAAGATCAAGCAACCGTACCTACACGAATCGTCTGAAGAAAATCAGGTAAAATCACTCTATTCTCATTCATGTACTGCTCGAATTCGTTCGTTTCACTATAGCTACTATGACATCACCGAATTTGAAACGATTCGATTGCTTCAAGGTTCTTAAAAGACCGAGAACCTTTGAGCCATACGTCGTGGGTGAACTAGTAGGTACACCTACTCGCGAAATTCATACCGAGTGTTTCTTCCGCCGAAAGTAATAAAAAGCATTGAACAATTTCGTCAAATTAACTATTATATAATTTAGAATTTTATTATAAGACGATTGTGAAGATTGCAGCCTTCAATAGGAAATTGTAGACATGACAAAAAACGTTCATCCGTTCGCATCTTGAATATATGTAATTGCATGACCTTCATCTTTATAAAAACACATGAATCATCAAAATAAAATAAGAATACCTACCTTTATTAAAATTTTGCTTGGGAAATACCGTATTTTTTCAATTGTGTGAGATATTTCATGCATATCACTTATGTATTATATTAATTATTTTTTTAATTATCATAAAAAATAATAGATATACCTACTTACCTAATAAAACCTCAATCTGAAGTCTATAAAGCTCAGATTTTTCAAAACTTTGAAAGCAATTTCCAATTTGTGTATGTGTACTTATGCTTACGTTTATGTATTTGCCTTTCATCTCATATATTTCGATTAGTTAATCGGTGGTGTAACGATATAAAGCATTTGGGGATATTGCGTCGGACTTCAGTGTCCTCGTGATGTTGGGTTTGTATACTGTAGGTTTAGGGCGAGAGTCACATGTATGTAGATGTGTTACCTATTGTTTTTCTCAACTAATATGATGACTCAAACGTTTTATTTAATAATTCGAAAAAAAAAGTTAATCAAATGCTTTACGAATTGGTTCCTAAAAATAGATCCCCAGCCTCGTCTGAATCTATTGATCAAATTCGACTGATTTTAGCTCCACCTTTCGTGCGCTGATTTCTTCGGAGAACCTAATGGCTCCATTCCTTCGCTTTAAAACGAACGAATAATTGAGAAATTTAAAAATAATTGGTTAACAATACATGTAACAAATTCAGTTTGACAATTTCGAAAGAGACTCGATGCGGACACCCAAGAGTCGAAGTCAGCCGGTGCAGACTCCCGTAATAGGCGCGTAGGTAAAGTACAATGGTCTTCGATGACATCACCGGGTCATTACAATATTGCATTAGAGCGAAAGAGCCGAAAGACGACTTTCCGAATCCAAATATGTTCGGAACGAAAGAGAAGAGCGTCGGCGAGTACGTGACGAAGACAGGTTTCCGTTTTATTGTTCGTTGAACTCTATCGCGGGTTTTCGTCTTGCCCGCTCGATTGAATCTCCAACGGGAAACTCTTGAATTGTTTGCATGCGTCTCTACTATAAGTTTTCCCGAATTATACTCTTAATAGCAATGGTTTAAGTCCAACATTCTTTTGTTTCGAATTGTTTAATATTATGTATTAAATTTTGCTTGGAGCGGATCATGCTGAATTATTTTGATTTAAAATGTTAAATGTTAAATGTTAACCGAAAAAAGTGATTTATTTTTTTGGTGTTGTATTATTATCATGACGATGAGCATATTTATACTTACAAGTCAAGGGAAACTATTGAATTATTTGTATGCGTTTATATCGTAGGTTTTCCGAATTGTGTCTTCAACTATTGCAATGATGCAAGTTTCACTCGTTTCGTTTCAAAATGTTCATAAAATTTTAGTAGGTACCTATTGAAATAATTATTTCCATTCTATAAAACTTAAAATGTATTAGGTATAATAATTTATAACGAAATGTACCAAAAAAAATGATTGACTCTTTTTTTTAAGTTAAAACATGGTCGTAATATAGGACACATTTGACGGATGCTTTGTTTTTCTCAACAAAAAAATGATATGAGTCTCATACGATACTTTCTAATTATAATTTTGAAATTATATGTTTTGTACGTTTGCTTTAACGTTGGCACATGGCCATTGTGGCTATTGTTTCAAGTTCAATACATGACAATGGATCTTTTTTTAGTTAATCTTCATAATTAAGAAAAAAATTCAAGGTTTTTTTTAAATGGAATATTATTAATTTTAAAGAAGAACTTACATATATTAATGTTCTTGGTTGAATCTGAATCATCAATTCACATTTTTCAATGTCAACTCATTGTAATTTAGAGATTCATAAAAAATATTTTCTAATAGAATGATACGTTTTTAATGCGATTATATAAAATTATGTGAAATCGACATGCAACTTTTCTCGTTAGAATATATAATTTCGCAACAGTAACAGGTGACATCAAAAGAAAACGAAAATAAGATCTCGCCTACGTTTCACTACAGAATCAAGAGAAAACAATTTCACCTTCATTTGATCTACGATTATATGATTATATTTCTCATGAGCACCTCTAATAACATTTTGTCAATTTGCTCGAAAATTTTATTTGATATTTCATTGTTTCAGATATAAAATGCCGCACGCTCGAAGAAAAATGTCACTACATTCATCATCATTAGTGACCATTATTCTCGTAGTTTCAGCACAGTTCTTGATGATTCTACCTGCTAGTTTTTCAGCCCAATTACCTCCTTCTCACGGTAAATATATCAATTAATATTTTGTGAAGGATGATTTTGTGAAACATTTTCAAACAATAAAATTTGAATGGGATAAGAAACGTGACATTGTTTCGCTGTAATAGACGACAAAAATTATGCAACACCATTCAACGTGATACAAATGCAAAATCAACTTGTATTACATTTGCTTTGGATATTGTTGAGCAACTTTTCATACTTTCACGTCGTTCTGCTTCTTATGATTGACGATAAAATGTAATCACAAATCTTTACTTTCATTCCTTTTGATAAAATTACGTAAAGTTGACGATTACAAGACAGTTTGTTTTAAACTGTGGATAAGATATTTTTCTCAGCACACATTTGGCAAAACTATAATTCAATAATTATGCGAAAAATCGAAATGCATTATATAAAAGTAATTGCAACTTGCATTGTTAACGATCGTATTAATTCGCATGTTGACATGCTTTGTTACCGAATCGTTATGAAACATGACGGCTTCATTAAATTTGACTTGTATGTAGATCATTTTCGCAGATATATTTTGAAAATTTTCAATTTATTTTTTCAAAATTTACTACTTTGAGCGAAAACTCATAATAACCAGACGTAGAATTTTCCGAAACACGTTCACAGATAAATATGGAAAATCGAAAGGCGACGCGTGTGACTAACAAATCCGTTCAACAGATTTGTGTTTACCTTGGGCAATTACGAGTGCTAAAAGCCGAGATATTATAGCCTATTGGCGACTTTCACCGTGTATTTTACGTAAAGATACTATTTTTTTGCAAGAACGATGTTTTCTAGATAGAACGCCGCTGAAAACTATCGGCTATCATAAATTATAATAGCTATTATTATATTTTTTTATAGAATTCTCGCTAATGGGAAAGAGAGAAATGTTGCAAGCGTTACTTTTACCATTCACCAATGTATCTATCTGCATTTTGTATCGTAGACAATCAAAATTTGAAATCGCTTCAAAAGGAAAATCTCATTTAAAATTCAACGTCATAAGTGTGCCGCCAAAAGTCCCCAACAACAAAACGCAGTTTAAACGTAATTTTTCGACCAATTGAAAAAAATATGAATTTTGTAACTCCGGCTTCGAATTGAATAAATATTAGACGGATTATCAATTATTTTGCACCTTACCTAAAAAATCCAATTGTATTGCAAAGCTAGTCTTTTATTAACTGTTAATTGAAATTATCACGTTAAGGAAAAAATATGCTCACACACAATCCATTTTTGTGATTCCGACTTTTTAAAAAAATACGACTGCACAAATCCACAGCCCTATTATGAATATCGCAAATCGAATAATAAATACTGATATTTTTCCAGTCTCTCTAGGAGATGAGCCATTAGATTCTCCAGGATGGTACGACCACGAACTAACTGTCCACTGTACCGAAGACGAGATGATAGTCAGCGTGAGTCCACGAAGCAGTGGCGTGTCCTTCCTCGACAACGACATTAATTCCAAGTGAGGATCGTGTGCGTTGATGATAAATAGAATCGAACATGTCTTAAGAATGCTTTTGGAATTCCAGGGAGATAGGTTTCAGCGGCACCATCTATCCGAGGGGACTTGGAAGAGCTAACGGATGTTTGGCCAAGTACAGGAAGACGCCTGGTCCTGTTATCTATCGTCTACCCCTGAGGGCCTGCAACACCATGCCGTACACAATGGTAAATATGCGCTAATACATATTAATACTCGTTTACATACTGCCGCTGCAGCTTACGTTGTCATTGCTTTTTTCGCATAGCGTTCGCATCTATAAATTTCACATTCAAGAAAAATATTGAAAAAATATTCATATTTCCACTCGATTTCTTTTTTCGGTAATTTAAAAACATCTTGAAAATAAATAACCACATACGTCAAAATTTTAAGAGAAGCATTAATTTCTCTCTATAATTTCGTCAAATGAAGTTTCTGCAATAATTTTCTAAAATCTTAATTTTGTTACACAATTTCATCAAAATTATGTCATTTCGGATCACAATTTATTATGGAGCGAATTCGTTTCTCGCTCATTTACCTACACCGGGGCGAATAAGATAGGTAAATTCAAATTCGAGACTTCGCAACACCGCATAAAATTCCATCGAATACCAAATTCAACGACTTCTGAAATTCGTTTCGACACCGACGCATTATTCACGAGCGACAGAGCGCAGTCGAAATTTTCGAAATGAAAATATTTACCGAAAAACAATACGATCTTCGACATCATCGCATGACCGAATCTCGGCCTAGTTCTAATGCGCTCGAGGGCGTAAAAGCCTCCCGTTTTCCTCGGATATAATGACAAAATTGCTTCTATAATATATCTTTAGAGAAAAGAGAGAGAGAGTTTCGTATCGAAGATGATGTCTAATTTGCGAGATTCGAAAGATAGCCTGCGTCATTTCACGTGGAAAGCTATAGGTACGTCCGTTCGCGGATTCGGCATTCGGTGTTTTCACCTCTCGATGAAAATATCGTTGCGAATATTTAAATTTTATCATCGGCGAAAGCATCGTATAAATTATGCGAAATTCGTTTTGTGTGGAAAATTATGAGTTTTCCGTAAGTTCGCCGACGTTGTGCAATCGATTTGTGTATGTATTTGGATAAACGACTTTCGAAAAAGTTCATATTTGAAAATTAAAGGATGGGTCAAAATGTCCCCACCCACAGTGAATTTAACGTATCTCAATTGATAGCCTGATGATTTTTCACTATGATGGCAATCACCGTAGATTTTAGGTTTTCGAGGAAATCGTTTTTTTTTTCATCCAGCAAGAATTTTATACGCTCGATTTTCATTTTTATTTTTTACACGAACCTCGATGATTTCGAGATTAAAACGATTGTTACATTTCTTTTGAATCATTTCAAAGTGTTTTATATTCAAATCCATCTGTATTTACGAGTTGGGACGACCTTTATACGTTTTCGCCTACGTCCTTCATCTGTGTTAAGTGTTTGAAGGTTTCACTCTTCGATTCTGTAGATACAAGAAATTATTAATTTTTTTCATGTTTTGAAATTAATTTTAATTGTATATTGATGTTGTTGTTATAAAATTTTCAATGATGTAGTGAATATCATACAACAAAATGTTGAGAATCGTCAGTCGTATAATACATATAATAGTGGGCGTTGTCCTTTCAGAACAAATGACTGCATATAGAAGGTCGTGAGGCTTCACACCCACTGCATGTAGATATTTATAAATGAAACATTTTTAGTTAATTTTAGTTGTGAAAATGTTTTTATTTTAAATATGTATGTATTATGATATATAATATGTATTAACTCAGAGGTGAGTTAACTGTACAACTCAAAATACTGACCTAAATATGTATTATGTAAAAGCTATTTTAAATTCATATTTATTCAAGTGTTTAATCATACAAAACATAATGAAATATGTACACGTTTCTCGTTGCGTTATGAATACTAAAATTTTATGAATGAAAACTTAAATATTTGCAGGATGATGGAAGCATCGAATATAGAAACGTTTTGATGGTTCAACCACATCCTCGTTTGGTGACTGGTCGAGGAAAGTCTCATGATATTTCATGCAAGCCTCCCAAGCCCATGGTTTCCATATCCGGTTCCAGAACTCCTCATGCTGCTCGGCTAACCGATTATAAACCAGGAGATCAATTTGAGTAATATTCATTTTCAGTTATAATTTTAAAATTGAAAATTTATCGTAATAATGTTATGATTTTGGTTTATTGCAGCATATCAACTTTAACATCTAGTTCGTTGCCATCTGGTTCAATGAAAATTTATAAGGGTGATCCAATTGATAAAGAGGTAAATATTTTTCAAGAGTACAATTTATCAATTATATAACAATATTGATTGTGAATTCAAATTTCAGATAGCGACAAATGTGAAAATTGGAGATTCACTCACATTGGAAATATCACTTGATAAAGAATTGGGTAAATATGGGTTACGTGTAACAGATTGTTTGGTGAAAGATGGTTTAGGCTGGGCCCAACAAAATCTTATCAATAACGCTGGGTAAATCCTTAAAATATATAAAAAAATTGATTTCAACATCAACTCCTAATATTATTTATTTTTGATTACGATATTCAGATGCCCATTGGATAATGAAATAATGGGAATGTTCCAATATTCTGATGATGGCACCAAAGCTTCAGTGACATTCCAAGCTCACAAATTTCCTTACACGGCTAGTGTTTATTACCAATGTAATGTAAAATTGTGCAACAAGGATGAATCCTGTGTAAGTGTTTTTGGATGAGGTCATAATTACAATTAAAAATATATTTATAGTAAAATTTTTGTTTCTGACAGAAACCAATATGTGATGAATCGGCTAATAATATTCGTAATAAGCGCCAAGTGGATAAAGACGAAGAAGAAGCTCCAGCCACAATTGAAGTATTCTCAGGATTGTATGTTAACGAAGCAACAGATTTACCTCCAGATACAGATTATGTCACAAAAGAAAAGGTACATTACTAAAGACACATGTTTTGTATATTATATTTCATTATACAAAAATGTTCACACTGGACTGTATGTTTTGAATCTATTCTTTGTCATACTCATTTCATCTCATTATACTCGTCTCACTTGCTATATTTTTCTATCTATTCTTTCCTATTTCGTGAAAGATAGATTACAAATTGAAAAAAAATGTATGAACTTAATATTGCACATGATATTCACATCAAATTATGAATTTAAAAATTTTTCATGTGAATGTTAATGCTTTCAGAATCCAGAAGATGCTGTCTGTATTTCTCAGAGAAACTTCGCAATCGCCATTTGCATTGCAGGATTGATATTGATGTTAGCGGTCGTCACAGCTATTTTAGTCATTTTGGCTAAACGAAGAGGTCCGAAATCAATAAGCAACACTGGCAGCTCTATCTACAGTGGACCGTACACAAACACCGGATACTCTCACACTAGTTAAACTTATTTTCCAATTTTAGTTTCATAAATCTATATTTATTAGTTAAAATCTGGATGCGAAATGCAAATTTCTTAGTGAATTGATGTCCGAACTTTCTCAAATGTATTTTTTCCTTTAAATGTGTGCCAATATACACGAATCAAAACTGTTTTCTTTAAAATGATTTGTTGAGAAAGATTGATATGTCAATTTACTTATATCCATTTTTTATTTATTTTTTGCATTAATTACGGGCGGGAATATGATTTCAACTTTTTTTTTCTCAGTATGAAAGAATTGAATGTATGAGTGTGACTTTCATTTAAATTAAATTTTCACCAATATGTATGCATAATTAATTATACAAATTAATAAGTTTGATGTGATTGTAAATTTCTGATTCCATTTAAGCTCATCTATTTCTAAGTTTTTTTACGTTCATAGTATAGCTAATTTTCAATTCTTGGGCAGTGCTGTAAGTCACTTAAAATATAATTTTTAATATTCATTTACACTCTGAGGAATCGAAGACTAATACAGGTGTAAGTTTCATATTATTTCATTGACGCATGTAATTATAATATCTGGAATTTAAGCATGAGGGAGAAATCGGTTTTTAGTCATTTTGTTAATGAAATTCTGGAACTACATCGAAAGTAACTTCATGATTTCGAGTAGGTATAATGAATTAAGCAGGAAAAAAATAATTTGTAATAGGATAAAAATTATATAATTGAAGAGAAAATCCTAGCGACGCTAGCCATGTTGAAGCATTTCAATATTGTATGCCATATATACACACATATAAGTGCAATTGGATTTAAAGACGAAACAGTCTTATGTATTATTTACATGATATAAAAACCCTATGTGATAAACTGTTTTGTTTTATTCAAAATACACAATTCTTCTTAAAGAAAAATATCAAACAATAATGGGCAAATATGGACAATTGAGGAATCAAAAAAATAATAAAAGAGAAGACTATTATATCACATTTTAATGAATCAAAATATTTTCATTTACATCACAACTTAATGCGCAAAGATTGTAACAATAAATAACAGCTAGGAATGATAAAAAGCTGTTACGGTGATGGCGAATTTTGCATTCTGAATGTTTGTAACCTGTATTTCATAACAATAAAATATGATAAAACATATTTCATTAAATATACATGGAAATTTTCAGATAAATCAACTCACCTACTATTTATTAACTAAACATCAATTTATTGCTTGAGAAGTTGGTGACGCACAATGAGGAAGGGAGTCGCAAATGCCGATCCGAAAAACAGAGTGAAATATAAAGTGAGTTTGTAGGGATTTTCAATGCTGAAGGGCAAATTCTGAAAATAAAATTGAACAATTAGTAAAGATATATTTTAATGGTGTGAGGTTTTACATTTCAATTCACTTTCGATGAAATTTAAAGTCGCATATTCTATTTATATCAGAGAAAGTATTGTAATGCATCAAATTATGGGAAAATTTAATCGACAGCTTTACATTTTCGTTCATATTGCTGAAGTAGATTTACAAATTAGTGACTGTAGTGCCGTGTCGACTAATCTACGAGAGAATTGTTTACTTTAAACGAGTTTTCGGCGCAGTGTGCTCCGACCTCGATTTAAGAGTAACTAATTGGAAAAAAAAAATAACATAGAAATTGCTAATTTACGAACAAAAATCTGACCTCGAGTCGATCGATAAATAAAGGGTGAATAACGTTGCGATCGCACAATCGCGCTCAAGTAAATCTACATCATTATACGGACCAATATTCAGGTTAGGTTAAGTCAGAAAGAGATCGGGAACGATCGAAAAGCAAATTGGGTTACGCCAGGAATGGAGTTGGGTAAAGTCGGGAATATGCAGTTAGGTAAAGCCGAGGTGACGATTTGGAAGGGGATCGAGTAGAAATGAAAATGTGATCGCGTATAATTGGGAAGGAGTTAAGTTGACTTGACAGATTTCATATTATAATCGGACGCGGTGCATCAATTTTGAGGTAAAATTAGTTTTAGAAGGACAGATAAAAGAATCGAGTCCGGGTGACTTATTATGTATTATGTAACCGACCTCTCCCGGGAAGGTTTCGGAGGCGTGGTGGGACGACTGGCGCACGGCACCGCCGCTCTTCGGCTGCCTGACGATTCCTCGCGCGAACCGACCCGCTTGACGACTCACGGCTCCGAACATTTTGCGACTGACTCTTCGATAGGAAACTCGACGACGGAAACGAAACTGACAGCTCTGACGGAGACGCACGGTCGATCGCGACACTGCCGCCAACCGCACTCTTTTTCACACGAATGCGATCGAATTCGAAATCGTTCTATTTTTCATTCGACATTTCGATCGATTCGTTTCACTTTGAGAGATTATTCGACGCGCATCGATCGTGAGGTTTTTTTATCCATCTCGACGATAGCCGGCGCACGTGGTCGATCGGCCGGGCGCGGGACGTCGAACAGAATTTTGAATGAAACGATAAAATTACGTTACGTACGTATCGTAAACATAAAAATACGACCAATATGCAACCAAACTTGGCCGTTTTCTTTTTTGTAATCGAGAGAATTCGAATTTGCCGCGCGACGATCGAAAACGTCTTCGATGCGCGGTTGGCGGCAGTGGCGGTTCGGTCTCGGGCCCGATTCGCGATTCGGCTCTCGGCTCTCGGCTCGTCGCCGCGTTCCGTTCTCCGATCGAGAGAGAGAAAGATCGCAACCGACGAGACATGGCCGACCTGGACGACTTCTTCGCGAAGAAGGACCGGAAGCGGAATAAGCAGGCGAAAAAGCAAGCGGCCGCCGAGGAGCCGCGCTCCTCCGCCAACCCGCCGAGGGCCGACGAGCCGCGCCGGGACTCGCACAGGGACGCGCACAAGGACGCCAAGGACGTCGACGACGCCAAGGACGGCAAGCAGCAGAACCAGCTCGCGAACCAGGTGATCATATACTCTACTCACTACAACGCGTCATCTTCGCTTTCTCGTTTCTTGTGACGTCACGGACCACACTCGACGTGCGCTGTCAAATTTTTCGGCATCTTTGTCTCCGTCGCGACCGCATCTAGTCATCGTCCGATTCTCTCGCGCGTGTGAAAAATATGGAATTACCCTTTTCGCGCATCCCTCGCGACAGAGGTACTCACTCCTTTTTCGCTCGATTCAAACGTGAAAACTTCGAATCGCTCAAATCTCTTTCGCGATAGTCGACATCTCGACGCGTTAACGATGATTCATCGCGTATTCGAAAACTCGAATACGACACTCTCGAGTTGAGAAACTCGATCAAACGACTTTCATTGTTCTCTCTGTAATTCCGAGGTTATGCGGCCACAACTTCGTCTGGGTCGATTTCGTAAATATAATTTCAGACGCGTTAACCTAAAATTTTTTTTTTCAATTCAAAGTGTCAGAAGTGTTTAAATTGTTTTATTTCGAGAACTATAGTTGATGCATAGCTCGATTTATTCAATTTTCGGAAGGCCGACAAAGTTTCGTTCGGTGACAAAGGTGCGACCGGCAGTCTATCCTCTGTCTTTGTGCGCATTGCTCTACGCCAGAATTTCCTCAACTTTTTTACCAATGTGACACGTTCATTTTTTAAAGCTCCAATTGTGTCATCGCCAGGAGTCTGCGTTCAAATTCAAATCTGTCAACGTGCACGATCGATCATATACATTTATGAGTTTTTAGCAATACATTTATGCATTCGTTCCATTCTGGAATATTGATGGTATTTCATGCGACACGCCGCCGCATTCAACTGATATATATTTATTTTGTGTATGGCAAATAATAAACTAGCTCCGTAAAACAAATATGTATGAACGATCTTGTATGCTCATTTCGAAATACTGATTATGCATTATGTTTATTTACTAACACTTCTGTATTGATCACTTATGCTGATAAACATCTCAAAAGTATATTTACACGTAATATATTGCGACACAATTATTTGATGCGTATCTAATTTTCTATAAATTTATTGACACAATATCTGAGCGATCGATTATATTTAAGAAGTGCAATTCTTTCTATCTGTCTTTTCATTGTATCAAACGTAGAAGTTTCATCACGAGAGAAATATTTTATCAAACTTATCTATAAACTTTATTATCTCATTTAATATCGTTTACTTAACATAAATTTGTCAACTATAAGAACATTTTACTGATTCAACGTTGTATTTCACAATTATCTTATTGCAGGAAGAAGATGAATGGAGAGAAGTAGAAGTTGCCAAAAAAGCCGATTATACCGGCTTAAAAATTCAGCATTTGACTCCAGGTCAAGAAAATTTCCAGCCGGAAGGTTCTAATGGAGGTACGTCCAACACAATCAATGAACAAAAATCCAAAGGTCCCTGGAATAAAGTGGTAAGTAATATTAAACGATTCGTAATATATAATCTATGATTTTAACAATTGTAATTTAAACGATCAATTTCTTAACAGCAAGAAGCGGTCGAAACTAAAGTAGAAGAAAAGGAGCCTCCGCCTCCGTCAGAAGTGGTAATACCGCCTCCTCCAGCTTCTAAATCTTATGTTGCTCCCGTGTTGAGAAATCGGCCTCCAGGTTCTACGATGGACGGACCTCCTCTTCGTTATAATCGATTTTATACAGTGCGAGAATATTCCAATTTGGAAAATAAAGTTGCTAATATTAAAAATTTAACTTATCGTAACATTCAATTTCAGCAAAAGCCATCTGCACCCGACATAAATAATGAAGAATTCTTTCCGGTTTTGGGAGAATCTCGTAAAGGAGGCCATCACAGTAGCGGAGGTGGTCAGTGGTCTGAAGCGAGTCGTGGTGTGCCACCTTCATCTAGAATGCCTCCACCTCAAGTGTCCCTTGGAAATCGCTACACTTCGTTAACACACGATAGCTAGCCTAGTATGTTTTTAACGATTCTTGTTATGATTTCAATTTCAGTTTTAAAAAATTGATTTATTTCAGGTATTTTATCCTGTCGTCGGTGCTAACAAGATTAAAAGGACTTGCTTGTTTTTCTTTATATATGTTGGATTAATTTCACAAATATGATTTTCGAATCTATGCAGCGCCTATACATGTTACTTTTTTCAAGAGCACAGAAGCTTCGAGTATTTATATGATATCTGTGTCGATATATTTCCAAATTGAGCCAAAAATTGATCTCGACTCTTGTTGAGCTTTGTTTAAGTATTGGCTTCTCTTTACGTAAAAATGTCCATGTTTTACATTGTTTGCATTTATTTTAATC
This sequence comes from Cheumatopsyche charites, assembly GCA_024721215.1. Lineage (NCBI taxonomy): Eukaryota > Metazoa > Arthropoda > Insecta > Trichoptera > Hydropsychidae > Cheumatopsyche > Cheumatopsyche charites. The sequence goes on from CM045576.1 coordinate 1,851,778, forward strand.
ATGTTTACGATACAGTGTTTCAGTGCTCCTAATAATATTTATAGGTTTATGTCAGTAATTACTTGTGTTCTTGAGAGCTTAAGACTAAGCTAAATTCTATTATAAAAGTTTCATGTGCTCAATTTATGGGCTTTATAAAAATATCATCTTTCTGTCAGCATTTTGTAAACGTATGATTTTTTTTATATATATCTTTTCTAACAAATGTTTCCTTATTTTCGGTTTATATATACATATACACATGTGCGATTGAATAGTTTACTTATTTTAAACACGTGGTTGTATTTTCTACCTTGAGTTGAATGTTTTTTGGTATCTGTAATTTGAAGAAAATTACATTGGGCGTGAAAGATGTATTTTTAATGTATCTTATCATGACTTCTTATATATCTTTAACTGTGGAATATTATTCAATTATGTATCGTATTTTTTTCATTCAACTAGAAATCTCAAACTTAAAAATATTTTATGAAGTTAATTTTAAGAATTAGTATTTTATTAATTGTAATTCTTTCATTTAACGTCATATTTGCAACAAAACGACATGTTTTGGTTTAATTTTTGAATATTTCATATAAATTGTAACTCTGATATTAAAATTTCATTGTATTGTTGAAAATGGGAATTTGAAGAAAAAAAAACAAATTTGTGACTTTCGTTGTTCTAACATTCCGTGATTATCTCAATTAAATTTTTCATTTTTTTAATATGTTTATTATATTGAGTCTTATACAACATTAGCAACTAAATTTGCAACCCACAGTATTTCTGTTATTTAAATTATCTTTTTTTTTTTTAATAATAATGAAATGAAAATTCAATTTCTTTGCCATCATAATCTGTGTAATAAATGACCATCGAAATTTTCAATATCAACTAATCTGACCTTCGAGCCATTTAGGTGTAATTTTTTTTAATCAATTTCTTTTCAGAGTTGATTTTAGGTTTTTTATTTGTATCAAAATTATCCTTTATTTATTGAACAATATTAATTTTGTTGAAATTAGTTTTTAATATTTACCCTATTATCAAAATGTGAATTAGTTAAATGCCACATATTCGGTTTTAGGTCTTTTTTTATTAAAAATAGCTACATAAAACTGATCCATGTGTACATGTTGTATAAATAAATAAAAAATATAAATTGAGCAACTTTGTTTTCATTATATTTCACATAACATCATTAAAACAAGATCAAGAACTAGTAATTTGATCATTTTATAGCTAATTATTAGTTGATACAGAACTGTATGTCCATAACTATTCTTATCTCATTTAGGTATTTATCGCAAAATTTCACCAACTAGATGTCACTCATATGAAAATTAATTTTCTTATTTATCTATTCAAACATTTTAGATAAAAAATATGTAGTCCTATAGAAAACGGATTACTCTGTGTAAACTGAATTTATCAATTTGAAAATTAAAAATCCCGAATAGTGTTTAATTGCTTAACTTGAGAAGAAAATGTGGGAATTTTCCATTGGTGAATTAGATAAGAGGAAACTTGATGCCTATTTTGTTTATGTATCTCGCTACCTTTTAGAAAATCACGTTTGATATAAAAAAATTTCAATACACTCGGAACCGAATTGGTTGTACTTTAAACTATTCCTTTTGAAATACGACTTTCCAAAAGAGAGTAAGAGGGATAAAAAAAACGGTGAACAAGACTCCCGAAATCTTTTACAATTACTAAGGGTATGGTCACGTTATGTCAACTTATGGTAATTTTGAACTGTCAATTTTGATTTGACGTTTCAATTTAGGCAAAACCTGGATTGATCGTCGTCATGGAGAAATATGCGAAGATCCTTGCTCTCGACAAACTTTACACTTTATTCAAGATAATCAAACAGAATGGAGGAATAAGTGCTTCGTTGCTTAAACTTGCCAGGTTAGACTACACTAGTTATATAACTTTATAACCGATATCTATTGTCAATATCAATATTTTCACACTTCGACGCCTAAAAACAATACTGGATTTTACCCGGGTACGTTAATATTCCTATATTTTTCCCAAAAACCGAAAAGCATACAACTGAGATTACGACAATCAAAATGTGTGCTCAGTGGGAATCCAATATTGCTTTGAGGTTTCTATTTGTCAGCTTTTTAATTCATATATCAATTCAAAACACTTACTGTTAGTTAGTAATGTTTTCTTCAGTATTTAAGTTTCATTCTCATTTGTTTCCAGACAAGATGATTTGAAAGACGGTGTGCTAGTTGGCGAAGATAAATATGGCAATAAATACTATGAAAATCCTAGATACATGTTCACTAGAAATCGTTGGGTAGAATATAATCCTAAATATGGTCTATGGTATGATGGTAGTCAGGTAAAAATTATCTTATTCAAAAAGTTTTTCATCTTCAAATTAAATAATTTCCATTTCGAAAATTGAATCAATTCCATATACTTACCTAAATATTTTGATCAGAATTATTAAATGGTTTGATTATTTTTTTCAAATCTTCAATTTGATATAGAAATTATTTAAATTGAAGTGTAAAATCTGTAAAATAAATTACAGTAAAATATTTCATCCACTACTATAAACATTATTATAGATTCCAGCTGAATGGTTTGGTTGGATGCATTACAAAACAGATCTTCCTCCACATCAGGTGAATATATTGATTTGCTTAAGAGAGCAAAAAAAAGATTTTATTAAATATTTATTAAATTTCAGGATGGATCACGACCCAAATACAAATGGATGACCGATCACACCGAAAATCTTTCCGGGTATGAAGGGCAGTATATGCCGTACAGCACGACCAGGCCGAAGATTGAAGCGTGGACTCCGAAGAAGAAGTAAAATGGATACGAAGATGTGAAAATATGATTGTGGAAATTTATTTTAACTTACACTGATATGAAACAGTAGATACATTTATTAGTATTTTAGTTTCATCTATTGTTACATTATATTATTTAAAAAAATACTATTGTTTTCTTAAAAGAAAAAATACATTTTTTTGTAATTCATTTTGAAAATAAATTGCAATTTTCGATTAACCATTATTAAGTAATGTTAAGTTTTCAAATTTATTTGGATTACTGTTATCAAGTTGCGAGATCATCAAAGACTTTTAAATTTTTCTGAAAAAAAAACACGGAACCCATTTTCAACATTGACTGACCATGAGTATTAACAAGAAAAAAAATCTTATATTCAATAGCTTTATTCTGTTTGTCAACAAACTACAAGACTATGCTAGATGCATACCAATAGCTAGATATGATTGCATACCATTTATAATTTCGCTAGTATTAAATAATAATTTTAATAACTCTACTAAAATAATAAATAAACCAAAATAAGGAATATCAATTTTCCTCATCCTTAACTTAATTTAAACCGATAAAATTAGCACTTATTCAAAAATAAAATAGTCCTAACCTAACCCAACTGAAATTTTTATCTAATGCAGGTACATACTAAATAAAAACTGCCAAAAATTGAAATTTCATTAACGAATTCGCAATTAAATACGAATTTTCTGATAGATCGGCGAAATTACGATTTCACTACAACACAATATAATCGTTAAGAATATTGATGTTGCATCTGGACCATTATTGAAACGCGAGCGGCGAAAGGTTCTACAAAACCAGGTGGCGTCTTTATCTTCAAAAATACAAAATAAACCTTAAACCTTATATAAATAAGACTAGTTTTCAAATATCATAAATTCACGTAAGAAAATAAGAATCTTAATATAGTATCCGATAATAGACTTTATTCACATTAAACATTAAAGCTAAAATCGTTCATATTAAAAGTTAGGGGTTAACTGCAAGTGGTCGAGCAGGTAGTCGCCTCTAGTCGCGTTCCGCAGTCGTACAGTTCGCGACGAGTTTATATGGACGCTTCGAAAAGTCGCGTTTATCTCGAGATCTGATCGTGGAATCGAGGCTAAGGAGACGGCTGACCTTCCTCGAGGAGTTCTCCATCAAATGAGCGCCGAAACGGTGAGTCCCCGATCCTCGCGAACCAGTTTTCGGACTCGGAACGGACGCGCTCCATAACAATAAACTTTTGCCGAAACTCCACACATAAGTTCAACGGCTCTTCATTTTTCATTTTCATTTTCAATTTATTGAATTTGTCGTTGTTGACTTCTTAACATAGTTATATGAAAGTCATTAGCGTCGCGGTTCTGTCGAATGGTTGACGGATCAGATGTTTTTCAAAGAAAAGCATTTTCATGTCTAATTTGACTTTCAATCTTTATTTAGTTAGGTTAGGTTTCGTTTACAATTTTTGTATTTTTTAATGTAAAATTTTCAACTTACAAGTTGAACTTTTTTCTTGGGTTGACCGACGTAGGCAGCAGATACACGAAGCAGTTGCGGATCCATTGAGGAATCAAAGATTCTTAAACTTTTATTTATTTCAAAGAAAATTATAATTTTCATCGATGTATTTTCAAATCAGCTTTTATTTTTGATAATATTGTCAATTTATCTCTATAAATACACGAAAATACTGCATGTTAAAATAAAATCTTGACTATTTTATTGATGATTCAGTGAATTCATATCCAATTACAAATTTTCAGCAAATCATACACAACCGTGAATTGGCTAAAATTTTTGTACATACAGATGTTTTTTTTTTTTTGTATTTGTATTCATCAGCTTAAGTAGAACTGTAGTAAATTATGTTCGCACGTTCATGGAAATCAAAACATAAATCTTTTAATTAAAATGCAAATCTTTAATTTCAGATCCCAACATTTTTTTTAACAACAGATAATAATCGAATTAACTCGTCGTTTGGATTTTTTTCAAACGAGCAAAGCTCGTTTTATTCATCGCGAACGGGAATCCATTTCGCTCCCTCGAGCGTATCGTTAACATGTTATTAAACGAGCGACATGGAGGAAAATTCTTATGTCTTGTTTTTTTTTCGCAATAGAAAATATAATTTTTCTAGTTCGCATGTAAATTATTCAGGAAGAAAGAATGCATCATCGAGGTCGTCGCACTTCGGGAACGTTATCTGTCGGTTGTTTCGCTTTTGAGAGCATTCCTTTCTTCGTGTTTTTCCAATTCACGTTATCTTCGTTCATGAATATCTCCAGTTGATTCATATCTATTTACTAATTCACTACTAAAATTATATTTTTTATAGTTAAGTGATGCTAATTGTAAGATGTTTTTAGATTAAGTTTATTTTAATTTATCTCTTTGGGTGCTGAATGTGAAAATATCCGCACAGCCAAAAAGTGAAATATCGTACTGTATCGAATATATAATATCTCACGTCATATAAAAAAACATATGTTAAAACAAAGAGCGTATGAATATGTCTACATTCATATTTACAATTAGGATAAAATGTAATATTTTTATGTTTTACGTACAAAAAATAGTAATAAAGCAATACAATTTTTCCCATCGATTAAACGCAGTTCATTATGGCGTATCGGAGATTTCAGCAATCGATTTTATACTAGTTGGCAAGACATTTGACCTAACCTAACCTAAAATATCACCCGACACGACTCGATAGTCCAAAAATTTATCTATTAAATAATTGTCAAAAAAATTTTTTTCTAAATTTTTCAGACTTAACTAATTTCATTCAAAAGCATCAGTCAGGATAAAATACGCTTCAACAGCCAATAGAAATGCATTTCCTTGCAAAAATCAAATAAAATCAGCGAACGTTTGAGAAGCTTCGATATTACCGGCCGCCCGAATTCGAACCGAACCCGCAAACAGCCTCATTCTAAATCACGCTAAGAAAAAATCTAGTAGGCCGTTCTATTCGTGATCTATCATCGTAGTTATCTTAACTCCAATTATTCTCCATTCGTTCATGAACGACTCCGATTGAAAATTCACACTAATTAAAAGCCATATATGTATTAATTTTGTAACACACAAACTTTCGATGAATCGTTCTGCTGCGAAAGCTTCGTGGTTCGCTTTGAAATCACTCGACGTTCGTTCGTCATCGTTTCGAGAAAGTTTCAAAAATCGATTTTTATTTTGATTCATTTATTTGATTCATGATACATAGGTATTTTTCATAATAAACTATTAATATTTGTTTATTGTTATTATTTTTTGTGTATGTAGTTCGTTCGGGTTACCCTTGCGCAACTTTATTGAAACAATTGATCGAATCGGCCACTCACTTTCTTTGGTGGACTCATGTTTTATTTTTGGCAATATTTTTTTTATTAATGTGTTGTATCTTTTATGTGTAGCAATATTATTTTTGTTATCAGTCCAATTTTTCATTGATTGATTTCCGCTTTACATTCAAAAATAATTTCGAAAGAATCATTCAAGTTTTGAATTTGAATCTTATCCGTCTTCATAACGTGTATGAAGATTCATATACATTTTTTTTTCATAATTCTTATGTGTATTTCGTAATAAATCGAATACATATGTAGTAAATTCATAATCGTAATTTTCACTTAATTCTACAGCCGAGCTCGGCAACCTTTTTCTATCGCGATTTAAAATCGACAATATTTATGATTACTGAATTTAAATTAGTCACTTGAAATCAAGATCAATAATTTATTCAACAAATAAAAGCGATTAACTCTTCAATATTTCATACTCTACTGAAGAAATTAGTAACTAATAAAATTTAAATTGTAAACTTTGGAAACACCAGAAATTTATAAAACGAAAGTTCACGGGCTATTTTGTATGTATTTATCTTCTGGATACATAGTTTCTCAGAATCTGTAAGTTCGCAGGTAGTCATCACTAATATCAAAAGGAAATACCATAGCACCACTTTATTACCTGCTGTTATGCTATTACACAATACGTGTGCGATTTCGAAGGTCGCAAGGTGTAATCGAAATTGTTACCTGTGATCCCATTGTAATCTCTCTCTCGGCTTCCCTATATGAATAGGTATATATCACAATACAAGAGAGTTACTCTTTATAAATTCACTATAACCATAACACAATTCATAAAAAAAAAGTATATATATCTAGGTACATGTACATAAAGATCGATATCAGTGATTTCGTAATTTTACTTCTGAAATTATGTACTCTAATGCAAGTTGTGTAAATGAATAACTAGAGAATTAAATAGGTATCATACTATCTTACGATTAGTCCAACTCGAAGTAAATCATGACTGACGAAAAAGGGATTCTTTACAGTAAATACAATCTGAAAGCTTAAACCTAACTTAATTTGTCTTATTGAAATAATAATTAAAAAATTCACAATTTAACTCGTTAGTGCCCGACCCAATTGCCCACGTTATCGCCACTGGTGTCCACTTGGACACATATTCATCGATGTCAGTCTTAATATGAATTTACTGCTAAAATATTTTTTCTGAATCACATACATACTACATAAGATTTAACGAAAATAAATAAATAGAAATATCGATACCTACTGTTTCAGCTGATGTTTTCAATTTTATGATTTGAAATCAAAAACATATATGACGACTGAATAGCACAAAGGGTACAAGTGATCTTTAAAAAAAAATGAGTTAAGCATAGAAAATGATTCTGTTTCATATGTATATAGGACAATATAAATTATTTCAGCTCATATTTAAGCACTCTAAACGTCGCTTTATTATTGTTTTTTTTTTTTTTTCAGAACGAAAGTTTCCACTCACAATGTCTGGTCGAGGTACCTGTGCCGATTGTGACCCCTCATCAGCTTCAACAGCTTCTGTCTCTAGTGACCTTCATAAAGTATTTTCTTATTATCTAATCATTGTCAATATGTAATATTTTTTTCATATTATTATCCTTTATTTTCAATTTCAGTATCACGTTGCTTGTTCTTGTGGAAACAATGCGGGACCAGCGAGTGTCACCGGACAATATGCCGAATGTGCTCCCACTGGTCCAGCTGACACAATTAATCGTAAGGTAGAAAGACCACCAGCTCTACCGCCTAGACCCCCTCCAAGACCTCGAACTAGTGGTAACGATTTCATCAATAGAATCAATATTTGTTGTAATAATTTCCATGCTGAAAAATAGTTTTGTTAAAGGAACAATAACGAGAAATGTCGATACACCAACGACCACACTGAATTTACCCATAGGTCCCCGGAAATATGTCTGGTGGTGTATGGGAATGGGTGCAGCATCATTTATCTTAGGAGCTTTGCTCTTTGCTGCAGCCATGGTTCTTAGAATGCATACATCGAGCTTACATTACTTAGAAACAATACCTACTCATGTGCCTGCTATAATGGTATTGAAATTGTCTATATAGTAATAGGTTAAAAATTATTTCTGATCATGTGATCATTTTCTTATATGAATTGTTTCAGCTTGGTTTGACTGGTATATGTTTGATGAGTTTAGCGAGGAGAAGAAATCGTTATAGTTATTTGGTTTGTATATCACATTGGATTGTTAATTAGTCGGTTTTCGTTTGGTTTTTATTTGTGTTTTTTATCAAATAGATCAAAATTGTCGGTGCATGTTGTTTAGTGTGTGCTTTAACTTGTGTTCTGGTTACAATTACGACCACTGTAATTCACATGAATAGGTAATTTCACATTAGATACAGTAAAACATGATAACAGTTTTAATCAATTCATAAATTAAATATTTTTATATATTTTAGGTTGCAAACATTACGAGAATGTGTTTTTAATGAAAAAACTTCAACGTGTACTTGTTATTCTGTATTATTAGATAGCCACAATACAACTGTTGATGAAGGTTTGTTAAAATACATTTTCATTGTTGAAAATAGCAATTTTACAATAAGTACAAATTTATTTTAGCTATCAAGTGCATTTTTGAAGATGTGACTGATTGTGATGTAGTACATGGAGCATTATATAGTTGTCTTCGAGCAATATTTGGATTATCTGTAGTTGGTGTTCTCGTTTGTATATGCTCTGCAATGCTTGCTTATCAACTTTTAAGGTATGCCAATTTACCATTAATTTATTTTCATTTGATGTTACATACCTATGTATTTCAATATTTTATACATTTTTAGTCATGAGAGGAAAAAAATGTATTGGGAGCAATTAGAATTGCGATGTAGATCACTTTACAGACCGAGTGGTAATCAGACTACCAGATCACATAACCAACAAACACAAGTAATCATTTTTAAATTATATGAAAATGTATTATTCAATTAATTAAATTTTATTTTTTCAATTTATTAGGTATGTGGTGAATGTTGTGCTCAATGTAGAACAACAGCAGCAGTTTCATGGGATTTGCAACAACGCTTTTGGGCTTCGGGTTCGTATATTATATGATAACTTCATTACACTTTCATGTACCGATTTCATGAATTTGATACAATCAACATTATAGGACGAGTGGGTAACTTGTATTCTCCAAATCCAGTAAATGGTCGAAGAGTTTCTCCTTGGAGTTGGTTTCCGTGGTCTAGAAATTCTAACCAAAGGTAATAACGTTCATTTTCATTTTTTTAAGTTGTGTATTGTATTTATGAACTTTTTCATAATCAGAGTTGGAAATTCATCTGGAGATAGTGCTTACGGTTTCGGAAATACTCCTAATGGATACTGGCAATTAGGACCACCACCTCCATATACTCCACATCATCGGTTTGTAAAATTCACTTTTTCAATAAAATATTTAACATTTCATATCATATTCATATAATAATATCTGTTTGTAGATATCTTCATCATCTTAGCTCGGGAATGAACCCTTCTCACCATCATTCTCACCATTCTCATTCGCCTAACCACTTGATGCATGGTTGTCCTATGATCAACCAATCGGGTCGTTCAGCATATCCTAGTTCATTAACTCCTCATGGGAGTATAAGTGATTTGGAGAATCAGCATTTGAATTCATCATCCCATCACCATCATCATCAGGGATCTTTGAGATTGGGAATGGGAATGTGTGTTCAACCAAATCAAATGCATTCTTCCATGAGAGTTTTGCAGTGCCATGATCAAAATGCCATAATGTCTCTCTCGCCTGGTCATTTCATTCCTATTGATGATAATGACAGGCAAAGTGATGAATCAATTGTGCATCGAGCTGAATGTCACCATCAAACAAAATCAAATATAGGTACATATTCAAGATGTCTTATTAATAGAAGAAACAATTCCAAAGGGTGATTAACCAGCTTATCCTTCCAATTCCTTTTTCGTAAATTTTCATTTTTTCATTTTAGACCTATAAAACTTAAAAATCTAAGATCAAGAAAAGTTGGCTTATGTCATAAGCTGGTTAATAAATCCCATGATCATATCATCAGTTAAAATGGCACTTTGTACACATTCTGTTAAAACCTAATTTGAAAAAAAATCTTTATGAAACGTCTAATATTTATTATATATTTTGTTTGATTGTATAGAAGAGTTCCCAGAAAAAGTAGAAGACAATCCTCACGTTCAACACACTTGTCAAAAACATTCACAAGTTTCAGGTAAAAAAAAATATTTATCTTAATATATCGCATTGAAATTAGTTCTATAGAATATATGCTAAATTATGGCTAATTTATAGATGTGGAAGCTGTGAATATTCAAGGTGAAGAAAATTTGGGATTTCAATCAGAAAAACAAACATCTCCAAGGTGAGTTTAAAATTATGAAGAAAATAAATTGCAAATTCATAACAGGTCTCATTGCAATTTCAGGCAAGTTCGTGGAGGAGAATCTGAGTTGTATTTTGCTGATGTTTCTAGTTGTTGCAATGTTTCTTTGAAGGTATTTTTTTTATACACAAGTACTTATTCATATCAATGTTTTTCACACATATAGTTGTATTATTATACTTTTCAGACTGTTGAATACTGTGCTGGTTTGATTGGTACAATAGAACATCATGCCGACACTTCATCGGGAGATTCTGACGTAGGATCTTGTCCTGCGTTCAAAGGCAGACCACCGAGACCACGACCTAACCATCAAGGATTTTCTTCTGCTAAAGATGGACCATTAACATCTCATCAGTCCAACAGTATACAATGGAAAAAGTCGCATCCTATACAATGTTCAAGTCCCAACAGACAATCTAAGATGAATCATCCAACTATTGCGTCTGATAATGATTTCTCGAATCATCCCGGAGCCATTGCTCAAATGCAATCAAGTCCCAGTCCAAAGTTGAATAATGGACAACGCACTTCAAATGTGCCATATCAAGATCAAATAATGTGTAATGAATGTTGTAGCAATGCAAGAGTACCTAATACGTGTAGGAGTAATTGTCAAATGACTCCAATCAGAGCTAACAGCAACATCATTGAGGAGATCGAATCCAATATTTCCCTTAATCGTAGTGAGAATTCTCATAACAGTGCTTTCGATCAACATGTTATAGAAGATGTTATTCGATCAAGCATTAGAGTACGAGATAGTCCAAACAGATCTAGCATTCATCGAATCTCTACTCCGCAACGATGCAGCCCTAATGAGGCGAATTTGTCGAGTATAAATCAGAAGAGAAAGACTATTGATGATTCTTTGATAATCATCAACAACGATCTTAATCTATCTATTCGAAATAGAAGCGGAGAAGAAACTTTAATTCATCCTGAAAGTAGTACCTCATTTTCCCAGAACAAATGGAAAGGCATGGATGAATCCAGTTGTTCCAATAGTCCTATTTCTCAATTGAGAAGATCTGGAGTTGATGATTCCATGCTAAGCAATGAACTGAATTCGTCTCTCTTGTCATTGAGTCACAAATGTGTCGATGGACCCAATATTTGTATGAACACATCTTTGTCTCCTAGAAAACGCAAAGATTTAGAAGAGCAAATAAAACAAAGAAATGTAGATATTCAAACTCATAGTGCTGAAAGTAACATAAGACGTAAATTAAATGATGATTCTATATTAAATAATTCTAATACAATTACTCCATTAAGAAGAAAATATGTTGATGATGCTGTAATACCTGATACCAATGTTTCTGTAAAAAAGGGTATGGAAGAATTGTTTATTTGTGGCGATTCTTCAAGAAATAATGTTGAACACATGTATTTGAATAACTCAAATGAGGATTTTCAACGAATCAACAATGATGAAATGTTATTTAACAAAAATCTAAACCATTCCATTAGAAAAAAAAACATTGAAGAATCTTTGAACAGCAATATGAATTCTTGTTATAATGCAAATAAAAGAAAAGGTATAGATGAATCAATTTTGTTAGATAGTGAATTAAATTCGTTGAATTCAGTAAGAGGACGAGTATTCAATGATTTAGGATTGATCGAAGATCCAGACGTGAGAAGAAAGTATGTTGAAGATGCTCTTATGTTGATAAATGATGTGAGCGATCCATCTAATGAAATTTTACGAATGGATGAACAAATATTTCACAATGATGTGAACATCGGAAAATTGGATCTTGCTCACATGATGCAGCACAATGCTCGATACTCAGATAGTTATTTGAATTCAAATGATGACATCGATGAGGCTTCATTGGCGATTCAAACGGAAGGCAGCAGGAGAGGTATCATAGGTGGAGTTTGTATTGCTCCAGATTTGCGATATGAACCTGTAGAGGGATTCAAGAATAATTCACCAGAGTGTGAAAATAATGATAGTACAAATCGTGTAGCTCCTATTCATATGAGATGTTATAGCGATAGTAACACAATGGATTCCGGATGGCAGTCCGGTTCGGAAAAACATGCGACTGATTAATTTTTAAATTGTACTTAAATTTAATATTATTTATTGTATATTTGTAAATTAGGCTATTTTAGACGATTTCTTGTAGTGTACTTTTCGTTTTGATGTAATATTGAGAAATAAACTATTTTATTGCGTAATATTCACCAATTGAATATCACAGGTTGTTCTATAATGAAGATATGAAACAGATCATGTTAGATTATTGAATTTGATTGAAACAATGTAGAATTTGTTATTGGTAGTGTTTTATGATTGAACTTAAAATTATTCTAATATGATGTTGAAAAATGTATGTAAAAATTATGGAATATTTTTTATACAATGATTTTTTTTGATTATACTTATTAATGGAATATTTCTATTTTTCATTATAATGAAATTGTAAGAATGGTAAAATTAATAAATTCAATAATTGAGAATGAATGTAAATCATTTTATTTTAATTCTAGCCTATCTACACTATCATCCTTGACCTTTAGTGAATTTATCCTTACACGTGAAACAAAATAGATACATAATTGTTTGCTTTTTAGATAGTTCATCATGCAGAAACTTGTTTCAATTAAGAAACTGATTTGGTTTGAAAAATTCCTACACACTCGATTTGTAAATCAACAGCAATTAATCTTGTGAGATTTTTTTGATTTCTACGGCATTTTTCTCAAAACACTCTTATTAGAATATTCAAGTTTAGCGCCAGACCATCGTTAAACATAAATTAGAATAATTTAATAAACATTTATACCTAATAGCATACAAAATAACTTTTACTCTTTAGCCTTGATTGTTTTGTAAAAATATTGAATGGTCATCTCCATTGATTGTCTCCTAGATTGTGTTGTTAATGTACCTAAGTGTTATCTAGACGACCGATAATATTGTCACTAAACATTGGTAAATAGTTCGGAGAGTATTGAAGCAATCTATCAATATTGGTAGAAATTTATATGTTTGCCAATACTGCGAAGAAACCTATGAACGTTTACGAAGTTTTTTTTTTATCAATATGTATTTAATTTAAGGTGAAAATTTCATTTTCAGAAAGTATTTAACTGATCAATGCTAGAAAATCCAAATCGAAATTAGAAAATGTTTTGAAATTCGCAATGAAAACACTTTTGACTATGCAGCATTATATTCGCTAATCGACAATACCATTGATCGTCTGAAGAGCATAATACGTAGGTATTAGAACAAATTATATAGGTAATTAATATTAATGCAATTGCAGTTAATTACTTTTTATTGTGATTTAAATGAATAAAATAAAAATTTGGAGGAATTTTGGTCAATATTATTGATCGTATAGAAAGCAATTTAGATCAAATCAGCTGAATACAACTTCCATCTGATTTCATTGCAATCACAGATCAATATTTTCATTATTTGATACGTATCAAACAAAATATGATTATTTACAAGATTATTTGAAGAGATCGGAAATCAGAACAATTGAAACAGATGTGTGCTAATATTCTTCAAATGTAAATGACACAATTTTACACCTGCGATATTTCGCAATTTTATATGACAACATAAAATAATTTTTTCACGACAAACTGGTTTTTGATGTAATAATGTCGTCTTCTATATTTCTGAAGAAAGTGAAACTACCGTTCGCTGCTCATCATCATCATCATCGTAGTCGATAATATATTTTTTTCGATATTGACAAATTCCGTAATCGATAACGGTGGCATTTGAGAGAATGGACCGACTTTTGACTCGCTTTTAACGCACAAAAACGTGGGAAATTGATTCATTATAATCTATAAGAAAAAAACATAAATAGAAAACCACAAAAAAATATCTCTCGTTCATGAATATTCACTATATTTTTATACTGACGCCAAAATACCTAAACAATGTGTCAGCTAGGTAGAGATAACTATCATAGAAACTATTTTCGATTAGGATTTGAAAAAATCATAATGGATCGATTTATATGTTGATTATTAATGAAGAAAAAAAACGATTTTTTACACTTTAAAGTTATTAAAGTTTCGTTAAAAATGAAACCGGAACTGAATCGATATATTTTTCGTTCAAACCAAAATGAAAAAAAATATGATTCGAGTCCCTAATCATACTGAATGATCACGATCTTTTTTTTCAGTAGGTACCTACACAGTTTTGAACCTTCACTTTTGAAACACAATCAAGAATAGGATAAAAATTGTTTTGTATAGAAGAGGAACACATCGAAAAGCTTCGTTTCGTGATTTATGTTTTTTTTTCGTCGGATTTCAAATGCCAAGCTGTTGCGTATATATTTGGTATTCAACTCAATATTATAAAAGGTTAGCGAGTTGTTGCAAAACCGTCATTCCTGCAGCATCAGTGCAAGAGGTGACAAGGTGGACGGACGCTCAACATCATGAGATTCCTAGTCAGTCATGCATTGAGCAATTGTATAATATTGCGGTGATATGTAAATAGAAATACATATCTTGTACTTCTATTTGTTATAACGGATAATTTGTGATGAACAGATGCACAAAATAAGTGTATAATCCTTATGAATTAATGTCTGTGATAACGTGACATATTGGATAATATTTTTCATCTAAAATACTAATCTGTATTTGAATTGTACAAAATAATTAATAGCTAGAGATATGTGTATAATAGATTTTGTACATCTATTCATTACAACTGACAAAAATTTATAATTATAAATAGATATTTAAAATGTGTTTTTAATCATAAACTTTCACAAAGTTGCAGATCGATAATTTCAGCCATATGTTTTTTGTTTGTTTCTATACTTTGGATTAATTTGATTACTTTTGATGTTTTAGTTCTTTTACATTTTCTTATCTATATGGGCTTGGTGCGAGGCAGGAGAACCTATTCCAATTATAAGAAAAGAACAGAAATATGTTGGGGAAGAGAAAACCAAAGATTATAAATATGTCATAGAAACAGGTAATTCTAAATTTATCAAGTGCAAATTAGAACAAAATATTAAATTGATTTTAATTTCAGCAAATGGGATTTATCAAGAAGAACAAGGAATAATTAAATATGCAGAAAATCCAGGATATGAAACTCAATTGGCTCAAGGACAGTACCAATATGTTTCGCCAGAAGGTGAAGTTATACAATTGCAATACACAGCTGATGAGAATGGTTTTCAACCATCTGGAGCACATATACCGACACCACCTCCGGTTCCGAAAGAAATTCAAAAGCTGTTAGACTTCCTCGCGACAAAAAAGCCTGATCCTGCAGACAGCGTTGATGAAGCTGCATTCTTAGACCCACCCAAATAGTTTTTATGTTTTGCAATATGACTTCTAGTTGTTTATAAATGATTTCGTTTTCAAATAAAAAATAGTTTTTTTTGAATAGTCTTTTGTGTTGGTCGATTGAAAAAAAAAACAAATTGAGTGATTCACAATTACGTTTATTGAAAAACAACATTAACTTTGTTCATACCACTTACTTTTGACTTTCTGGACGCCTGATCCTCCGATCAATTTGCTCTTATATTTATTCACTAGAGCTGAAAAATTTTTGTCATCCCTAAGTTCAGACATATTTTTCAATTTCTTCTGAGGGTTTGAGTTTTGTTTTTGTTTTGGTTGCTTTATTTTTTCTTTCAAACCTATATTCTTTTTGTGAAGCAATGATTTCTTTGATTTCTTTTCCAATTTCACATTTTCTCTATGCATATTTGCTTGCAATCGTAATTTGTATCTGTTCCTCATTTTCAGAGGTTTACCAGGCGTTCCAACTTCACCCATGAATTCGTTATCATTTCCAACAGTATTTTTATTGTTGAATTTTTTATTTTTATTAATTTTGGTTGGATTGAAATTATTTTTTTTTGAAATGACGTTTTTATCCCGATTACTTGAATCGACAAAATTATTATCTTTTTCGGAAACTTCAGGTTTAAAATTGGCATGAAGAGGGTTTTTAATTTTTGATTTTTCTAATCTTTTATTTCTCGCATTTATGACGGCCCTATCTTCTATGGAAAACGAAACAATAGGTCTCTGAAAACATTAACATTCAATTAATATCTCAAAATATGTATATCACTTCACAATTGAAAAATTCTTGAATATTGAATTCACATACATTGTTCGAATCGAAAATTGAAGGATTGTTATTCATACGTCTCAAGCATGCAAGTGCATCTTCATGTTTTGTAAACATTACGAATCCATAACCTTTCGACCTTAAATATGAAATTATTAATATGGTATGAGAAAATGTTTCTCTTACTAAACCATAAAAAATATTTAGTTACATGTGTTTTCCATTAGAATCTAACGGTCCTTTGATGTGCTTCATTATTCGACATTCTTTCAAACAAAATGGTTTAGCATTAGCCATTTCCAAACATGTTTTTCTTAAATCTTCATCAGTGTAATGCAAAGGGATATTGTGGATTGTTAAGCGGTAGCGTGATATAAATCTTAAAATGAAATTTTGTTTAGATAAAATTAAAAAGTGATGAATTTAATACATCTATACCTATTCAAATTTTTCAGCAATTGTGATTTCTTTTGCTCTAAGGATAATCTTTTAGACATATCAGAAGTAGACACTCCATTAGCAGCTTTAGTGTTTGCTAAAATCACTACAAAGAAAAAGAATAATCAACAACTATATCCATAACATTTATAAGTAAACAAATCATGAGAAAATTGCATACATCCTTCTTTAATTAGATATAAATTCCTAGAATCTTTAGGTTGTTTTCCCCTCTCTTTTTTTGAGCGATCTCGAAACAAAGCAGGTAGTGGCTGCACAGTTTGATCATGTAAAATTAATTTTTCAGAACTAGAACTTAATAATATATCAGCGTCTTCTTTAGACTGGAATAATTTATAAACATATTTTCATGAGATTAAAATTTAGCATTATATTTTTCCAAAAATTCAAAACACACTTTAAATCTAATAAATGCAGATCCTTTCGAGTGTTCTGTTAATTTATCAACGCACACGAGAGCATACACAATTTCACCAAATTTCTTAGCAAATTCTTCCAAATCGTCATTAGTGACACTAAATGGAATGTTCTTTAGAAAAACTGTATTTCCATCTTCTGCATCATTAGCTGACACTCTATTTAAAATAAAATAAAAATGAATTTATATTATGAAATTTTATATAAAAAAAATCAAACATACTTAAGTGATTCTGTGGGCTCATGTTTTACATTTTTTTCAAAATCATCATTTTCATCTTCAATATCGCTATCTTCAAATTCACTATTGTCCTGATCATTTTCATTACCCGTATCACTATCTTCTGGTAATAGATAATTGAAAACTTATAGAAAAAAAATTAAAACATGAAATTGAATGTGTAATAATTATACCACCTTCATCAACATCTGATTCTCTTTTAATATCAACATTGCTAGTATCAATTACATTTTTCACATCCTCATCAGATTCTGGTTCAGATTTCACATCATTTTTCAAATATTCAATTTCATCTGCCGCTTGAGTGAGATGTGCCATATATTTATTTTTCGCAACGGCCCAATCTACATGAATAGGTCGACCTAAAGGACAAAAAATCAATTAATTTTTGTTGATGAAATATTTTTTGGGTACGAATAAGTTATACAAACCTAAAAATGGTTTAGCATTTGTTTCCAACATAGCCTTAGTTGCCATTTTAACTGTGCTGAATTGGATGAATCCACACCCAACAAGATCACCGTTGGGTTTTTTCAGAAGGGTAACCTCTAGTACTTCGCCATAAGGGCTAAAGTGACTTTTCAAATCTTCTTCTTTTGCTTTGAATGATATGTTGCGCACTACTAATCTTGCTTTTCTTACAATTTTTTCTTTTTTTTCTAATGTTTTTTCTGCATTTTGATTCAGATTCATTTTACGTTCTTTAGGTTTTAATGCTGTATAAAAATATATATTTAGTACAAAATGTATATGTAATCAGTACTGATAGATAATGAAAATGGCATGGCATTCAACCAGTTAGAATATGTTTTCTTTTTTGATGGGTTATATTTCAATTGTACGATATATGTATGATCAGGTTAGTTTGCATTGTCTTATGTTAAGTTAGGTAGTGTCATGCCATCGATATAATCCAGTACCATATATGTAACTCATTTTAATAATTGAAATACATTAAAATTAAATACAAACATTTTCTTTCAGAATCATCAGAATTTTCATATTGGGTTGGACTATTTTCATCAGAAATATCCATTTTAGTGTTCGATTCATCTTTGACATCTGCTTTTTTATCTTCTTTCGAAACAGCCCACTCAATTTGAAGAGATCGACCTATAAATCTTATTTTATAAAAAGTACTAACAAAATGCATCATTCAAATTTATCACAACTACCTAAAAACGGTTGTCCGTTTCTAGCCTGAAGTCCCTGTTTGGCAGCATCTAAAATTTCATACTGAATAAAACCACATCCCACGAGATCTCCATTAGGTCTTTTAGGCAACTCAACGTTCACAATTTTCCCATAAGACTCAAAATGATGTTTGAGTGATTTTTCGGTTGTTTTGAATGATAAATTTCTAACTATAAGTTTTGCATTTTTATCATATAAGCATTTATTTTTCTTCTTTTTCCCTTTCATAGGTTTCTTTCCCTTGTTATTTTTAAGCTTAGGATTGGGTTTTTGTTTATCTAAAATATGTAAACACACATTTAAGAACAGTTTATTAACAGTTAGGTTATACACATTGAATTATTTATTCCGTAAAGGTTTTTTGAGTTGATATGAAAAAATGATAATCTTTAAACTTACTTTTAGCCATTTTTAAATTTGTATGTAAATTAAAATAAAACTAACAAATCAAGAACAATTTAAATCACAACACGTTTAATAACGTCAAAAGCACATGTCAAACTGACAGTTCGATGCGTTTGGGGAGAGGATTACAAATGTGAAAATTATAATTTTATTTTAATCAATTTTTTTTTCAAATAAAAATACGCAAAAAATAAGAAATAATTTGAAAAATAGCTTTGGTAAAAATAAGATTTTAATTTTTTTTTTAATATTTTTCTTTTTATTATATTGGTTGTAATGTCTGTCAAAATAGCGACGCTTGAAATAATGTCAGTGTTTATCTGAATATTTATAAAATGTGAAAAATACAAAACTCTACTCTACAAAACGTAAAATGCTGAATTAAAGTTAAGATATATTCTTATTTTTAAAAGTTATTCGGTGAGAATAAACGAAATGCTCTAACTAATCTCAATACATGTATTATATATGTATATATTCCTACATATACAACTTCTTGGAGTCAACTGAATCAATATCTGTGTTAAAAAAAAGATGTTGTAGTTAAAAAAAATTGAACGAAAAATCCAAATTTTAGTTCTACATAATCAAAATGCAGGCTTATTTACATTACGCAGAACAAGAGGAGAGAATGAAAGCCTACAGAGACTCGTTGACTGAAGAACAAAGAGAATCTATGTTGGCTTATCAACGCTATGTTGAAGAACAACGAGAATCAATGAAAGCCTATCAACGCTACACTGAAGAACAAAATGAGCGTATGAAGATACAGGAACACACTCGAAAGAATTTGGTTTCCGATGAGAAACGCGAATCGATGAGAGCCTATCAACGTAATTATAAAGATTCCTTGACCGAAGAGCAACGTGAAGCCATGAGAGTCTATCAGAGACAGTATAGAGAAGAGCATCGAGATAAAATGAAATCGTATCAACGCATTTATAGAGCCTCTCTGACGGAAGAACAGCGCGAGAAGATGAAAATGTACCAGCGTAAATATAGAGACGAGCAGCGAGAAAAGATGAAAGCTTATCAGCGCAAATATAGAGAGGAGCATCGAGAAAAGATGAAAGCCTATCAACGCAAGTATAGGGCTTCGTTATCTGGTGAGAAACGTGAACGGACCAATTCTAAAGTGCGTAGACGTCGTTCGAACAGCAAAGTGCCGTTTCCAGAAGAGCCTCCATTGATTATACCTGTGCTGACAAATCAAGTGAAAGTCGAGCAGCAGGATAATGTGCCAATGTCCTTTGAAGAAGTCATTAAACGACGCGATCTCATTGATACTGTTAAAGCGTTTGAGTCGAAGCACGAGATTGACAATGGTCTTTTCAAGAGTTGCATGGAATGGGTGAAATGGATGAGACAAGAGGAGATATGAAATGAACATTGAAATAGTATGGTAGCATGAACTATTAGATGGTTTTTTTTATTTGTGTTCGCATAAACTTCATCCTAATAAGCCATTTTGATTGTGAAATATGTAATGTAAATAATAAAATAATGAAGGACTCATAATATTCTTCTGTAGTTCATCGATTGAAATACAACTATATTTAATTAATTGATTCCTTGTTTTATTCTGTTGTGTGTATTTAATTAAAGATATTTAGGTACCTACTTACATATATTATGTTTTGTTAACTTTTTTTTTGTTAAATGGTCGTATCGAGATAACTTGAATACCAGTTTTTTTTCATTCATATGAATTACTAAAGACATAAAAAAGTATTACTATTAAAAATATCAGGACTAAAAAAACGATCGGGAATTTCAAGAAGTAGGTATGTAAAAACACATTTTTGAAGAAAAATAACACATTTTTACTGTATATGAGGTAAATAAAAACTTGCATTTTTTTTTCGGCTATTTCTATTCAGTTTTAGTTTCAATTAATTTGTTGTTGAAATAATACATTAATTGACGACTGAAAAGGCCAAGGGGCACAAGTGACTTCGAGAAAAGCGCGCTCAAAGTTGAGCATGTGCCTGCATGTATTAGGAAAAGGTCTATTGATTTGATGATACATTTCGGCACGCGTTCCAAGTTCGTTTATCTTTTTGCTACCAAATATATGAGCGAACATAGAAGCGATTCACGTACATAACTTGATTTCGGAAAAAATGTCACTTGTACCCCTCCACCTTTGCAGTCGTCAATTGTGATTCAGTCGAAGCAAATTGAAATCGTTCGGGCCGCAGTTGATCGAAAGTTTCGTCCGGTTTTGCGGCATTTGAAGAAAGAGCACCGAGCCGACGAACGCGGTGTTGTGGCCGAGGGAAACGCGAAGGACGAAAGGCGCGGGTGCCCTGGCAACGGACGCAGCACAAACTGGATCTCGGAAATCGAAATATCGTCGGCAGCCACGTTCCTCAACTAGTACAGAGTTGCAAATCGTTTGCGTTTTCGTTCCAAAAGATGGCCGCGCTCGACGGCAGAGACCTCCTCGCGCATCAGGTGAACACAATTAACGATTGATCGACGTTAATGTCACACTCGTGCCAAATTTAATTATCAACGCGTCGACCCACTTTCGATTGAAGCCTCGACGCTGAAACTGTCCACTTTTTCAATGGTGTGATCGGATATTGACGCGTTTTTCAGCGGCAGATGATGGAGCAGAAGATGCGGCAGAAGAGGCAGAATCCCGGAATGGTTCAGGCGAACGATCTGCGCATATCTTCGGCTAAGCATCGTCCCATGTCCGGAACGAGAGGCAGGGAGTTGCACGGTATGTGCCTTTTTCATATCTCTGTCTCACGATCGATATTTCACTTATTTCCCACGACCGAAGACCACAAAAGCCGACGAGTATATGTAAGTGACAAATCTAAAGTATTGAAATTGAGTTCTCAAGCCTCAATATTTCAATTCTACGTCGAGCTACTTAGCGACTCGTTGCTGTTTATTTTCTCATAGAATTACCAGTCTTCAAAATTTAACCTATGGCTACCGATCGGCGTGAACGATAAGATTCTTATTTGTCCCTTAATTTTTCGTTCTCGTTATGTTTGTTGATTATCGATCGATATTATTAGAACTATGTTAGTTTCATTTAGTTTGTTTTACTTATATTTTAAATTTTTATTTTCGGATAGGCTACGACGGTCCGATGCAATATATGATGTCTCCCGTTAACCCCGATCAAGTTATACCTTTGCAAACCAATAGAATATCCACGTTTGACGGTAACATTTTTTTTTTTTTTTGATTTCTCGTATTATGTTTATTCTTACAATTTTCAATTTCACTTTGCACTCGTGTTGCTTATAATATTGAACTGTTTTCTTTATTCCATTTATTTTTAAAATAAATCACATGCACAGTGTCAATATGATAAGATATATTATAGATAATTTATGTTTAACGATTGTAATATGTTATAGATTTAGGGAATCAAATTGAAGTGATGTCAGTTGAAGAACGATTACACGACGAAGAGGATGAAGAAAGTGTTCCTATATCGGGAAACGTTCCTGCTAGTGCGAGCGCTGAAGAAGTGCGCGGTGCTCCGATTGCGCCTGTATCGCAATTTTCCGAAAGATCATTTCAACATTCGGATACGACTGACGTAAATAAATTTGAAAAAATACATGCATATTTATGTTTATCAACCCATGTTTGTCACATCATATAATCTATATGTTTGTAACAGAATTCAACCGAGGCTGAAGGAGTCGTTGAAGGAACTGTGGAAAAATTTGTGATGATGCCTGCGTTACAGGGAGCTTTATATAAATGCAGAATTACACGTGACAGAAAAGGAATGGACAGGGGTTTATATCCGACATATTTTTTACATCTCGAAAGAGATTATGCAAAAAAGGTTTTTTTATTAGCAGGTAGGTTGAATAATTAATTTAATCCTGCTGGATTTATGTAGTACTTTAATTGATTGAAGTATTCTTTTTTCAACAGGTAGGAAAAGGAAAAAATCAGCTACATCCAATTATTTAATATCTACAGATCCCACTGACTTGACTCGTAACGCTGAAAGTTTTACTGGAAAGTTAAGATCAAACTTATTAGGTACTGCTTTCACAATATATGACAATGGAAAAGCATTTCGAAAAGGTGGGATGGGCGAAGGAGCTCACTGTCGTCAAGAATTAGCTGCTGTTATTTACGTTAGTGTCGATTTAATCATTAATTATCTAAATGTGTCAGCTTTTGTCATAATATTATTCTCTCCGTAGGATACAAATGTACTTGGGTTCAAAGGCCCCAGAAAAATGACCGTTTTGCTGCCTGGGATGACTCTAGATCGTCAAAGAGTAACCATTGCTCCGACTGACGATTCTGAAACTTTACTCGAACGTTTTAAGATGAAAAATATGGATGATCTGATTGAACTGCATAATAAGACTCCTGTGTGGAATGACGATACACAATCATATGTTTTGAATTTTCACGGAAGGGTTACGCAAGCCAGTGTGAAAAATTTCCAAATAGTTCATGATTCAGATAGTGATTACGTTGTGATGCAGTTTGGCAGGATATCTGAAGACGTTTTCACCATGGATTATAGATATCCTCTGTGCGCTTTGCAAGCTTTCGCAATAGCTTTGAGCAGTTTTGATGGGAAACTCGCATGCGAATAGAAAGAAAATTTTGCTCACATTTAATCGTTCCAACTGACTATGAGTGTACATTTTTTGATCAAATTTGACTTTTTGTGTCAATTTGATGAGTAGCGATGTACCTTACGACTGTATAATTTCACTGTTTTCATAGCACTTTTGTACATCTTATATTATTGGCATATGCAAATATTATGTAGTGGCAAAAGTTCTAGTTGAGTGAATAATTCGCACACAAACATATCAGTTGGAATGATCAGTCACTTGAAGATTTTGTACTGTTGTAATTGTTTTTTTTTGGCATATACATATACGCAAACCGGAATTTGAATGTGTATGAAAGAATCTGATATAAAGACTTTTTTTGTTCGTTTCTGAGATAGATTGTTTTGTGACTTTTCAATTTATGATTGATTACGAATAATATTCAAATGTTGTGTCTTATAGCATATTCCTATTTGAATATTTTTTGTAGTAAAGAATTGATCGTGTTCTATCTTTAATAAAAAATCGATTAATTTTTTTTAGTTTATTATA
>CM045576.1:1876508-2001616 GCA_024721215.1 Cheumatopsyche charites
GGTCGTGCGAAATAATGTCCAAACGAAATAATGTCCACGAAAAAATGTCCACGAAATAATGTCCAGAGAAAAAATGTCCAGGCGAAAAAATGTCCAGAGAAAAAATGTCCAGACGAAAAAATGTCCAGGCGAAAAAATGTCCAAATTCTAATTGGAAAAAAATCCAATAGGAGAAATATTCAATCTAACCATTACAGTTTCTCATTAATAAAATTATCGCGGAATTCAGTCATTCAGGGGTCGACAACCTTTCGTGATTTACCTTTTTGTGATTTAACCTTTCGTGGTTATTTAAAACGAAACCGTACGTTCTATGGAGATGATTGCGAGTGATTCTGGCCATTGATTAATCATTTATTGATACCAGGGGTCCACAACCATTCCAGGTATCAAAAACGAAAAAAACAATTTATTATTCGGTCGTCAGGGGTCAACAACCTTTCGTGATTTAGGTTAGGTTAGGTTAGGTTTGATATCAGGGGTCCTCAATCTTTCCAGGTATCAAAAACGAAAAAAAACAATTTATTATTCGGTCGTCAGGGGTCGACAACCTTTCGTGATTTAGGTTAGGTTATGTTAGGTTAGGTTTAGTTAGATTTAATTAGATTTAGGTTGAGGATCCCTGATATCAATAATTGATTAATCAATGGCCAGAATCACTCGCAATCGTCTCCATAGAACGTACGGTTTCGTTCTAAATAACCACGAAAGGTTAAATCACAAAAAGGTAAATCACGAAAGGTTGTCGACCCCTGAATGACCGAATTCCGCGATAATTTTATTAATGAGAAACTGTAATGGTTAGATTGAATATTTCTCCTATTGGATTTTTTTCCAATTAGAATTTGGACATTTTTTCGCCTGGACATTTTTTCGCCTGGACATTTTTTCTCTGGGCATTTTTTCGCCTGGACATTTTTTCTCTGGACATTATTTCGTGGACATTTTTTCGTTTGGACATTTTTTCGTGGACATTATTTCGTACAACCATACTATATGTTGAATTGAAGATAAACATGTTAACATAAGGTACTTTGATATAAAATTGATTTATGTACTAGTATTATTTTACCGATCTTGTGTTACGTGTAGATTTGTTTGATAGTCATTAGTATAAGTTTACAGTTGTCAATGGATATATATTTATTAGTCTATATATTTCATGTTTTATAATATGTATTTTTGTTCTCGAGGTTTTGAATTGATGTCATATTTTTAGGGACCAATTTTTTTGTGTCGCTCAACAATTTTTTTCATTTAGATTGTTATAAATAAATTGGTTTAGTCATTTATGTATTTGACACTAACAATTCTGATTGCATATGTATAAGAAAAGTATTCTTTGTATTTATTTAACCGGCAGATGAGAAGGTACTTATATTTAAATCATAAAGTTCATAAGTATTTTGATGTCAAACATTCCGCGACTCTCGAGACTGATTTATTTTTTCAATGGCATATATAATTATTTCGTATTATTTGTTTTTGTAAGTTTGTTGTGCCAATTTCTTTTGACAGTATTGTAGTAATAATTTGTGTAAATATGTAATACAAATAATAAGACAAGTATGTGAAGAGAGTTCAATGAAATTATTCTTATTCCTTACACAGATTATCAAAATTACCTATTTTTTTTTATATTTATGAAAGTCAATATGATATGAATTCATATAAAAATAATTCTACGTTATGTATATTTATGAATAGTTTTTAGTTTGTTTGTTTGTTACCATATAAATTAAATCTAGTCTCACTTTATCTATTAAGATGGAGTATATTCGTATTGTGAAATATGAGGTTGATATTTTTTTCAGGTAAATTATTCATCATCGATTAATATTATTGATCATTTTATGTGATTGATTTTTTTACTTGTCTTTTGATAGTTTTGTTCGTTTGAAGAAAAATGTATCGTGCCTTTTAATTTAATCGCTATTTGTGTTGTGATCATTAATGTGAAACTTATGGAACGCTTGTGAATCTGGTCGACGATGTTTTCAAATATATTTTTTAATATATTGACATCAGTGTACTTTGAGTCGTTTTATTTATTTTTATCACAATTGTCCCTCAATTTCCTCGATATTTCCTATAGCTTCTTCTTTACTAATTGTCAATAAAAAAACTTATTTCAACCGACACGAATACCTATGTGTTTTGACAAAATTTCATAACTCTTGGCATATGTACGCGTGGGCTTGAGATTTGTCAGTTACCAAAGGAAGAATATATGAATAGTCGACGATATAAATTCAGGGGCTTGGCCCTTTCTCACTTAAGATTGTGTGCGCGAATTAGATGAACGCGCATACTTTTTTTTTTTAACGTAAAAACAAATATTTACGTACGTCTATCGAGAATCGCGTCATAGAAATGATGTCGGGCGCGCCACGAGACGTGTCTGTTTCGCATAAAATTTTGCGATTCGAAATGCGCCTAATTCGGCGGGAATCCGAATCGTTATTTTTTGCGAGGCCATCTAGCGAGGATCGTCGAAAGCGTTTTTCGAAAACGCGAATCTTGCTGAAGTTCGCCAGTGTGCGGTCGGCCGTCGCCGGCGACGGTTGTTAATTTGATACGTGCTACGCGTGATGAGTGACGCGTGACGTAAAGACGCAAAGCGCTGAGTGGCTAAGATGGAGCGCGAGCAAGAGGTGGCCGCGCTCCGGCTCGAGGTCGAGAGGCTGTGCCGCGAGCTCGACGAGGCGAACGGCGAACGCAAGCAGTCGGCGCACTACGGACTCGGCCTGCTCGAGGACAAGCAGACGCTGCAGCGGAAGGTCGACGAGCTCGACGCCCTCTACGAGAATGCCAAGCACGAGCTGGACATCACCAGAGAGGTGCGTTTACATCCTATACATATAGATAGAAAGGCCTCTCTATACCTATGCCTATGCCTATGCCTATGCCTACGTATACCTAATATGTACTTCAAGCGAACGAGATACGTCAGTTCAGCCTAGTCTCTGTGCCGACAGGATCGCGGAAAATAACAACAACGATGCTATTGCACCATTCTAACGGCACCAACCTGAATTATGACAGTTATCGTCTCTTTACCTGCCGTCCCTCGACACCGACTCTCACTCATTCGATTGTATTGAATATTTTTCAGGCGCTCGCCAAGTTTCAGACCTCGCAGAAGGTCACCACGAAGACCGGCATCGAGCAGGAAGACGCTCTGCTCAACGAATCCGCCGCCATGGAGACCTCTCTCAATCTTCAGATTTTGGAGCTCGAGAACGAAACTAAACAGGTCTCAATCTTTTATTTTTCTATCTAACTGTCGCATCTTTCCACAAATTTCATATTCAAATACATTTCTACATAAAGATAAGCGATCGATTACGTACAAAATTTATTTGACAAAAGTCGATTAAAATTTCATACTTATCAAAATATAACGGTTACAATTTGAGCAAATAATCGAATTCCTTTTCGCCTCTCGCTCATTAACATTCGCACTCAATTAAACCCGACCGTTTACGATGTGCAACTTGAGCGCGAGAGAAAACTCTCATAATTTTTCCGCATCGCTAATTACATAACGCATCGGTTGACCGATACGAACTGTATAATTCTGAAAATTTACAAATCGAACGAGAAATCACATCCCATGTGATCGACGCGGTCAACATAAACAAACATTCATCACATATACCGATGGGATCCCACATATGACTGTACACTCATACGTATACGCAGACTCCACTCCAGAAATAAATTGGAATATGCTTGTGGCATGCGGGCGCGTCCTTGACGTCCAATTTGTATGTTTTTCATGGTTAATCATCGGCATAGCCTAAATTGATTGCCTCAGTCGATCATCGTCGACGTTCCAGAGAAGTATATCACTCGTAGTCAGAGTTTCAGCTTCGTTCTGATTCAATAGTTTATACGTTTTGGTTATGTTATACGAATAATATGACTCAATTTAACAATGATTTACATAAAGGAGTGGTACTTGTAAAAAATTTCATTAAATTTTAATAATAATTTAGATTATTTTACACTCCGTTTATCCAGTTTATAATAAAATTAATTTTCATATAGAGCATATTCATTTTCATCTATAAATAGCAGTGACAGTGTGAAACAGTATTTCGGGCGTGTCTGTCAACTTGAATTTTCATTTTTAGCTCTATCATTTAGTATAATAATTGATCGACTGAAAATATCGACATTTTTAATCTGATTGGAAATTTGTTGCAACAGTTGCGACAAGAACTGGAACGTGTGACTGGAGAACGTGAAAGGGCTCTTCAGGAAGGAGCAGAAGCCGCACGGGAAGCGGCAACGGCTGAAGCAGAAAGGCGTAGCGCTAGATCAGATGTTCGTGAACTGCGTTCGAGAGAAACACGTTTGCTCGCTGATTATTCTGAGCTCGAAGAAGAAAATATTTCACTACAAAAACAAGTAGCGGCACTTAAATCCTCACAGGTGATTATCATAGTTCTTAAATTTAATTGATAATCTATGTATTTCATCATAATTGAGTTCTGATTCCAAATGAAATCTTTTAGGTTGAATTTGAAGGATTAAAACATGAAGTCGGTAGGTTGCGAGAGGAAGAAACAGATTTGCGAGCAACAAATGAAGAGTTGGCAGGGCTACGACGCATCGCTGAAAGGCAGCTGAGTGAAGCTCTCGAAGCTTTGGGCGTTGAAAGAGAAGCACGTAGGCAATTGCGACGTGAACTTGATCATCAAGCTGGTCGAGATGCATTTTACAACATAACAAACCTTGCTTATAGTATCAGAGGTATTTTTTTTATTCATATTTGTGTTATGAATCTTTCATTTTTCAATTAGTATTGATTTGATTTTTATTTCAGGAATGAATGATGACACAACAATGGGTAGTGATGGTGAAGAAGATATAGCATTAAGAAAAATACAAGCTGATTTACAGGGATCTCCACCTGATTTAGCATCGCCTAGTGATGCTAGACAAGTGGATCTATTTTCCGAAATACATTTAAATGAACTGAAAAAATTAGAAAAGCAGCTGGAAGCAGTTGAAAATGAAAAAGTAAAGATAATCTCTACATTCTATAATTTATTGGTTTAGAATTTGTATCATACCAATAATGATTTGATTCACATATCTTTTAGTCTACACTCAGTGCAAGCCTTAGAGAAGCTCGTGAGGGTGCTGAAAGAGGTATTGGTGAAGCTCGAGCTTTGAAAGCAGCTTTGTTAGCTGCCGCTTCTCGAGTTGATGCTCTCAATAGTCTGCAATCGAAAATATCATCCCATGTAATTTAAGCTTCAAAAAATGATCTTATAACTTGAATTTCATTATCTTATTTATTTCATAAATTTCAGGAAACTCCTGACTATACTAGTTGGTTCCAATCATGCGGATCAGAATTAGATATATTGCAGCAAAAACTTCGTGAAGCTGAAAATGCAGCCAATATTCCAGATATAGCCAGACATCTCCGAAATGAACTTTCCACTCTTAATAATAAGGTATAAAATTTTCACACATTGAAATGTTATGTTAATGACAGATATCATCACTATGTTTTATTATTGAAAACAGTGTGTGGAACTCGACACTCAAAGTATAGCTTACCAAAGAGCACTTAGACGCGTTAGTTCTCTCAGTGGTGCTGCTGCTACGAGACTTGCCACTGCCACAGATCAATTGGCAGCGCTTTATCATCATGTTTGCACAGTTAACGGTGAAGAACCCAATCGCGTCTTATTACATCACGAGAAACACATTCAAGGTATGTATTTTATCATTTTCATTCTAATGCTTTCATTTGATTGCTTACAAGTAATTTTCTTCAGAAACTGAAGGACTGGAAAACGAAAACAAAGTTGATGGTGAAAATGAACTATTAACTGAGGGTGAAGGTGTATCTGAAGCTATTGAAACAGCCAAACATATTGATACTCTCTTGGATCAAATCGAACATCTTCGTACTGCTGTAGATAACACAATCGATCTTGGAAACATGAAGGCTCGTGCCGCTACCACTCAAGGTAAATATGCTTGTTCATATATGTATTATTTATATTCCATTATGGTTCTATTATATTTACATATTTATTCATTTCAGTTTCTAAAGATGATAACATTCAAGAAATTGGTGAATATCAAGAGCAAATTATCAAATTGAAATCATTGTTATCAACGAAAAGAGAACAAATCGCTACTTTGCGAACGGTACTCAAGTCTAACAAAAATACAGCTGAAGTTGCGTTGAATAATTTGAAGTCTAAATACGAAAAAGAAAAGATCATTGTATCTGAAACCATGCTCAAATTACGCAATGAGCTTAGATTATTAAAAGAAGACGCTGCTACTTTTTCAAGTGAGCTCATTTAGTCATCATTATTATAGACACTCCAAATTCTCTAAATTATTTTTTATATACTTATGTTTGATAAAAAAAATACTTATTCAAAACATTAATAGGTTTGCGAGCCATGTTTGCTGCCAGATGCGAAGAGTATGTTACTCAAGTAGAAGAGTTGCAAGCTCAACTATCGGCTGTTGAAGAAGAACGCCGTACACTTAACCAACTTCTCCGACTCGCCGTTCAACAGAAACTAGGACTCACTCAAAAGTTAGAAGAACTGGAGGTAATTGAAATATATTTTATTGTCGAAACACTACCATGTATGTTTTTATTTTACTTCATGATATTTATTTCCAGGTTGACAGAGAACTGCGTGGTGCACGGAGAGGAAATGCTGGAGGTGTTGTTGGTTCAGCAGGAGCGACTGGACGAAATAGTAAACCTCCTGCTTTCTCTCGCGGTGGTACTCGTTTCTAGCGCCCAATTTTCTTTCAGTACATTGCTGCACTACTTAGGACACTTGCCACTCTTTAAAGTGAGAGGCTATTCTGCATAAGTTGAGTTATTGTGCAATCTGAAATTTATATTTTCATATAGTTTTGGTTGTCACGTCAATATCACATTTTTCCAATTATAGTGTGAGGTGTTTTTTCAATTGAATTGTGCAATATTATCATTTTTAAACAATGTTTAACGTTGTTCACTTATATTTTTACCATATTTTATAATTAGATGATAAATAGTGACCATTTCCATGTGCTTATTTATTTATATTTACGTAAACTGTTACTAAAATTAAAGAAAAGACTTAATACATTAATATAGAAGGAGATAGTTTTTAAAAGACTTATTTGTTTGACTATATTATATTACATATAGTAACTTAGCCAATTTATTTAATAAAAGGTGTTGGAATAATTTTAGTAATTTATCAAATGTGTTGTCACTTACGTTGTTGAATTTTGATATCAAGATTTTTATTATATTGTAATTTCATTGATATCATAGTTTTCGTCTTACGTATACTTTTGAAGGTTGCTGAAAATACTGTAAGCAAACACCAATATATAGTTTTTTTTTTTTTTTTGATGCAGTTACATATTGCATTATGTTTTTGTATCATATTTAACATAATTGAAATTTTTCACTATCGGTTCAAATTATATTTTTGAGTACATTATATGTACATCTTTCAGTTTTTTTTTGTAAAAATGTTTCGTTTGAATTTTTCCATTATATTGTATCTAAGATTTATTTGAGTAGGCACATGTTTTTTTAAAATGCATTTTTGTTTCATATAAAAATTTTGTATGAATCGATAAATTTAAATTAATGAACTTATATTACATACTAACACATACATATGTTTATATAAAATATGTTATTTATTGTGTATAATGTAAGTAATTCAGTATAGTGAAAAAAATTGAGTTGATTTTTCGATAATAAAATGTTCAATAATAGTTCTCCATCCATTACTGAAATCTAAAAGAGTAGTTTTCAAATACATCACTCATAGAAATATTTTGTAATTTTTTCTAGATATTGTTTTTGCAATCTCATATAATGAGGTTTTCATGATTATCCGTATAGCATACTTATGCTGGCTGTTCACTGCAAATCGGAGTGTAGCGTGGGAGAGACGCACTTATACATAAGAGAGAGGGAGAGAGATGGCTTTCTCTCTCTTATGTATTGGTGTGTCTCTTCCTCCACTTCGCTCTGCTTTGTAGTGAACAACCAGCACTATAGTTAAGATTGATAATTTTTTAAGGGCATGCAATTTGCATATTTTTAGAACAACGTAGTGAGTAAAACAAACATGTATATTGTTATCACGATTCACTAAATCAGAGAATGGTTGTTTAAATTATAATTGTTCTTGATTGGAGAATCAAGATTTATTTAACTATTTCTGCAGTTCATTATGCATTGTGCGTATAGTTGCACACATTATACAATTGTTTCGTCCAAAAAAAAAAAAAAAATTATGATGTTCTAAATCAATTTCCGTCTAAACAAATTTGATTATCTTTTTAAATTTAGGTCAGTGTATAGTTTGGTGACAATGACTATGGTTAACACATTAGATCTGCTATTATGTTGTTTTTGTCGTTCAATCTATCAATATTACTAACAAGTGATTAACAAAATTGTATTAGCCGATGATTTTAGTGTTATAATAATTTCTTGATCTCTGTTATTGCTCCATTATTCAACTGTCCAATATAGAATGTACTGTACTCGGTTGTTCTTGCTTCCCATCTCGTATATACGTGGTTGCTAAGTTGATAGATCGAAATACATTTTACTGCGTGTATACTTTTTGGATCGCAGATGAATATTAATCCCTCCTTTGTCATTTTAGTGATAAATTTATTTACCAACTTGACGTCTTCCAAATTATTTAATTTTCTTATCTGACACTGTGCTGTGTGCATTGAGTTGTATTCGTATTTGCACAAATAAAATCTCACGGTGCAGTGTTGAATTTTATATTTATAAAACTATTAGAGAAATCTTGATCCGAGCCACTGAATATGGAGCAACCCGTCCCTTAATTAGAAACAAAGCAAATTGTTGCTGTTTATGCTCATTTGTGTTATTTTCGAAGAGTGAAACGAAAATTGTGTTAAGTGCTAAGTGTTGATGGTCTAGTATAGTTTGAATTCATTTTACCCTTCGTTTCGAAGATTGAAATTCTTTCAATATCAAAATCTAATCATCCCCATATATTTTTTGTGATTCAGGAAATTTCATCTTGAATTTTAATGTATGCATTTTATAAATAAATAAATATATTTATTATATTTTTGTTTTATTTTAAAACCAGAAAATGTGAAACTTTTAGGAAATTGTGAAATAACAAAAATTCAACGTTTTGAATTCAATTAAATATATTTATTTCAGCTTTGATAGTTCAACAGAATATTCATATATTAAAAGAAAAAAAAAACAATAATAAAACAAAACATTTGTCAATTAGATTCAGATCGATATAAACATTTCATAAATACATATATTTCTATATCAAATATACATTACAGAATAAGCAAATTAAATATACATACATTTGATAATATTTTAATTTTAATGTCATATAATTCTTAAAACAAGCTATATACAAATTTAATTTTACTATCATTATATTACGATAAAGTCAGTCAAATTTTTCTTGGGCTGCACCATGTGCTGAGGAAAATATTCTGAAAGCTGTTGGAAAAGTTGACAGCGTCTGTAATGAGTCTCCCACTTGTTCCATTTTTTCTCATCTACCTCATTCCCAATGATATCCATCACTGTTCTGTCATTGTCATGCAACATTTTAGTGAAATATTTATCAGAGATATCATAGCCACAATTCTTTGTTTCTGTGCTGTCAGAATTCATAGATTCCATTCCTAAAACTGCAGCAAAGAGCACTTGTTGCTCTGCATCAGAATTGAGTAATTTGTTAGCACTTGAATACTGTGAAGATTCGTCATAAAATTGTGTTTCCTCAATATCTTCATGTAATTCTGGATCGGATACACGATTTGGTGTTTTTTTTGTTGAAAATGGAGGGTTGAATGATACGGTTTCTATTTTTTCAGAAAACAACATTGTCGCCAACAGCTGAAACTATAATACATAATGAAACAAAAATAATTCATCACAAATCACTTAAAGAATGATATGAAAAAATACTTGTCGTTCTTGTTCGGGATCAGAATGGTCTGTTGCTTGGTAAAGATGAGTTTGTAAATAAGCAAGAGCCTCATGAGAGCATCCAGCTTCAGTCAATTCTTGATAACGCAAACGTCGCAGTTCTAATCTGGCACGCCAAAGAGCCGATGTACTATTTGTTCTAAATACAGTATTCATTTTCATCACATTTGTCAGAAAACTAATGATCATAGTGGTTTTTCAGATTGTAAACTATTTACCTGGATAAACGTAAGATCCAAAAATCGTCTAAACGTAAACTTGGTTGACCTGATCGTCCAGGGTTACCCCCAAATAAGTAGTGTACCTTTCCCATAGGGTCATAAACGAGTTGATGAGCAAATCTGTAACGAAACAATAATAAATTGAAACAATTATGATGAAAATTTCAATATTTTGATTATGAGAAAATATAACCTAGGGCATGGTTCAGTAGCAGGTATTTTGCACCAATATTTATAACCCTGATTATCGTTCTTGTAAATACAACTCCATTGTGAATTAGTGATAGAATATACCCACAACGAATTAGATATACGTTTATCTTTTTCTTTACTAAGTCCCTGAAATATTAATTTGAATGTGAAAATATTAAATAAGCAAAACCATCAAAGGCTCAAAGGCTGTTCTTTCAATCATTGGTTTAAACTACATACTTAATTAAAATTGAGAATTTATATTCTGTAGAAAATGACGGATACAAACACGGTTATTAGTAAGTATTAACCAATAATTGAAAATAATTAACGAAATGGCAAAAATGCATACAGATAATACATAAATTTCATTCAACTCTGGATCGATAGTGGCTCTTTGAGTAAAACCAGTAGGTGGAGCGCGTCTTGGAGGAGCAGCAGTACAAAGAGCACGAACTGTGATTTGAGGAACTTTGTGAGAAGAATCTATATCTCCGACGTAAACGGTCAATAAATCTGCCTGATGCTCTTTATTTCTCTGTCCCCCAAAAATATATAATGTATGTGATATCTGAAACATAGATTGAATGAAATTAAAATATATGAATGAAAAAATTTATAATCATTATGTATATATCAATGATTACAGGATGATAAAGCATAGAATGACCAAAACGTGATAGTATAGTAGGAACATCAGCACTAGATTCTGCAGCAGTGTCAGCCAAAAGCAACTGCCATCTATCTTCAGAAATATAATAAGCGTATAAGCCAGAGTATTGTGATGGCAAGTCTTCTTCACTAAAATAGATAAGAATATGTAAAAAAAAAAATAGTGAAGATGGTCATAAAAAATGAAATGAGTATATATTGGCAAAAACCTTATCGCTGGTAATATTCTGCCTCCGAAAACAAATATGACGTGTTTTTCTACATCTATACACATTTGATGATCGAATATCAGAGATGGGCCACCATTAGAAGCAGTGTCGTCAGAAATTTGATACCATCGCCATTCATTTATGTCAAATAAATACATATCACTCTGAAATATTAATGAAATTATTGTCGGAAAGATTTCAGCACAGGTAATATGATTTCGCAATAATTTACCTTAGTATTCTCAACAAATCTATTTTTCGATTCTAAGTAACGACCCAGTACAAAAATTTGTCTTTTAACAGGATCTAGCACCATTTTGTGACAAGAACGAGGTTTGGGACCACCATATTGTTCACTACATCTGGAAATTTACAAATGTAACAAAATTTATAGCCATCATTATGACATTGATTCAAATGTAATTAAAATGAAAGTTTAAGACTTGATCTCCCTATCCTCATTTGCTTTTTGCAACTAACTTCCTTTTGAAAAATTGTATTTAAAAAAAAACTAGTGTCAATACACTCAGAACTGATAGTTTGTTAAAAATCTGTGAAACAAAGATGGATATTTGACAGTTTATAGTGGGAAGACTGACTGTAACTCTCTGGTAAGCTAACCAAAGCAGTGAAAAGATCGGCCCACAGAGTTTAACTTGGTTCACTTTGATATCATTTTTCAAAATGATTTTATAAAAGGGAATTGGAGGAAAAAAACAAAGAAGGGGCGGGGAGATCAAGTCTTCTCATCTTCCCCTATTGCAAATTGAAAAATTGAAGTTACAAATTTCCATTTTAATTTTGATTTTTCCATAAAGTCCAATATATGTAATTTATATAAACCTAATTATTTCATACACCTACCATTTCAAGTAAGCAATTAAATTAAAATTCGAAAATATTTAAATTAAATTTGAAACCTGTATTATTAAACATAACATTATTTGAAACCAAAATAAATGATAAAACCATTTCATTAATTTTCTTGACGTAAGTCACTATCACAATACAGACACAATTAAAAAATAGATAAAAATGAACTCACTTGAAGATTAAAGTCCATTTTTCCTCTGATATATTGTAAGACCACAAATCGCTCAAATCGTTTTCACCATCCCATCCACCGAACAGAAACAGAGTGTTCATAATGGGATCTATACACATCTGGTGACCTCCTCTCTGTCCAGGTCTGTTGCGATTACTTTCCAAGGATTCAATGCAAGATTCCAGAATTTTAGTCACACTTGTGGCCGTGTCGTGTGTGGGAGAAGTCGAAGTAAGATTAGTCAAAGGAGAAGAAGCTGGCGGCGTTTCCAAACTGTCTGTGAGTCGAGCTATCAAGTCCGGAGAACACGGCGAAACGTTGCTCCAGTTCGCCAAATAGGGTTGTTGAGATGCATACCAATTGAACAGTCCATCTGAAATTGTTAATTTATGAAAAACGTATATTAAGTGACTTTATAAGTGATTGCTTTGAAACCATTTTCAGCATTTTGAAGGAGTTTTTCAGCTGCGTCAAAGTCACCGTTTTCCACTAACAAATGATATAGATGTGAGAGTTGTGGAGATTCTAATGTAACACCGGTTTGTTTTTGTAATTCATTGAAAGCTGATGTGTATTTTTGTTGTCGAAAATGTTTAAGACACATTCTTATGGTTTCTTTTTCAGCAAACTGATAAAGAAATCAAAAATGATAACAAAATAATACATAAATGTTATATATAAATGGATATTAATTTATAATTACCATATTAAATTCAAAAAGTACTTTTCTAATAAATTTGGGCTCATCTATTCCGTGAAATTCTAAATACCAAATAGAAAAATAGAAAGATGGGCCCCAGCACAAATGAGGAACTATACTGATATATTGGATAGGAAAAAATTTGCCTTCATTTGTCATGTGTCTTAATAAAAATGTCTCTTTTGAAGTGTTATTTTCTAATCCGCTGAAATAAAATTTAATTTAAATATACCTACACTAGTGATATACAACCGAAATATTTGAATATTTATGCAAGTGCAACAACTAACCCGTTTAAAATTTCGGTGAGGTTTTCATCGTGCATTCCACCAAAAACGGAAAACTTTTTTAAATTGCACGAATGAATTTTACTATATTTTCCAAATGTTATCGCTTTGACTATTGCGGGCCTGTTTAGCTTGAGCATCAGATATTGTGGAGGAGTATTTGTACTGGTTGACCATCTTGATGATTGGTCGGAAGGTTTATCTACTAAAACATTTCTGAAAACCAGAAAAAAAAAGTTTATTTCAAGAAAATAGTACAATGTGGTTCTTTAAACGGCACAATATTTGATGACTTAGATTGTATATGAAAATATATAAATAATTGCTATTGATGAATATTTTACTGATCGGATCGATGGGAATGAAAATACACAATAAAGTCATGCATATATTTAATCATTGATTTCGACAAGATTTTGTAAAAATTCAGTATGAGTGTGGACATAAATGAAGTAGTGAGTAAATACAATCAAAGATTTGTGGGAAATAGGAAATAAAAATTTAGTATCCGATTGTTAGAGTTTACTAGAATTTTGCTAAAGCTATCCATATTTCTATCGATTTTTGAGGAAATCGGAGAGTTGAGTTACCCAAGGCCTTATCACAGTAAAAAGGTCTTATTAAATACATCGATCGAAGAACACATTGTGATGAAGAAAATAGATAAAAGAGCGAATTAATGAAATTAAAAATGAAGCACGATCGAGAATCAAAGATGGACTGACTGCGGAGGCAATCCTGGCAAGTGCGAAGAGCAGCGATGGACGGTGAAGTGAAGTCGACGCACTTCCGACATTCCACTGCCGATGCCGATCACTACTAGTCGATCCTACTAAAATCGGCTACAGGACAAACGCGACCAGAATCGACGACCACCCACACCGGTGTCGATCGCCGATTTCGCAAGTGACGTTTGTCCTAATGCCAACATATACTGCCATTATCGTTTTCAAAATCAGCTTGGAAAAAATTGCGAATATGGGGAGATATTATCCTTCCATTTGTTTTTATCCCTCTAACTACTTTTTGAAAATCATGTTTTAGAAATAACAACTGATCGAAATGATATTGAAAAATGTTGATTTTAATTCGTTTACCAACTACTTGTAGCATAATACATTCAATATGAACACTTTTTTACAATGTAGATCCTTTGAATATGGATGCAATCTAATACATATTATCTATATAGGTATGATCGAAAATTTCAAATCCAATACAAAGATTTCATTGCAGAATAAAGAGTACCGCTTACAATTAGTGAAAGAAATATTAACTTATTAAAAGTTTTTTTATTTTTATTTAGAAATGGGCACATATTCGTTTGTACAAATTTTGGTCAATTTGAGACAAACTGTAAGAGAGATTTCCATTTTCAAAATAAATTCGAATAACGTAATATGTATGCACATATGTTTCATTTTGTGTCAATTTAAAATTAAGAAAATATAAGTTTAACATCTTTTTCGTGGAATATATCTACAGTGGTTTGGTGACACGGTCGCATATCCAAATCGTACATGCCTAAGGTAAATTTATTTTCCGGTGGTTTGTATATATCGAGACCTCTTCCAATTTTTATAATCCATCCAGTGCTAAGTCTGTAAGAAAATATATGAAAATGCAGTATTACAAATCATAACAGATAAGTGTTTGAATATTTGAACATTACGTGATTTGTCTGTCGTGTAAAGTAGGACAATAATTCACCGTTAACTGAATATCTCGCTTATGCAAATCACTTTTTAATAATTGAAACCATTTATCTTGTTCGCTAGATGCTGAATTTTCATCGCCATTTGTCTCTCTCGACGTCAATAGATTAACAGTTCTTAAATTCTTA
Organism: Cheumatopsyche charites; assembly: GCA_024721215.1. Taxonomy (NCBI): domain Eukaryota; kingdom Metazoa; phylum Arthropoda; class Insecta; order Trichoptera; family Hydropsychidae; genus Cheumatopsyche; species Cheumatopsyche charites. Next base: position 1,891,702 of record CM045576.1, read on the forward strand.
CAAGATTTTACAGCTAATTCACAGAGTCTGAGAAAGTTTTGGGCCTATAATGTTTTCACTTTAAAGCATTTTCTCAAAAAAAAAGTTTCAGCGTATACACACATTTTCGTACCTGATGAAAGCTTCTAATGTAGGGATCTTCAATTTTGATCCACGTCACATCGTCATCTAAAAATCTACCGAAAAGCATATTGTAACTATGACCTACAGAATCTGAAGCGATATTTGTTTGCTCATGAAACTTTCCAGTCTTTTTTTGTTCAGCCACTATTGCTTTTAACTGCTCCGCTCGTTTCATATATTCTTCGATTTTATTTCGCAAATGTGTCTTTTTCGATACATCCGTTTCTACTGTGAACGCAATGAAATTAAATTATTCGACTAATGATAACTGGAATATTAAACATGAATAATTGAAAGTAAAACCTTTAATTTTATTTATGAGTATCTGGATTCCTTCTTGATAACATACTGAAGCCTCAGTGTATCTTTTTTTTATATCTAGTTCAACGCCTCTCTTTAAAATAGCTGCTGCAGGATCTTCCATTTTTTTTCAGGACAAAAATAAAAATGTCAATTTACTTTTGTGTACATAGAAACGTCACTATGACATTTGACAGAAGAAGTGTTTGACAACCTTAAAAATATTATATATCCGATCTTCAACCAAATCTTTCATGAAGATCTATTTTCTCACAAAATCTTCCATTAAGATTGTTTGTTCTCAGTTTTTCTTGTCAAGTTTTTCATCAAGATCAATTACCACCAGCTTACGAACTAGTTCATCAAATAAAAATCATTTTAAAATTTATGCAATTTTTTTTTATTATGGCTACATTGTAGTGATAGTAGCTGTCAAAATCATCAAAAGTAAGGTTATGTTGTGTGTACACGCACTGTCATAAACGTTAGTTCGTATTTTTTTTATTAAAAGTAATAAATATGTCGATTCAACTCGGTGGACTTGTTTCCCATATACTACTGGAGCATTTTGGAAGCATTGTTCAAAAAGTGGGAAGTGATTTGTTCAGGTTCGGTTCTAAAACAATTCCTTTGATTGCGATGACAACGAATCTGCCCAAAAAACAGGTTTTACACCGATTTTCTTTCGTATTTTCGAATATGTGTCGTAGATTTTATTAAATGTACAATTTGTTCCTTAGATTAAACAATCTTTGTGTACTTTGATCAAATACGGTATAGTTACTTTTGAACCGTCGAAGAATAGTTTAGTGGCTGAATACAGTTTGAACAAAGATAGCGTTTTGTGTCTGCTCAGATACCCAAAATATATCTTATTAATCAAAAATCGGTATGGAAACGAAGCTGAATTGATAGTTGAAGAAATTCTTCAACAAGGTTCAGTCACTGCTTCCAATCTTATTTTAAACATTATGATCAAGATTCGAGAAGATAAGGTCAGTTTTTTTTTTTATCAAGTTTTATTCTATATTTAATATTATCATTCTTTTCAGGATAAAAATATTACTATAACATCATTAAGGGATACATTTATATCTTTAATCACAGCTGGATATATTCATAGAGCACAAATACCTTCAATCGAATCCGAAGAATCTCCGGTACCTATTTTAGAAACATCAGCGGCATTTTCTCAAGCTTTACCCGAGATTGATATTCGACTAATAGCGTTAAAATTTAACGGCGATAATTCTGTTAATTTCAAAGGTATCTTAATATCATTTTTATGCTCAATATTTATTAGTGAAAGTACTAATTGTTTTAATTTCATTGTAGAAGACAGTTATTGGAAAGTAAATTTTGATAGATCTCATCAAGATTTCCGAGATGATTTGTTGATAACTGCTATGACAAGATCCGTAGATGATTGTGGTATATATAAATAAAAATGCAATATTGGGAAACAAATGTACTGTATATTCAATTTTTTTCAGGTGGTGAACTCATGAGGCAGTTGCTTCAACTGATGTATCTACGAACTGATCCGTGGGCTCCCACATCGAATCCAATTCCGTACGTGGAATTAAAAGACTGCTGTAAAAAATTGTCGGATAAACCACTGTTACTTCAATATTTAGATCAGTATCTTAAAGTTATGGGTATGTTGTTCATCACACAAAATACACACAGATATGTTTTGAGGAGTACAAATTAACGTGTACTTTTATAAATCACAGAAGAAAGTTCTGGTGGAGTTGTTTCTTGTAGCGGGGGTGCAAGCGGTGGGCAATATACGCTGAAATTAAGTTACGCAATTGAATTACTTGTGTGGGATGTAATTTGCTCCACGATTCAAGAAAGATTGGGCACAAAGGCTGCTCGAATATTTAGGTGATTTTCATTTTCAAGATAGTTTCATAATATTTCACATACATATGTATTACAATTAATTTTTTATAGACTAATAAAAAATAAAAAATATATCGAAGAAGAAGACATTCAGAAGAATGCCATGTTACCTGCAAAAGAATCAAAACAACTTACTTATAGATTATTAGAAGAGCATTTTATAGAAGTGCAGGTAATACTGATGATTTTTATAATTTCACCATGATAATTTTTGATTGTTTATTTTTTTTCAGGCACTTCGCAAAACTACATCAGGAAATTCCGGACCTTCTAAAGCCTTTTATTTATACTATATTGAACTCAATAATGTATTTTTTTTTTCTTAATTTATATTTTAAATTTTACTAACATTAATTAGCTTTTATTTTACAGGTTGCAAATATGATTTTAGAAACAATATATAAAGCACTTTACAATATTATCAGTAGAAGAGAACACGAACGTTCTCTAAATAAGTGGATGATAGAAAAACAACAGAGGGTGGACACAATTGTTCACAACATGAGAATCAGGGGAGAACCCGAAGAAAATATTCAAGATGTAAAGATGTTTCATTGTAAATTTGTATTTATTTATTTGACACTGAATCGATTATCATTTTCAGATTGAAGAAACTGTAACACCGCCTGAAAAAATTGCTTTAGAAAGAATAACGTCGACAATCAAGAAACTGAGCAGTGCAGAATTACATTTGTGTGATACTATGTTCATATTGGAAATGTATTTCATTTATAAAAAGAAATGAAATGTGTTTTTCTTGAAACATGTGTGAATTTTTTTATAAATGCAATAAATGCAAAAAATAGACATGAAATGTTTACATTTTTTATTTTTTTCCTAATTATCAGCGAATAAAATAATATAATACAGATATGATAGAAATAGAAACATAATGAATATTAATTTAAAAATTTACAATTTTTATAAACTATGTCATTGAGAATCCTTAAGTTTAACAGGAAGAAAGAAAAAAAATGTCTTCATATTGAATAGTTAATTTTTAAGTTAGAATTAAAGTGTATTTTAAAAAAAACTGACAAGGATTAAAGCTTTTTTTACAGTATAAAATACTATTGAACTGTTACAAATAAAACTAGAATCATAAGAGAATGTGGGACTATTTTTTTCAATTCATGGATGATAAATAACCAATGAATTTTTAGTATGAAAAAATTAAAAACAAAAAGTAGCATTCATACATAAAAAAAATATTTTAATTTCTGAAAATCTATGAGGATTCCACTTGATATAATTTAAGTACTTTTACTAATATTAATATTTTATTGATAAAGGAGTCGTTGCAATAAACATTCTATATTTTCATTAAATCAACTTCAATATTCAAACTGACGATAAAACGAAATTCAGCAACATAGAAACGGAAATTCATAATATATGGAAAAATATATATTCAACGAGATGAAGTAATTTTTTGAAACAAATAAATATTCAATTAATAATACTGGAATTTTGAATTTTTCATAATAATCCTAATACAATGAATCATAAATAAACAGTCTCAACATAGTGAAATTGGGAAAATCAACAGAAAACAATAAGAAACGAATGAAAAAAATAATAACAAAATCATACACTTCATATGCTTTTTAAATTACATCCATGCGAAACAAAAACACCGGTTAATGCACGCACACATGTATAAATATTCTTTAAATATACTATTTACATAATTGTATACTTAAACTGATTCAGGCAAATAAATCTTATCACACACCATGAACTAAATTGCATATTGTACAAATCTAACGAAACATCATCAACGCAAATTGAAAAATATAAATAACTAAATCGAGCTGTACCACTCATTAGTTTGTTTGCAATCTGTGAGCAATCAAAATACAGTTTCACAGGAATGTTTAAGAGACAAATAAAAAATGTATTTAAGCTAACTGTTATTGTCAAATATATTTCATATACACAGACGGAAATAAATTAAGCTCATTTGAAAATAACGTCAAAGTGACAACTGTTAATTAATTAGTTACAGACAAATTTTGCAAATAGACTGATTACATTTTCGATTTGAAGATACCGTTTATAAGGCTTATAAACACTTTTGCTAACCAGGCATTAATCAGAGCTTATATGCCCACTGTTTAAGGATAGAATTATTCTATATACACAATCTTAAAATTTCGTCAGCCTATTTTAATGTACTGCCGCATGTATGCACAAGCTCCAGATTGCATTATATTGCAGTGAATTGATCATGGTTTGCAATCAATATTCATTTTTCATTCGACAGGATGTAAGATCAATTTGAAAATTAATAAGAATGAGCAGTTTACGGTTTTTTTTTAATAGGTCTAATAAATTTTTAATCTCAGACATTTACTAAATCAACAAGGGCTTAAATATCATGGGAATCTTTTCAAATTGATCTACATTTGTTGATTTGTATATGTATTGAGTATTTACAACAATAAATTTACGTCTATTTTGTAAAATTTATGTAAATCATAGAATATATATTCAATGATGTAAACAAGAAATATTTGATATATAAATTATTTTTTTTTCAATTATGGTGTAAAATCACTTTTATTATAAACATAATTTTTATATATATGTGTGTCTACAATAAAATTTACAACTTATAATAATTTGTAGAAACATTTCATTACGGAGAGCGAATGAGTAACAAGTGGTTAGGATAATTAACACCATAGTATATAAACTAATAAAATAACTGATATATCAAAGGAAAAAAAAAGAATCAAATATGTAACTGATGGTTATTCTTTAAATACATGCATTACCTAATAATAGTTTTTTTTCAATCGATATACGACATGAATAAAAATTCGTTATATAGGTTATAGAAATGCATTATACACATATGTAAAAATAAAACACTGAGTATACATCAATATCGATTATAATACATAATACAAGTATATAATACCATACTGAAGATTTATCAATGGCAGAGATCAAAAACAAAGTGAAAATATTGTTGGAAATCACTTTTCACACTGGTACAATTGAAAAATCAAAATTTTCGTTAAAATAGTTTTGAATTATGAAAAAAAAATAAATAAAACAATACAATTTTTATCTACCATTAACTGCGAATCATCTTCATTAAAAGCATTCAATCTTAAGATCGATTATTACGTTAAGTTTCAATATTTAAACACATCAATTGCTTTCTGATATATAAACATGTGAGTAGATCTAACAGATACACACATACAAATTATAAATTTGGTTGTGCGCAAGTTAGAATCCTTAATGATATACAGTTATAAATATATTTTTTTATATAATCAAAAAGATGATCAGTTAACCTATTTCACTAATAATACATAAATATAGTATTAATTTAACGTTTCGGTAGTATTGAATTTTTTCGGTGACTTCATTACTTATAATATGTTACTTGTATAAATAGGACATAGATATCGAACCTATTATGTTATCAGATTAAGGTATTTCATATGCATTATCAGTAACATATACAAAGAAATGAATATCGCATATTATCTAAAGGAGATAGTTTTATAAACATATCAGAAAACTTATTAACATTTATGAAGTTTGGTTACAGTCACACATGCTATACAGTTACATAAATATTCTTCCTTTTCATCACTAAGTGTATTTTTCGTCACAATTTATATTTCGAAGCCGAAAAGTAATATTTACAAAAAAAGAAAAAGAAACAATTGTCAAAATTATAAGATATTGAATAATTCATATAATACTGATTTAAATCATGAAAATAAATATACAATAAATCCACAATAAATAACTTAAGCTTTGATTAAAGAGAAATATGATCATCTTTGTATTTTGTTTCATGTAACATGCGTAGTCAGTAATATTACGAAAAACAATGAAAAGTATTTGTTATTATTCGAAGAAATTGAATTTTTATCTGACAAAGAGTTCATATCGTATATAGATCCTTGTAATTTGAACAGCCTTTGAACTTACATTAAAATTTGGCATAATATATCAGAGCCTCCCTAATGTACTTGTCAAAATAATTGTATAGCGAATTTACATACTCATTGTGACACTAATGTTCATAAGGGTGCTTTGGAGCGAAAAAGATATATAAATATATCACTTTAAATATACACATTGATGTTTTGATAATTTAGAGTGTGATGAAAGGCAAATTCAATTGTGATGGTTTCTAAAAAAATCTTTTCATTATTCATTGTTAAAGCACTTAATGATGACCATATGTGAAACTTGAGATGAGATTTTTTTCTTTTATGTAACCATCATACATAGCACTAAACTCGACAATTGTTTCGACACAGGTCCGACAATCAGTTCACTGTCTTTGTTCAAAGAGATCGATTTAGGTAGGTGAGATGGCATGTGAAGTCTGCTCCGACACTTGCTGCATTATATGGAGACTATTTACAATGAAAGCGGCAAGCGCTGCAGACTCACTCATCCCCGTTTGTGATAACTCATTACAATATACAACACGACGTTGAGCAGCAACTGCTAGAGCCACCTTTGCTTTTTTGTCGTTGATCTGAAAACAAAACATCAAAACGGTGAATAGCCAATGAGTATTATAGTTGAGCCTTAAATAATCATGAATAATTTACCATGTGAATTAGGTTCAGGGAGATTCTCCCTGGGTACGAGGTGCATAACAGCAGTGCGTCCTGATGGTAAGCCGAGTGCCCCAAGAGTAACACTGCTATGCAAGAATCTGCCTTGATAGATTAATCGCAGGATTTCTGCACGTGATACGGCCTCTGCTTCCCAATCAGCTGCAAAAGAAACGAATCGAATAATCAAAGCTCTCACGTATCATGAACACAATATAAGATAAACAATATCATACCTTCAGGCCAATTTTCATAGACATGCACTGCAATATCTCCTGCCGAATCCACTGGACTAAAGATGAACTCTTTAGTTTTTCCAGATACGAGAATCAGTCGTAAATTTATCTGAAAACACATAAAGAATAATCGGTCAATGAATTTAATCTCATATGTTGAAGAAATAAAAATCCGGCAAAGCAATGCTTTTACAACTCGCATTTGCGTCAGTCCCATTTTCATACAGGGTAATTCTGGTCTAGATGGCCACAATTATTATTGGATGTACTAAGATCGCTAGACATCCATGATAATTATTGCCGATTTTTGAAAAAAAAAAATGACAGCTGACCATTAATACCCGAATCACCCTGTGCTAGAAGGGTATAGATGCTAGCGTTCGACTTATCGTTAGAAAAACAACAGCAATACGAATTGCACGTAAATTAGGCTCAACAAAGCGAAAGTTCACAAACAAAAATATGCCGAATAAAACTCATAGCTGAAAAACCAAAGCTTCGTCTCGAAGAGAACCACAAAGGAACTGGCTTCCCACAGGAAGCTATCGAAGACAATCGAAGAGCACACACGTAATGAGGCAAAACGAAAAGCGGAAAAATACTTAAGGCACGTTCACACGTGACATAACGAAGAGTGGATGGATGCTGCATGTCCGCAGGTACACGAACACGTACATACATCTCTTCGCTCTCTAGAGTGGCCTCGTTTCGGTGACCTGACCCAGCCTGGCGGGCCTACCTTGACCCAACTTCGGGGATCTGCAGCTCGCCTTCCCCTTAACCGAATCTGCCACTTTTTAAAAGCAACAAATTGCGTTCGTGAACTGGTTGAATTTTTTTTTCTCACGAAGGGAACGTACGAACTTGTGCCTGTTGGTTTTGACGAAACTTTGTAAAAATTATCTATCGTCCGCGAAATTCGGAGAAATGCGATAGTGTTTCGAGGCTTCGGAGTCATGTCGAAACCGCAACGTTTCCAGCTCGCGGTTTAGCGTAAACTTCGACGGGGCGATAACAATCCGAAGACTGTTAAGTCGATAAGGCGACCACCGCCGAGGGGATTCGGATTGTTGTTCTTGGACAGTTGTTTTCGATCGATCGTTAACCGCCCGAAATTAATCTATAATTCAGAGATTTAAGTGGGGAATCGCCGATGACGAAAGCGCCGATTTCGTGGAAGTTTCCGATTCTTCGCATGAAAATATTATATGTATTGATGATTTCATGTTGAAAGCTATGTTCGAATATATGTATGTGTATGTATTGGGGAGGGAAAGTTTTTCCGAAGAGGTTTTCGTCATCGCTAAAATTGCGCAATATCTGATTCTTTAAGTAATTATGCCCTTGTTGTTCTGTCGAATTTGTTCTAAATGAGTGCAGCAATAAACGGGAAAATGTATTTGTTATTCAGTAAGACAATCGATGGATTCAGTTAGGTCAGATTTTCGTTTATTTTTTCATGTTGTGTCAGATTCGATTGGGTTGGGTTACGTTATTGGTTCATTTAGGCTTGTTTAGTACCTATCGAAAGGAATAACATGATGTGTTTTGAAAAGTTTACTCATATCACATGAGTTTTGACCATAATTATGATAGCAAACAAGGAACGGTTAAAAAATGGTAAAAGACATTCAGCACAAAATAGAATTTTCTATAGAAAACGATGAACGCTTGAACACAGCTATGTAGATAGCATTTGATTTCAGCAGTAAAATCGGGAGCTTACATAACATTTTACAGTGTCTGAAGCTGAACTCCTCTCGGGAATTGATAGTGTAGAGAACGACAGGGGTACGCAGAGTTGAAAAAAGGGTTTTGTCGGAGCAATATCCAGCCGCGACGTATGATTTGTTTCCGTACCGCATAACGGACCGGCGATAGGAAATGAGAGCACTAGAAAAAACAATTTATATACAATATTACATATATGATGTCATAAGTACGACCTCGTGTCCCGGGGCGTATCGAAATATATTGTAATAAATAAATGCACGAAGGAAAACCGAGCTCCGCGGCGCATAAATAACGAGGGCGTAATCCTCGCAGGAATAGGTGAATCACGCGTTCGGAAAAGTGCTGGAGATGTGCAAGTCTCATAATAGGCTCTCGACTGAGAGGCTGAACTAATAACGGAGATTAAGTCGTTGTGTAATTGTGCAATCACAAAAACGAGGGTGGATAAATTGAGAAATGACGAAAATCTCGAATCCTGGACTGTGAGATTAAGAATGATGATATTTATAAGTAGTAGCTGTTATGAATCGGAGTCTATGGACTTAAAGCGATTGGGAACTTTTGGATAGTATTCATGATGAAATAAGGCTCGACCAATAAGTTGCTGATAAACCGTAGAATTTTGTATCTAGATGAAAAAACTTGAAGACATTTTTAAATAGCTTAATAAACAATTGAAAAACTGACCAAACTCAAATTCAAAAAAAATTATTATTACCTATTCGTAAATTATTTAATTTCTCGATATAAATACGATAACTAGAGCGAAAAAAACAAATTCCTAATCAGACAAACGACAAGCGTTTCCTCTATCACCACATTAAAATCGCAACAAAGCAGAAACTCCCCCAAACGCCGACTCAGAAAACACCGACCGAGATCCGACGAACGGTTCAAGACAACATAAACATCGATTTTTCACTCAAATCTGCATGAGATCGAGTCTATACACATACAAACACGTAAGTTCCACATATTCTGCGAAACGGGGCCAAGAGGTTGGCGAATTCGCGACTTCAGCGGGGTGTGACGATAACAATGTGTCGTCGAGGAGTGTGTCAAGTGGACGATGCACCGCGACTCTTCGGCAGCCTTCGAGTGCAAATAGATTCGACCAGATATCCGGATGAAGATGTGTGTGGAAATTCTGCGAGGTGTGCTTCGAGGGACGAACGATTCTGATGAAGAAATTCAAGTTGTGGGCGTTCGAGTCGGATTAGAAATCGAGAGGTCGTTTTTGGATGTTTTATTAAACGTGTGATGATCGTAGATGTTGTGTTTTGATTCTAGTAGCTGTTAAGTGTGAATGATTTTATATGGAAGTCGTCTATGATTTAGCGTTCGTTCGTTCAGTTTCGAAAATTGTATGAACGATTTCAGAATCTGTAGTGATGTACATAATCATTTCATTACTTTTCAATTCATCAAAGATAATAATAATATGGATTCAATTCGATTTCGAATAATTTAATCTTGTACACTCGTATTCTGAGATTCTCACATGGAGTCGATTTAACGTCATTCAAAGATGTAGTGCAAGAATAAACACTCCTAATTAGAAATTAATACATTTCATACTCAAGTGCTCGCATTTAGAGCGAAAAAGACAATAATTTCTAACCACAACCGATAAGCATCCCTCCTTGGACTACATATTATACATACGTCTCGTTTAAGCTCAAACGCATATCACAATAGACGAGTTTCAATCGCCCGACTCACAGTATCGATCTTAACCCCATTGGGGTCGGTGTGAGAGGGCTGTGCTGTGGCGCTGTAAAACGGTGCAAATTTAAATTATACACAGGATTTTTTTGGACATCCAAGGTTGGGCCGGAGCCTAGTTTGGCCAGGAGCCAGCTTTCGGCGTCCGGTTGTGGCCAGAAAGAGTTTGCGGTCGGAAACTGGGCGACTGGGGTGTGAATTTCACATAAACTACACGTCTACGAATCTGCTGATAACAGTGCGGTGGAATTTTAGCGAAAGAAGCTGAAAATGTCTGAGTGAATATTTTGAATTTCATCGAACGAAGGATGATTCGATAGAACGTCTTTTTAAAAGGAAATCTGAGGTTTGTCGATTGTGATACGTTTTTAATAATCTGAATTTTATTTAAATTCAAAAAATATATTGTATTATTAACAGCTGTCAAATTCTATAGAGAAAAAAAGCTACACGTCACAAAGTAAAATTTGAAAGATCGCGCCTGAGCTTAAACAGCGTTTTCGTTCTCATATATTGTATTATGAATTATCATATGGTCTTTGTTAACGCAATGCACGTTGTGTAAAATTCGCAGATTTTAAAAAGTGACCGATCGAATCAATTTATCTCGCGAATCGCTCTTTTGTGTGTGACTACATTATGTGTTTTATCCATCGGTTCACGAATAAATTCATTAATTCGTACCATTGTTTAGGGATGTCACAATCAGCTGATTCAGATAACGGCCAGAAAACGTGTCATTACAAAACAATACGATAAATATTTTAACGACTACAGAACATTTCGAAACACTCGAACGTGATCGCAATATAAAAACGAATACACATAAAATATAAGATGTTCGATTTGCGTCGCGAAAATTCATAGCAACTACAATATATCCATACAACAATCGGATCAGAATCGACACATCCCAATATAAAAAAACTTAGAAATGGAAAAACACAAACAAAAACATACGATATTCTTCGAATTCGAGACGTTGGGGTTATACGGGAGCTATAATTGAATCGTTCGTACGATTTAATCGAATCGAACTTGCATTGTTTACAATTCGAGATGCGCGTGCGTGAACGATGCAAAATTCTCCTATCCCTCATATATATTCTATATAAATATAATGTATGTGTGTAAAATATGAAAGAGAGCTAGCACGTGTATCTGCACATTGCGGTTACACGGCCTAGAGGTGCGGTCGAACTGATTACGATTTGAGTTAAAAATATTATTAATTGAATTTTTGGGTAGCATTGATTGTTGTGATTTAAATGTCAAAGTTAAGTTTGCACGATGTGTAATTGTTTAATTATGTAAGTTAAAATATTGTATGTCAAATACGTTTTTTATTATTTGTTGAAATTGGATATTTTGCTATTGAATTACAACTATAAATCGTCGCGTATTTGAAATATAAAATGTTAACAATACATTTTTTTTAAATATTTTGAAAACGAATAGTACAGTCGTCTCCTGTTTAACGAGATAACTAACCAAGGTTTTTCAATAAGCTTGCGATATTAAAAAAAAACACAGACGTAATCACTCGTAATAAGATCCATCTAGTCAATATATCTTATCGAAAAAATATCGTACGCGTATTAAAAAAAACGCGTTAAACTGCAGACGACTGTAGATTTCTTTCTCACAACTAAGCACTCTTACAATTAGCTCACAACAGCTGAATTAAAAAAAAAAAAGTCAAACGAGCAAACTTTGTATCGGACTTGAACAATTATCTTTTATTAGCACAACGTCACTTTCGTTCATCGTCATCAACACACAACGCGAGTCATCGAGCGAATTTCGCGCACCCACAACAAAGCGTCTCGCATTTGACAATCATCGTTTCATAACCACGGGTTCTCCTCTCGTTTAAGAGCGGTTAGCACTTCATATTTTATCTGAAATTTCAGCCGAAATTGTACAGGAATCGCTTCTATGTACGCTCATATATTTGGTGGCGAAAGGATATGAACGAACTCGGAATGTGCGCCGAGATATATCATCAAATCATTCGAGCCCCTCTTAATACATGGTCAACTTTGAATGCGTTTTTCTCGAAGTCACTTGCACCCCTCGGCCTATTCAGTCGTCGTATATCAGCGGCTCGTCGATCGAATCGAAAAATTCGAGCTTATTCCGTGTGACCGTACCCCGGGATGGGCTTCACGTGTACGTGTACGTAAAGGACGCAGATGTGTAGGTCTGCATTATTACAGTGGTGGAGGTTTTCTGGTGTTGGTGTGCGGAGGAGAGAGAACTCGGCGGCCGCTATCGATCCCCGCATAACAAATTCAGCTACGTCACTGGGTCACGAACGCACAACCCCTAATGAGATATATGTATTTGTGTAGTGTTTTGAGAGTTCGCGTTCGGAATCTTAGGATTTTGTCTGTCGTGATTGTTCCGTCGAGGTGTTTTAGGTCTGTCTGTGTGACCGAGCGTCGCTCGAGCGTAGGTGGATTTAGAACGGATTGTGCATGTTTTGATGTTTTTTTCATGAAACGTAAAAGTTAAAGTAATTAAAATAGTATACAATAGTCTGACTAGTACACGATTACGCTGGAAAGTTTCATTGCGAAAAAATAAGCCATTAAGGAGTCTGAAAACTTAATACATACAGACATTTTTATTTACGTAGATTATAAGGTTTATATGTTTCGAATCGTATTAAAATTGTGCAAAGTTGTTTAGTAATTATTAAGCGTTTAGATATAGCCGTTGTTGTTTGTTTTAGCATTATATTTCTCGCTCTAACATTTGTATCTAGAGCGAGAAAAGCAACTGCTATGTATAAACGCTGCAAAGAGATATCAATGAGAATATGCGGCATTAACGAAAAAAAAAAATCTGGCAATTTCAGAATTTCATTTTTTTCGCTCGCGTTTAAAAATTCATTACAGCTTCGTTTCGCATTTAGCACTCAAATCCGCAGAGTGTTGCTAACCAATTGAGACTTCTCGTTTATACCCATTCTAAATATTTGTATTCGTCATATTACGAGCCGATTTTTTCCCCATTCAGATTATGTGAAATCCATTTTAATTACAAACAACACGACGATGTTTTACTACGTTTACGTACGCGCGTTTTTCACGCGATGACGTTCGAAAGAGACGATCAACGATGCGTACATTTTTTTCGCTACGTTCGAAACACACGAACAAATAATAAATGAAAAAAAAAAATACGTATGTACTAACAAAGGAAATAAATATTTCGAAAGAAAACTTGAAAATTGAACGCCTATATTTATTTATTTTTTTCAAATTTGTTCACGAACCGTAAATAGAGTCGCGTTACACAAAAACCGGCCAGTTTTCATCGGGGACGAATACTTAATGTCCGATATTAAAAATTTCTCCGTAGCGCCGAGGGATTTGCTTCAGATGAGATGCGAAAAACACGACGGGAATCGATTCGCTTGAATATTGCAGTCTTCGTAGCGTTATTACATCAGTATTGCGCAAACTAGAGCCGTGACCTCATACGCCGAGTCCCGAGAGAAGTTTTGGGAATAGCTGAAGCATCCCACTCTACTACCTACCGATGTAAAAGAGCCTGTTGACGTTAAAAATTCACATTAAATCGAATCGATAACAGACTGCAAAACAAAATAGCCAGCCGATATAAAGCGAATGTGTATGCCGTTTCGGGCTTCGGTATGCTCATGACGCTGTCATATTCTGAAGAGTTGTGTGATGTATTTCTCAATTGATATGATGGCTTGATCGTTTAATATTTGTATTGTACGAATTCGATCGATATTAACATCACCTTTTACATGCTGATATTATGTAAGTTTGTTGTGTCATCAAGTTCAGATATTTTTAAAGGAATTTTGTGCTTTTTTATATACGGATTCTATCGTAATAAAATACGGAAAAAAATAGCAACAAACAACACTCGAACGTAGCGCACTTTAGATGGTTATTCTTCGTGTTTGCCGATCGTGTTAGTCGTTCATTCGACGAGGATTCGCCGTAAACATCCAATATTTGACATTTGAGATTTGTTCGGCGCGCTCTCGGAATACGCAAACATCCCCTACTGCTTGCTCGGCTCGATGGGTCTTTGTCCTATTTGATTTTTGTTAAGGGATTCCTCGGATTCGGATTCGGATTCGACGATTGATTCGGTGCGCTACGCCAAATCGCCACTTACTGAAATATAAGTCACGTACAATAGACGCTAACACCAGTGAGAGAGAAGAGATATTGAAGAACGAAAACGCTACTTTCGACGGTTTCAAAGTTTGAAATATTCGTTTGGGCATAGTAGGAAAATAACATTTATGAGACAGTCTGTTTACATATCGGGGACAATTTTCCAGCGGGCACACGAAATGGCAAGTATCAGCTGTTAACCGTGGGCAAGTACGAAAATAGAAGCGAAGCAGCACGTGTTGGTGGAAGTACGCGGGGGTGGCGAAGCAGGTCCGCGGAATCAATACGAAAAGTAACGACCTTCAGACCCTCGGAGACACGAGCCATTGCCGCACTCGTGGTGCACAAGTCTTGCAATCAGACGTCTCTTCCTGCACGCGATGATGAAATGTAATAATCAGCACTTAAGGCCGGTTCACACTGAGGGCAGTATACAATTGATTGCTACTATTTTCTCTCATATAGACGATTCCTTACACTACTGTAAATATTCACTAATTACTTTAAAAGAGTCCCATTTCGATGAGATAGCGTTGAAAAAAAATAATTGACATTACAATAAACAACAACAAAACATCGAAATGACATCACGCGAATAGCAGCCGAGCAATTGGTAACGTAAACAGACAAAAGTTCATCGAACAGAACGCAATCCGAGATAAAGCATCTCGTCGCACGACAACCGAACAAAGTTCGCGAACGAAAAAGTAGTTAGGTTAAATCCGCTGAGTTTTTATACCGACACCGAACTAATACCGGTAATAGGTCAGAGTTATGTTCCGAATCGCGGCACGGTTTTGTAAATATATCAAACGAATGGAAACGAGTCAAATTAGATAAGGTGGGGTTCGACCAACTTTGCACATTACGTACTGTAGCACAACCGAAACGAGGACAGCAGTGTAGGTTTCTGCACTTGGCAACTTTTGCCCGGTTCAGATTTATCATTCTCGGTTTTATGTGTGAAATTGATTAGTTTTTGCGGCTTATTGCACAAAGAAATGAACGTGCAGATTCTAGGTAGAATCGTAGGATTCCGTTCAGATATAATCTCTGTGTGT
The DNA here is from genome assembly GCA_024721215.1 of Cheumatopsyche charites. NCBI lineage: Eukaryota > Metazoa > Arthropoda > Insecta > Trichoptera > Hydropsychidae > Cheumatopsyche > Cheumatopsyche charites. Next base: position 1,907,556 of record CM045576.1, read on the forward strand.
GGATGATATTGCAAGGGCGGACAATGCGAAGATTTATCGACGTTCTATTCTAGACTGAATATAAAAATCGGGTCGACGCTGTAAAGAGAACTTATCGCGGAGTGTAAAAAAAAAAACCGGGAATTTTAAAGGGACGTTAACATCCCGACGATAACCCCTAGCTAGAAACTTATATGACCTCTGGAAAGGTTAAAAAACTTATTAATTGCGGATGAGTCGACGAAAGCGTCCTCGGCGAGAAAATCGATACGTAAACAAATCAAGATCAAAGGATTTATTCGAGCTCGAACCGATCGAATAGACTCAAAGGCATTGTCCGCGATTAAAATTTGTCATCGTCTAGAAAAGAACGAAGAACACTCGAGAGAGACTCGCAATTACGTTTCCAGAGAGTATTTCGATATTTTCTAATTAAAACTACCCGAGGGGGAGAGAGGGCGGATCGTCTACCTATCAAAAGCAAAATCGACTACACAAAACACGCTGAAAAGCAGAAAATTAAACGGGGAGAGAAACGCGAAGCGTTTTAATATTACAACGACACTCGTCCGATAATAATATGTCATAGCGCGAAAAAACACATCGTCGGTTTCGCGTTGCGCAACGGACGCCCATTAACTTTTAATTAAAACGATAATACCTCCTTTCGGATTCGAGTCGTGTCGGATCCCCGAAATGAATCGAGCACGTTCGAGGAGAGCGTAACGAAATAACGACGACGAGAGGAGAAGAAAAAAGAAGGAAAAGAGAAGACCATAACGCCTCGAAAAAACTCGATAGAAGAGCCAGTGTGTGAGTTAGTTTGCGGGTACGAGGCACGAACCTGCCCAAAGTGCCTCGAGCAACCCTCGAGGTGCCCTTTCTTTTTATTCGTACATGTGTATAATTTCGAATAATCGAAGAAGAATCCCCGCCTTGGAGCACAATGAGACTCACATTATTGTGTCGTCCACAAAAGAAATAAGTCGCTAATCTGCGAGAGACTTTCGGGTTTCGCCTAATATTGTATGTGTTATGTCTTGGGTGTGAGTGAAAAGCTCGCGTACAAAAGACACTTTTAATTAAGCGTCGTCGAAATGATATTTCTGTGAGGTTAACCCACGTGAAAATAACCGTAGTGTAAAAAGAGAAGAATAGACCGTCCGAAAGACTATGAGAGACGTGAAGTCGAGAAAAAAAAGACTATATTAAAGAACGCGCGCCTTTCATATAACGTGAAGAGGGACTGACGAGGAATTTAGGGTCGGAAATATTTAGTCGAGTATTTTTAACGCCTACTTTAACAACATCGATGCCGTGATCAAAATAAACTCTGTCAGTGAAAAAAAAAACTAATTCGTTTCTTATTTTTCCTTTGGTTCGCAATCACGAAAAGTATAGAGAGAAAACGGTCAGCGAAGCCGAAACGAGACTCGTTTGAAAAAATGGAAAAATTAGAATACGTGGACGAGCTGATCGACAGTGAGGTATTTATGTGGGTCACCTGGACTACCTGAGTCCGAATCCGAATTCAAAAGTGGACTCTTCGTATTCGATCGCTTGTTTACAGCGTTCAGAAATATTTATCGAGAGTCCGACTGAAGTTATAGTTAGATGTGAATAAATAGTGTATAGCTCCGTTTTCTATGTTGCGGTCATCGAAATCTTTCCTTCGAGAGTATCGCGTGTCAGTTAACCAGTGATGGATAGTGATGGAGTATTACGCCGACGTAAAATACTCCGTACGGCATTAACACAATACGTCTCTATTTGAGGAGTGTGTGTGAGAAGATGTAGAGGATGGTCAAATAACGAAATTAACCATCGTCATCGTCGCGGGGTCAAAAAAACGTCATGACTATAGAATAAGAAGAGTATAAAAATTGAGCTCGAACGAAAAAAATACGCTTTTATTTGTTTATTTATTCATCGTTATAAGTATCTATTGCTACGCAATATTTTGAAATTCTCAATAATTTATTTAATTTAAAATGAAGAAACAGCCTAAAATCGATCGAAATTAAACGATACAGACAAGATGGGGAAACGTTTTTAGGAATTGTTTCTTACAAATGGAATAAATGTATAAAAGAAACGATTGAACCATCAAGGAAAGGATTCGAACCTAGCATACAAGGGCATTGAAGCCCGATACGGTACGTACAAATGCTGTATACTACGCTATCAACTGGCTAAATTAAATTTCCCACATCGAATCGATTCGAAGATTGACGATTTTCCCAAGAAGCAAATTCGTTTTCAAACGGTGCGAAGTCTGAAGTTGAGAAAAAAATATCAATGTCGACATTCGCGGAAAAAGATGGATCGCTTAAAAACAAGGACGTTGTCGCTCTTTTTTTTTATATATAAATAAGATAGCGGCTTTCACTTGTCTAAAACACAAATGAAAATCGTCGCAAGAAATCTTATTAGCATGAAACACCTGCCCTCTGCGAAGATCCGTTTTCGATTGCCAATTTGCATAACCGAGGAACGCACACGAGACTGGAATCAGAACAGTTCCTATTCTGTGCCGAAACGAAAATGTTGTGTCTAAATGCACCCGGAAGGTTGTGTGTTAAATATTCTCTTTGATAAGAAGCTTGTTTGTGAGTGTTTCTTCCTGCACGGAGATAAGATAACTCGCCTTGAATAAAATAAAATAAGCGTATTTCCGAAACCAAATAAAATAATCAAATATGTATGGTAAAATTATCACATTCGTAATGTCAAACTTGAGGAAATTATCGTCATTTGAGATTCTCAATGACATGAGGAGTCGTGAACATTGATCGATAAAACCGCTAATACAACAATTCGCATTATGATGCCTTCCGTGTTTTTGCACGTTGCGAAGATGTCACATTCAAAACATATGAACATAAAAGAACGATTCGTATATCACAAAGCGAAAAGAAAAAAAGAAGATTGCCTTTATGTGGAATAATTTTAGATATAACGGGATAAGATAATACAAGGCACACTTTCGTAAACGATAAAGAAACAGTACACCGACATCATTACGGATGAAAAGTACACCCAGAGAAGCCAAAATATAAAACCGAGCGTGATTATTTCTATCGTTTTGGAAAAAAAATGAATGTACATCAAAAACGTCGAAGCTATGCAAATGCAGGCGTTTAGAGAGAGAGCAAAGTAGCATTCTCCAGATCCTAATGACCCGACAATCGCTTTCCACGATCTGAAATATAGCCGTGCACATTTCGCCGAGAGCTTGCATAATAAGCATCCGTTCTAGGAGAGTTTCCTTCCATGCGATCCTAAGTCGAGTTCAGGGAAAACCAGAGAACCGCGATTTTTCTCCGCATTCAACCCTCCGGTTGCGAGAGTGACGATTTTGAAAATATCGAAAGCGTTTTCGCAAAAGCGAATTTGTAGGGCGTGAAGGCGAGCGACGATAAAAAATTATAACGAAAAAAAATATGAAACAAGAGGAAGATCGTTTTTTGACGAAACGCAATTAACGGGCACAGCGTGAGAACAACGGATGACACGCTTCAAAGGATACTAACGGATTTTTGTCTAGAACGAAATCGTTTATGAAAAAATCTAGTTATAGACGAATAATGCGCGTCAATCGCGTATAAAAGATGTCCTAAACGAAAATGCGGCATAAATAATGGATAATCTAAAAGATACCGGATAGGACCTTTTAATATAGTGAGACCTATAAGTCGTGAAATATGTTTATTTGTCGCTCTCTTTCGAGTCGCAATTAGATCAAAATAGTTTCATTAGATAGCCAGGACATATAACTTTACAACTTATTCAAAATTAACCCGATATGAACAAGAATTGGGTCAGGATAACCGATTTAGTGCACCCCTATTTATCGAACGCTATCCGATAGCAATGACTCCCGAACTCCGAACTAAAAGACTTCGAACAGTGGCTAATGTTTTGTTTATTAACCGAAAAAAATAGAGACAAAATATGTCATAATTTAGGTTATGTAAATAGCTATGACAATATCTTAAAATTAGGTTCCATTCGAAACCTCCTAGAAGACATATCAAGCATAGAAGAGTCGGTGAAAATTTTATTTTGACAGATATTGTTTGTAAATCTTTTTTTAATATATGTTTTATGACTTATGGGACATACCGTGTATGTGAAACTCATTCTTATTGCTATATATAGGAATTGGAGAGGCAACAAACTGGGTGACGTTGGAATGCATAAATAATGCAACGAGTGGTCCAGACGCCGGAGACTGGCCAAGGTGCATGTCCCAAAAAAGCGAAAAAGGCGACAAAGGCACCGGTGCTCCTGCTGACCGAATTATACTTTATTGGATGCTATAAAATATTCAGAATTTTTACGGAAAAATCAGAAGATACAGATGAAAATCGCGAACGTTTCGCACGCGGCCGCTGCCGAAGCTATTTGACGAATTCCGGTTTTATATTACGTTATATATTATGGAGGGAAAAAAGGTGAAACATCAAAGCGATACGAAATGATAAAAATACGAATAAGAGAGAATGAATCATTCGAAGGAGAAAAATTTGCATAAAATTATCAGTCTCCTTTGTGAAAAAAATCTGACAAGTGTTTGAAATAAAAAAAAAATACCTGCTCCATGGCCGATGAAGATTCGATTAATCGATATATAAGGAGAAAACTCAAAACACACACAACACAAAACTGGAAGGGTTTAAAATGGCCATGTCATTACGTATAACAATACACATTTCATTTCGAGAGCACGTGGAATAATAGCGCTCTCCTTGACTCGGATTCACTGTTGCCGCTACTTCATAGTACTACCGATGACGAAACCTCAGGAAGCATGTTTTACCTGCAACAAAAGAAAACGAAATCGTTAAGAGAGCTCGTTTCTGATACAAACACAACCGCAATGCGAAAGAACATATACGCGGAGCGAACAAAAAAAAAATAAGAAACAACGTCGGCATTATATTAAATTCGTAAGAGGATTACGCGAAGATTACAAAATAATCCACGAATCTGGAGCCGAAGGGGTGCAAAACGGAGTATCTTTTCTTCTTCTTCCCTCCAGCTTCTTTTCGGACAAAAGAACAGGGAGGGTCAGAAAGTAGGTCAGAGTACCACAGAATTATTCAAAATTCGCGTTTTCATTGTGAGGAGACATATGTGGAGTATTGTTATCGTCTTGGAGCACGCGTCCAATTGTGCGCTCGTTGTCTCTTCACGTGTCGCATATAATATAATATTATGCGATTCTAGGTTCGTTTCGTTTTAAGACAAAGGAGACTCGGAACTAATAAAGGGAGAGGACAGGGACCGACTGAGGTGGCATTTTTGTTATTCAGAGCACGATCGCGATGAAATATTTCACGTAGGAAATCCAGAAATAGACGAGCGAGGATTATTTATTTCCCGGACTAATCTGACGCCAATAAACGTCGAGCCTCGTGGATGAAAGGAAATCGTAAAACATCCAAATGCATAATGTAAAATCTCGAATGGTCAGCGTGTTCGTTCATTATTGAAATTCCGCCGATCGCACACGTGTACCACCTACTTATGTTACGTTTCATCCGACAATTCGACAATCCAATAAAAATAACGAAATTATCGAGCGTTTTCCGTCTCGACATTATTTCACTGTGTCGTAGACATGAAAATTCGCATTAACATTTTAATGTGCGACCCGCACCGGTGTCGTTTCGCTCATTGAATATCACGAGAACGACTATAATATTAAATTTAATTAGAAGGCAATAAAGAAGACCGCCCGTTCGAATAAAACCGATGAAACGACGCGGCCTCGAACCGCAACACGAGCGCGATGTTTATTAGCACTTCGACAAAAGGCAAAGCCTCCTTCGCTTATTTCGAACGAATCTAAAATTCTCTCCCCCGTCGAATCATCCCCTGCGACGTATTTTTTTTCCCCTAGAAAAGTGTATGCGCACGTTGATAAAGTGCGGACGATATATCAAGCGAACAGGAGAATACACATGTTCGAACAAGGAAACGGCTGAAAGAGCGAAACTAGAAGATAACCCCATCCGAAGGTGCGGTCAGACGGAACCTTCAGGCTACGTTCACATGTACTGTTTCATGCACTCTATTTCTGTTAAATCTAAGTTGATAAGAGAGTATAGAGAATAGAAATCGGAAGACTATGTAGGAGTGATGAATATTATGGGGGGAACGTTTTTCTTTTAGTTAGAAACCTTTGTCTTTCTTTCTTCAGTAGTGACGTTTAGATCGTTCGTACGAATTCAAGAAAGGGTTAAACACAAGTACTATAGCAAGAATGGTAAATGCTAATTCAGATGCATACATCGAGTCCAGAAACCAAGAAATCGAACCTATATGAGACGACTGTATAGCAACCTCTCACGTATAGGTCTATCTCTGAAAGCATTACAATAGACAGATAGAAAACAGAGTCTTTGAGACGGAGCACTACAAGACGAAATTTCAAATATGACCATAGCCTTACGTGTCCCGATCTTTCGAGCTGGAAATATACATATATGAAGTGGATTCGTTCGGGTGTACCTCGATCTAACCCAACCCGACCTGACGGAAACTGGAGGAATGGGTGTCGGCCAGTGGATAAAGCGGCTTAAACGCCCACCTCGTCCTCCCGAGGAGCGACAGTTTTACGACGACACGTGAAATACCGGGACGGGGTCAGGATGTGTCGAAGGAAGGCTTTGCCGGAGACGTATCGGAAAAGAACGGGTTCGGAAGACCAGCGTGTATTTTTCTCTCTTTGGGGTGTGTGACTGGACGTTTTAGTCAGATGAAGCGATATACTGAAAAGATGCGATCGATTGATACGAAAGTTTAGGATCGTAGAGCATATGTTGGAAAGGAAAATAAATGATGAAATTCGTATTGAATTAGCTGGTGGGATTCGGTGATGGTTGAAACATTATCGATTTTATTACGTCAATTGTAAATTATATATAAGTAAAACAGATTCAGTTGGGATAAGTGCGGTTCATAAAGCAAGTGCGACAGACGTCAATATCTCAAATTTAAGTCAAATTTGATCAAAACAAAATTCAAGTTAAATTCCAATTGAAAAAAAAAACATAAGTCTAAAGTGATGATGCGGAAACCTTTCAAGACATGCACACTACTTTAAAAACATCGATCGAAATCTGCCAAACGGTCCAAGGCGACATTGAGCACAAACACCATTTTTTTATAAACTCAGATAGATTCGACAACTCACGATCTCGCATAGCGAGCTCATTCCTTCCAAAGTTCACAACCGAGATGGGATTCGAACACGCCCTATAATACCACATACGTATCCCAGCCAGAATAATCAGACAATGGTCCATCCTACCGCCCGTGGTCCGATCTTCCGAGTCATTGAACCACGATTGTGGACGTAACGAACTGCGGGTGATACGGCGATTTCGACTGCCTCATTAAAAATGTACACTGCTCCGTCAAACGGATCTTAGAAGCTGTGTCTGCACGTGTAAAATAGGGGATGATGTATATACACACGTGGGGGGGAGGCGTTCGTTCGCGAACGTTCAAACAATGGATTGTGTTGGGGGGGGTGTTAATTCGACTGAGTAAACCGAGGCGTTCAAATATGCAGATGAACTGTTTCGCGATTAGGACTAGTTTGTTAAATTTGAGTTTTTTTTTTTATTAAGAAAATTGCATTATTGCAATTGGTTGACTCATTGGGGAGCAGGATGACTAAGTGGGTGATGCAAATTTATGATTGCATGAGCCGAGTCGTTGACCCTTATCTACCCTAACGCGTTTCGGATTGAAATGGAGGAGGGTGAGTTCGTGGTAAAAGCTAGCTTTTTTAATGTACCGGTTCCGGGTAAAACTATTTGAGGGTGCGTGCACTGAATGAATATTACAGTGAATTATAGGATATCTTATATGTAGAGCTGTGTTGGGTTATGTGGCGGTGCACTATTGTCTCGTGGATATATCTGAATCGAGATCCGAATTCTCGGAGGGGATATAAAATAAAATCTATTATATTATCGAAGTAAATATTGAATTTTCTATTGTCAATATCTGGAGAATAACATTGGAATAACACGGAAAAATAATAGGAATATCGTCCGAGAACGAACTAGTATCAATATTCAATTACTTCCGTCGAAGAAAGCTAGAAACTATTTCGACGCTATCGTCCCTAGATAATCGACTCGATCGAATTGACGAAGTTGCAGCTCGATTGAAATGTAAGCAATAAAACGAACTAAACAAAAAAAAAAAACTATAGAATCTACAAAGATACTTTCGCAGACGTCGCTTAATGCATTCGATAACCGTCCAAAGCGAACATTAGACGATTCGGAACAATGAAATTTTCGCGAATCGCGATTTTTCACAGAGACACACGAACGGTGGAATCGATTGTTTGAACGGAGCTAAAGAAAAAAACACACACAAAACGAACGTTGTGCAACATCCTCGAGACATTGCATCCTCCTTTTGTCGAAGGCGGCTTCGAGCCTCGGTTCCGTTTTATTATTTTTGAATTTTTGCGTAATCGCCGCGACAAGACGCGATACAATAATGGCCATTGTTGGTTGGAAATTTCGCACTCGGATCGGATTATCTTCTCTTCTGGAGTTCCGCACAATTGTAATCGAGTTAAGTGAGAATCGCGGGCGGAGACGAGACCGACTTTTCGTATGTGCGCGGAAAATGAAAGTTTATCGTTAAGCGCCGTTTTGAATAATGAACGGCGGGTTAAGGAGGGAAAAAAAACATGAAAATTCACACGATTGTTATTGTAAATCAACACGTGATGCATGACTTAAGCGACGGCAGTGTTACGAATACTTTCGATGTTCGCTAATCTGTAAATCTCTTAAATATAATCGACTTGAAATGATGAAAAGTGTGATCTTGAATTGATAGATTTGTTGTACATAGATGATGGGCGAAATTTAAAATTTCGTATTATCGCGATAAAGAAAGAATGGACTTATTAATTACACTGCATAGTGCAGATTATACGAAATTTCACACTAATCTATTCATTTGTGTATTGTGTATTTAGTGGACTCATCATGCTTACTAATAAAATAATGAGACATTACTTTGAGGAGAATGAACTGAACACACATAATCTGAATTTGAGCTCAATATATTAATGAATGAAACATGAAGAATTTATTCATAATCGAATCTAATGAAACAGACCCCACTTTGTTAAAGGGCGATTTTACATACACTTGCTTTCCGATTCGCAGAGCAGACATAATTATGACTAGGGCCCTCAATCCTGGAATTTTCACATAGAATAGGGATTACGGTGTTGGAAATTCCGGCAGTGGTATCAGGGTTAAAATTCTATTATATATACTACTTGTTCACATGTATCAAATTTCTTTCGTTCTTAGTTCGCATCTATAGGTTTCGTTCGAACATTAGTATGAAAATGAAATGATCTAAAATCGATTTTCTATAGAAAAACATAAATCTACGATGAATGTCATCTTAGTAAAAAATCATAAAATTAATTGAAATAAATTTAAAATCAGTTCAGTGAAAAGATCAGTCTTCACATTTGAGTAAGCCCTAGTCGCCATCATGATTTGAACGAGGGGCATTCCGCACACTCGTCGGTACGAATTCGTTCGTGAAATATGCACGCGCACAAATTAAGCACAGAGACGACAACCATGGAATATAACCTCATCCAGTGGAATGCTCCCATCCCCCATCATCAGCTCGGGGGGTGGTTGAAGGGTGTGCTGTCCCCGGGGAGTGCCGGCCGTCCGTTCACAATGGGAGCCCAGGAGTCGCTGGTGTGCTGATGCTGCTTCTCCCGTAGCCATGGAGACCTCTCTTGTGTGTGCTCTTTGTGCCCGGTTACACGATATTTGGCGTCGTATTGTGCCCCGGTCTGCTTTGGCGCAAATAAAGCTTTTGAATTTGTCTCTGGATGCTTATTTGTTTGGTTTTAAAGCAGTTTCGAGTGAAGATTGCGCTTGCGGTTTGTAGGACGGTGTGTTTGATCGAACGGTTTTGTTTAGTTGCAGATGCGATGGACGATTCGAGTTGGTTACTTATCGCGTGTCGATTTATATATGTTTTTTTTTTGCGAGTGAGTTTGTAGATTTGTAAAATAAAGGTCAGGTTTCTAATCGGTGAGGTATGTAATCGTGATGTTTATTGTGTTCGATTGAATTGTGATTTCAATAAAGATACCACGTTACTAATTTTATCATCAGTGTGTAATGTCTATTTCGATATTTATGGATAACTATGAGTAAGATGAGATATGCTGAACGTCTCTAATAAACGATATGGGATTTCTTTTTGTGAAAAGGCTGTGCGTGTAATTTAAAACATGACGTTTAATTATAGTCGTACTGTAAAAGGGTTTCTTTAACAACGTACAAAAATTAAATTATTAAAGAAGAAATCACTATAATGATGATTATCGGCGATCAGAAGAATCTCTCCCTTTCGAACGTATGCCCGAAAAATAAAACGAAATGAAGGCGTACAGTTAGAGAGTTACTTCAATGTAATTATAAACTATTAAAGCGTTACCTTTTCGTTAACGTGAAAAGTCTTTTTAACCATAACGATCTTTTAAAAGTTACGAAAAAAGTGTTCTTAGAGTACTGAACACACATGTTGTCTAATGAATGAATTAGACAGCACTTGAAACGAACTGTAACATTAAACAAAACAGCATATGAAGAGCTCAGAGAGAGTAATTTATTTCTGAATAGTATATAATCGTTGAATTGTGTTTAATTTAAGGAAAACGGTTAGATTTAACGCACTTATTGCTCACAATAGTCAAATTGTTCAAAACCTTTAAGTACAAATTTATCACAGATATGATGAAATTTGTAAATTATGATGATTGTTCGAGTTTCGGAACGCGATTAAACTTTTCGTGTGTACATAATAATAATAAATGAAAACACAGAGCAAATTGAATTTCGCGCCGAAACAAAGCCGCACACAGGAAAACTTTCGTAAACACTATTGTGGACAAAATACATCAGCACACGGTCATTACGATTCCGTACAGACAATCCTTTGTTGCTAACTTTCAGCGTTTACACAAACACGACATTGCAACGAAGATCGTGACCTGTCGTTAATAATTAGTTACGTTTACTACGTATGAACGGCAAATAATAATTCATGAGTAAATGACGAAAAATTATAGAAGATTTCATTAATGTGCCTATTGGAAATAATTCGATGCTAATGAAGGAATGGATAAGATTCGTACAAGTATGATCTGAATAACACTGGCTTGTAAATAAATGATAATACAATTATGTACTTTTCAGCAACCACAATAACAAAAGAATCAAACTACATTTTATACAAAAAGTGAGCTAAAGGATTTCACCGAATCGAAACGGCGACAACTGAAATTGTTTCTTTTATTATGAAAAGAAGAGACATTTGAATACCATCCTATTCGCATTGAATTATTTCGAAAAACGAGTAGCTCTCCCGAGATTCGGATAAGATTACATTTTGAAAGGCTCGAAAACTCTTTGACAGAGTTCACAGAACGACAGATATAATTCGCCCACACCGCTCAAAAAACCCAATTCAACTCTCGAATACACACAATACATCACGTATTCCATACGCGTACATAAAAATACGACATATACCAAATAAGTAGACTTTCGATCTATGATTTTTCGAGTGAAATTATACAAACTCATCGATTTGAATTGCACACTCAATCGATAGTATGAAGAACCATAAACCTTGCATTGTCAATTCACAGATTAAATCAAAATTGTAGATATGAAGTGCTTGAGAGATCGTCAATCATTTGTCTGTTCTGGTAAAATTTAAAGTGCCGAAACGTTCGATTTTGCTTCTTATCCCCCCCCCGAATTTTTTCACGAATTGTGAAAATTCTTATCATTATGTACTTCTATTTTTTTTTTACTCAAACAATGGTTTAAGTCGTTATAAAATTCATTATAGGTACAAATTGGCAGAAATTTATGTGTTTTTATTGTCTTTTTCGAGATTTGAAGAACTGAATATGTTTGAAATACTGATATCATTTTGATATTTGAAATTTTCATGCCGGAGCGCGTTCCAGCAGCGAAAACAGGTGCCGGAACGGAGTTCCGACTTGACCACAACACTGAATACAACCAAAATCGTTATCAAAAGGAGTCTTTCAACAGATAGTCACTTTGATAAGATCGAATACAATGATTTCAGCTGCATCTAGTTCGAAATACGTATTGCAGAGCGCGCTGCTCTTTCAAAGCGTCTACGTGCCGAACGACCAACACCCCTCTTCAACGACACCCACATTGACCGCAGGAGCGAAAAGCGTTTTTTCCACGTGCAAACTGGAGAGCAAACAGTGTCGAGCACGACCCTCACACCAGCTCGTCTCCCGGAGTCTGCAGCGAGCTGATGGCAAACAAACGAGCTGGCGGTTTTCGCACGTGCGAGTCCGAACCGCACGTGCGTTCGAGAACAAACGAGCCGGTGGCGTGCGCGAAATATAATGCGACAGGTCTGTGTTATGATGATGCTGCTTCTAGAGAAGAAGAGGTTATCGGTTGTGTTGAGGAAGGCGTGTCGACGATGAGAGGTGGCCGTTTTTATTCGGAAGTAGGTTAGTTTGTTTGTTTGTTATTCGAATGCAGTTCGTGATGTTTATAAGGAAACGATTCGAAAATAGATGTTGTTGCGAACTGATAGTGTTAATAAATAATTCGATCGGAATCGTTGCGTTTTAAACAAAGACGATTGATCAATACACGTTGAAAATTTGAAATAAACAACATGAGTTCACTTCAGAAGAACGTTTCGATTGAATCAAAAATAACGTGATAAATTCGATACGCCTAAAAAATACGTCTCAATTTCGTTCACACGAACCGAAATAAAGACCACACGCGAGAAGACCAACCCCAACTTCCTTCCTGTGCAAACGAGCAATATTCTATAGCGCGTTTCAACCTTCGTAAAAACATCGATCCGTCGATTTGTGCCCATTCAATCAAAACAATCCAGAACGACACAAACATATTTCCGCGTTGAACCGCGACGACAGAGATCTGAGCGGTTCTCGTTCTTCGACGATTGAGGTTAGGGTTATCGGATATTCTTTAAAAATCAATTGTTCGAATATGGGTTCTGTTATGAGGAAAATGGAAGCCATACAATTTTCCGGTTTGGATTATTTTTTTGAGGAAAACAATATTTGAACATTTTCAACAATTTCGTCCTACAGATAAGTGAAGCACAATGAAGCAAATCAGTCAGAAAAATGTTATTTTTGAGAATGCAACCTAACACATTTCTAGAATTGTTCGATTGAAGAAAAAGTTTCGCTGTAGTTGTTTAATTTGACAAATATCTTAAATCGGACGAATATTCGAATATAGAACATAAAAGAAAGATGAACGAGTCAAGATCGTCTAACGAGACAAAGACAAACGAAGTCCCTCTTCGATGAAAGATTAACTATTAAAAAAAAAAAACATAAGAATATACCTTTATCATGGGAACCCTAGAGATCGTTCAATCGAAAAACAAAGAGAGTAATAGATTTCGTACGTATTCAGCATAAACAAAATCTGAAAAAAACAACTGAAAAACCGTACAAATATTCGAATATCGAACTGAAACCCTAATCGAGGTCGTCAAAAACGGCGAGAGTAACAGATTTCGTACGAATCCAAGACAAACAAAATCCATCTAAGCGAGACGAACAATCGAAAAACCGTACGAATATTCGAATATCGAACCGAAACCCTAGTCGAGGTCGTCTAAGAAGGTGAGAGTAGCGGATTCTGCTTGAATCCAGGACAAACGAAGTCCCTCTTCTATGCGAGGTGAACGGTAAACGAGTCTGTCACACTTGCGTAGTAGCGGTGGACGCAGAACGTTACCATTCGCCGCAGACGAGTTGACGTCACTGCGAGCCTCTTGAACGCGTTGAATGGCTCGCTTTTTAATAATATTCGTCGTCGTTGAGCGGATGCGGATGACGCTTGTGCGATAAGTGAACGATGAGCGATGAATTATGGATTCCGAAATGAAAATGAGATTTTTGTGCAAGTTTTAAGGTTAAGTTGATTTGTTTATGAGGATTTAAGAAGGTTCACGTATGGTTCGGCGTTTGCTCCAGATCCTTGGTTCATATTGTCGAGTTTAGTTCGAATGTTGTCATAGTTTAGATGTTCGTGTGAAAGGGTCGTAAATAAACAATCTAGTTGGAAATGCGAAAGCGCAATTTTTCTGTGGCGTACACAATTTTAAGTTTTCAAATAACGGTTGTACTGGAAAAAACGACTCTACGACTGTTGAGCGAAAAAATACATTGCGAGAGGAAGATTTTCGAAAAAAAAAAAATTATAAAATCGCACAAAATTTGAATTTGATGTTTTATTCGTCGTGCAATTTCTGGCGCTGTAAAAACGCGATGCATACAAATCTGCAGTGCAGCATCAAAGAGAAGTCACGTTACGTTACATTGACGAAAAGGCATTTTGAAAAACACTAATTCAACAACGCAGTTTCGATTCGCTTAAATGTATTTTTCCGAGAAATCACAATCTTCTATGAAATGAAATGACATAAATAAATAAATGAATAAAAAAGCCACAGAGACTCTCTCGATTCGTAACAATTATCGAAATAATTTCCAGTCCACGACCTCGTTCCGTCACAAGAAATTGGCGACTTGCCTGTCTTCGTGATGTGGCATAAACAAAAGCGCACGGACCGATTAAGCGCACATCAAAAACTTCTTTCTTTTCTCAAAATCGATAATGACAAAGGAAAAAAAATAAACACACACAAGAGTATCAATCTCACGTCGCAGTTTAGATACGACCTTACGTCGTGAGTTTTTGCACGTTCGTGCAAAACGATTCGGACATGCAAACACGTATTGAAAAATCGAATTGTTGTTTACTTTAAAAATATTAGTGTTTTGAAACTTTTCGAACGATTTCATAAACGATACAAACGAGAAGATTACGCGCCGTCGAACCGAGTGTTTGATTTTCGATTTACGTCTATTTACGAAAGTAAATCGACACCGGGATTTTTTTAGTACCTATTCACGGTACTAAAACAAGGTTGAAATTGTGACACGATTAGTATGAGAAATATATTTTGTAAAATGCTATAAGACTAGGGTAAGATGTACAGTGTAAAGTGGGTTTTGTTATCACTCAATTAATTGCAAGTTATGACGAAGTCGCAAGTACATAAATTGATCAATCGGATCAATTTTGATTCATAAGCTAATTCAAGCATATGTTTAACGAAAATAATAAAAAAAATGCAACGTTTACATGCAGTTATTGTCATTAGTCTGCAGTTGCCTTTCTCGCTCTAATTTTCGCATTTGATTTTTTTAAGATGCAAACATCACAGCGAGAACGGCAACGGCAACACAAAAGAAAACAGCTACATGTGAACGCCGCATTTCGACTAGACTTCAGCTGAAATCGACGAACTGACGTCTGAAAGCCGATTAATTGACATAACATCGAACGGAATCTGAAACAAACATTGTCGAACAGAAGGGACTCGAAACGAGTACTTAACCAGTCAACTCGTCGCGACTAGATAAGACGCTAAAAGGGTCGTCGTACGAAACAAACACACTCGAATTTAAATAGCCGAAAGGGTATGACGCAGACGAACCGAATACAAAACTGTAGATAACGTTCGAGTTGAAACGGAACGGAAAAAAAGTCGAAAGATCAATATTCCGACGCGACGGCCTTGCGTTGTTTTGCATAATTTTTTCTCGCACAAGACATTTCCGCGATGACCGAATTGAATATTACATTTGTGTCAGCACGTATAACAAAATATATTGCATTCGTACTAAAACTGCACGAGAGTACACCCAACATGATTTGACGGTAGCCAGCAATAAGGCGACAAAGTGACAGTTCGTCAACGGAGGAACGAGCGTATTACGAAATTATCTGATTCGACGTAACGCGTAACATATGGTGGTTTGTTTGGGGATGTTGTGGGAAAGCGCGTGAAATTAAAAAGGATCGAAAGCAATTTACGCCATATGTCGACGATGAGTGCACATACATACATTGAAAGACACGCACTGCTGCATCTCGTTATGCTCGTTAGAAATATGCATACACGTTGCATATGCAATTTTTATTCGTTTATAAAAGGCGATTCAGTCGATGGTTAATGGCACGTGCGTCGAACTCACCGTTTCGCAATTCGGATAAACGGACGGTAATTACCTGAAACAAAGAAAAAATATATTAATGAATTTTTCGCACATGAAACGTTTCTAAAGAGTTGTGCAAATATAATACATTTCGCTAATTAATTCGCACCGCCTACGTACAATGAAGTGATAAATTCGCCAATAAAAAAATAATATCTCTAGCAATAGAAAATAGACGGCCTTTAAAATTTCAGAACGCTTAAAAATATCCATCGCACATTCCAAATCCGAAACGATTACGGCAACTTTTCGCACACATAAATACGAAATAAACGATAATTCATCAAATATATTTCCGAAATAATTCAATAAAACATCCATTGAACGAATTCACATGAAAAAATCAAATAAAAATCTTTCACAAAGAATCATAACAACGCACGAAGACGGCACAATAAAAAGGAGTGTATCGATCGCCCGAACTTCGAGAGAGCGCTTATTAAAATAACTCAACGATCGAGATCTATAAATCAGCGAGGATCAAAACAAGTCGTTCGAAGAGACGCAAGACCATTCGGATTTAGGAGTCAGACCATTCAAGAGGCAAACAAACAAACATTCGAACGGAAAAAGTCACCAACGAGAGATCAAAACTAGCGTGCGTGCGACGATTTCGTCATTTGGACCGAAGCCATCGAGATCACGAAACAAGAATATAAGCACACACGTGTCGCATTAAAGGATGCGTTTTTTCAAAAAAAACCTTTAAAATAAATCTCATTAAGTACGCAGTGTGGAAGGTATTCGAATAAATCGTGTGCATAGCTGAATAAATTGGTTTTCGAATACTATCGCCTGTATAATTAGCTGAAACGCGCGCGGCGGGAAATACCGATTTCGAACGCGGCTTAATTGATACTCTTCAGTTAGAGATAATTCGAAAAGAGGGAGAGAGAATTAAACGATCGTTTCGAAAATGTTGAAGGAGCGCCAAAATTGCGCAAGTTTAGCGAACTTCTTATATTTAGATGCGCGTTCGAAAATATTCGATATTACGAGATTGCACAGTGTGTGATATCGTCAGAATTACATGTTGATACGAATCGATAATTTGTTCAATTGTAGGAGGTACCTAATTATATAAATTTTTCGAAAGTCAAATTCAATCCATTTTTAGGAACTGTTTCGTAAAGGGTTTAATTAAATACGAATATATGTATCAATCGAGAAAGAAATACACTTGACTCTCGCCATAATTCAAACATACGATCGACGAAACCCGACGCAAGATACACAAACATTTCATACCGCTACTTATGAATAATCATCGGCGATTTTTTTCACTAGGTTGACATGTGTTTTCACTTTGTCGCCATCGCTCATAAATTAGCGTCGAGTCGCGTCCAAACAAACGCCACTCGAAGTGCACGAACTGCGTTATTCTGCGACGGCATATACGTAAACATCGCATTGTCTCTCGACTAGGAAATGTGTGTGTATAATATTATATGTGCTCGACGTAGGAACACAACAGGTGGACGGAAAAAGGATTTATTTGTAAAGTAGACCGCAGAGTTAACAAGGAAACCGTTTTAGCACCGAAGACATTTGACCGTCCTTGCGGCGGTCGTTCAAAGGAAAATATACCGAGGGTGTGGTGAATATTGAACTGCGTGCACTCGAGGCGAATTCTAGTTCGGTACGTTACTTTCTGATAAAATGTAAGTGAGGCAACATTCATATTTGACGACTGAAAAACACAAAGAGAATAAGTGACTGTTTTCGAAATTGATTTATGTACCCTTTGGCCTTATCAGTCATCATTTAATATCACATAGAAGAATATGATATTAAATTGATTTTTATGTTATTTCTAATTTCAATCGTTTTTGTCACTAACCTATATTTTTATGCAGGAAGAATTTAATGATTTTTTTTCTTTAAGGGCTAATTTAGATGCATGGGTCAAGTCTAGATGTAAACGAGACAGATCTTTAGCAATCCAGCTCACGTATATAGATTTGTCTCGTTGGTCTTTGGATAGGACACATGCTTTTGATCTAACCCTAACTATGGATCTCAGACCTTCCGTAGACTTGAACAAAAATCTAGACGACTGTTAGCCAATGTCATTCAGGACTGTCTATGGATCACATCGATCTGTCGAAAACTTCAATTATGATTTTAATCGAAACTGTCGAATCGAAATCAAACTGCCGAATCAGAGTTAACGCTTAGGCGACGACCTCGGAAACAATAGCAGTTTTGAATTTATCTCGTGCCCGAGTAAAAGGCGAAATCTATGCGAGAGAACTCGTCGTCTACTCTCGCCAAAGAACGGCTAAACGAGTCACGATCGGCGAACAGGAGATGTATCGCGGTTTAATGAACCCGAACGCGGCGTGCGTTGTGTTGTTTGTATCGAATAAATCATATCGCCGACAATAAAACCGAATATACCGCTACGGCCCGATCGCATCTGAGGGCTGATGAAGAAGAGGAGGCAGAGTTTGGTGAATTTTCCGAAGAAGCGAAGCGAAGCGAACGGTCGTCGTCATCAGTCGAAGAAGTTTCGCATGCAATCGATTTCGAGAGCGATGGAAATTAGCGATCGCAGTTCCGTCGCTAATTCGAATCGAACGATCGACGTCGTTGCACAAATGTCATCGAGGGGTTGTCGGTGTCGAAACTTAACGTGGTCTTTTCGAGAAATCATCGTCAGTACTGTGACGATACTGATTAAGTAAGAGTAGATTTTCCCGAAGCGTTTCTTATCATGCACGAAACATAACATGTTTAAACTTCTGTTTAAGTCGAAAGTGAATTCAGTGCATTTGTCATATTGTAATGTAGATTTCCTTGTAAATGTAAAAATGGCGTCAACAGTTTCGCCTAGGGTTGCTAGAACTTAACTATCAAACTAGGCTAGTACTTTACATAAAATCGTTGCATTTATTGCGCTAACTCTCGCAACTATCTCCTGCATATATGAGGTAACGGCAATACGAATGACAACAGCTTCATGTAAACGCTGCACGCACTAAAGTACAATTAAACGTTCTATAAAATCAAAGATCAGTCAAATTCCCTATACATACTACTAAAATTCTATTTTCTAGAACTTGCAATATGGAATGCATGTAACAGCCGAATGGCGAGATTCCCTTCATAATTTAGTGAGATTAAAAACACAAAAACATCATCAATGCACACTTCGAACTTGAAACGAGCAAACCGCGTCTATTATACGTAAGCACGTTCATTTTCGTTTCGATTTGCGAAAACGGCCCACGCTCGTTCGCCAACGAGCACAAAACGGTTTGAAACGGCTCGGTCTTCAATTGCTGCAACGATGTGATAATTTCACCCTTTCATTAGCCGCTAATTAAAGCCGAACAGTGAGGCGTGCACGCGAACCTAACGAAGGATTACCACACGTTATTATTATACGCCCACACACTCGATTATTGATGTTTCACACGTATTTTTTTCAATTTCGAATCGTCTTTTGACGATATCTGTGTCGAATCGATCGGTTGAAACTGTCGCATAATACAGTTCTGCTGAGATTATGGATCTGATTTATGAATATATATATAAACGAATGCGCCGTTATATATGAATTTAAATAGAACGTTCGATAAGAGTGCAAGCGAGAGGGATCTCGATGGGTTTCCACCTGAGTAAATCTCTAACGAAAATTTACCCGTGAGAGTTTAATCCTGTGATGTAAACGTAACAAAAAGAGTAGGTTACGAATTTGCATATTCTAATCTAGGCACGGACACGTGGGTGTTAAGTCTCGATCAACGTAATTGCAAAATTTTCTATCACAGAGGACTCAAGTTCTAATTGTAGATTCAGATTTAAACCAATGTACATACAAAGTTATATTTTTAGAACAAAGATACAACCGTGAATTAAAGAATGAGTGCTAGAAGCGATCGATTATGATGTTCGCAGATTACTAAAGAGTGCGAAACAAAAACGCATTTTATTTGTATTCAACGCCGAACGAATCGAGACAATGGAACTTTCCTCCGGGTTTCGATGTCGATGGATGCATCGGAAGTCGACATACGATAAAGTCGAGGTCGCTCGTTCGAATAGCAGCACACACGACGAATACGAAGGTTGGAAACGTCCGCGTATAATGCTGGTGGTCGATTCGTAATAAATACATACAAAAATGATAACTCTTTCGAAAAGATTCGAGTGCACCGCGAGACGTCGACCGATTGACCCAATTCGCGAAATTTCGACGCAAAATGGAACACGGTCGTCGATGTTGTTGCGAATCGGATTCGGCGATTTGCGAAAGCGCGAATCACAATCGTGTGTACGTACGGTTAGTTAATTTGTGTATCGCGTAACGGAATTAATCTCGCGGCTTAATTAGATTTATATTAGTCTTGATATTATGACAGTGTTGAGCTGAAAATATCAGTCGATTGAGATAAACGGTTGCCAAGATGACGAATTGATGAATCAAAAATCTCTGTTATTTTTACTTTGGCTTGTTTCTGTCTGAATTTTATTCGAAAATAAAATCCAAGTATAGATTGAGAAGCATCACGAGCAACACAAAGGCCACACCGATAGAGAGAAAGTGAGTCTCTAGCGTTCACCTGCAACAATGTTGAACTGACTAGCTAAGGAAGTTTTCACACCAGCTATTATATGGAAAATGTTGCATAATGACGTCACAAGGTCCCAAACATACGCTACATATGACATCACAAGGCCTAAATTTCTTTGATTTGGAGCGTCTCGAGTACGTTTTGTAAAAAAACGTTGCAGTATTATAAAATCCATTTCAAAACAAAATAATAATATCAATTAATATAAATGAAGTGCAAATCTACGAGCCGGGTTGAGTAAGCAAGTAAAGTTGACGGAGTCATAAAATTTTGTATGTTGTTCAAATTTTAACATGCGTAGTCTCGATCAGCTGTTCGATCAAACAATTTCGACAGCGTTAAACAACAAAGGCTGTTGGAAGACGTTCGGCAGTAAAAAAAGCGACCACTTAACTCAACCTCCAAAATGAAATCGTCTTAAATTCAAGAGAATACACAATCTCGACTCCCGAGACGTGCAACATTGTCGACTTAAGCCGAGACCGCTGGCATATAATAAACCTCAAGATGCACCAGCTCGCTTTAACGAGCTCGGACGGAAGAAGGAGGCTGCGGCATCAGGTCATCCCGAGACTCCCGGGAGACGGATCTCAAGAGTGCCGCTTCCACCAGGAGACGACGATGACGAAGACGACGAGGGTGGGATTTAATCCATAATAAATGACCGTAATAAAAGTCGGGGAGCGCCCAGAGGACGAGTCGGGGTCGAACGGATCGGGTAGTTTGTTATGTAGGAAAATGGCGTTTCGAGTTCGTTATTAGATCCGAATAATGAGCGTCGTTTTTTGCGTGTGAAATTTCGTTTTTTTTGTCATTGTTGGTGGAAGAGTCATTCTTTGACTTTTGTATAGTGCACTATATTGTCATCTAGTCTGATAGATGATATGAGATAAGGCATAGATATAAAACATTTGTAGGTTGAATACTGAAAGATATAAATGTTCGAATAATTCAATATGGATTCAGAAATTTTGAATTGCATCGATTTTATTAAGTTATAGAACGGTTAAAGTTGAGCTCTGAGTTCGAACGTATTATTACTAAAACGAAAGTGACTAAACGGGAAGACGTTTGTATGTACCTGAAAATAATTGCACTATCAATGTACAGAAGTAGCCAATTTATGAAACGCACTAAAGATTTTTATAACTTTTTACCAATAGATTATAGGCAATATTTTTACATCAAACTACCCAAGTAACTTATGTATAGTTAAAACTGAAAAAAAAAATTGAACATTACCGTAATATGACAATGTTCAATACTAATCCAAAACCGATTACTAAACAATACTCGAAGTCTATAACAAGACAACGATTTCGCACAGCACGTATACACATAGAGCATGCATCGAATTTTCGAACCGAACGAAAATCAGAATAAAACACAACCGTACAGACACCAGAAGCGATTCGGATCGGAATTAGCAAACCAGATCGATACGATCCGACGAATATAAAAGGAGTCGTACAAAAACGCGAACCGAATAGTTACCGTCGATGATACGACACTTTTGCATATAGAAAAGACCGCGGCTCGCATTACAATTGCAAATCGACGAGATTTCGATACGCGAACCCATCGCACAACATTAATTAAACACTGGAGTTCCGAATTTTTTTCTCTTAACTATTACACGGCCATCGATCATAATCACTCCTCGGCAGAGACGTGTTACTTACATACATACGAGAGTGGTGTCGAATTAACGATTTGTTGGATTAGTAAAAAGTTGAGTGTTCGTTTTAATTAAACGGTTGAGGTGAGTTTTATCCGTGCGGTTTTCGATTTTGAAAGCTCGAACTTAAGGTGGATTGAAATTGGTTATGATTTATTTTTAGCGTGTAAATATTTAGGGGAGAGTTATCTGATTTGTTGTCAGTGGAAATGAGTGAAGGTTTTTATATTAAAAAATCGAAATATAATAGATTTATACATACAAGAATTAGAAATTCTATTGCATGTTTCGTTGTGCTAAATTGATTTAAAAATATTTCAGATTTAATATCTATACATTTTCAATATGAATCGATTTCAACTAAACAATCCAAACCTATCAGGATTGAAAAAAAAACAATTCTGTCATAAAAAGTGCAGCAAAACAAATTAAGGAGTTTGAATGAGTAAATAATCGGACAGTGATGGAGATAAGTTCATGAGTATGGTCTCATCACATTTAACTGATAATAATTTGGATCCAGATTTTAATATGACGACTAAAAAGACCAAAGGGTACAAGTGACATTTTTGCCGAAATTGAGTTATATACAGGAATCACTTGTATATACGCTCATATATGTATTTGGTAACAAAAGGATATAAGCGAATTTGAATTGTGTGCTTCAATATATCATCAAATCACTCGACCTCCTCCCATTACATGTAGGTACTCGCTTCTCTAAATCACCCCGGAGTCACTTGTACCCCTTGGCACATCGAAGACACTATTCACCACACGCACAACTACAAAACAACCCACACACGACTTCAAACAAACAAAAAAAAAGACACCGATATCCTCAAATCGGCACCGAGCCTCAATACAATCGACGCACCTTCCGAATCCTCGTCCATCCTCGTCGGCGACGATCCACCAGGACTCGGGTGGTTTCCCCGAGGACCGAGTCCTCAATTATCCCCGATTCGCGATCCTCGGGGCAGATTTATGATCCGCCACGTCACAAAGGATCATAAATATATCGGCGAGTGACGTTTCGGCGCCGTTAATTGGATTCCCGGCTGCCGATTTGTGCGGTTGAGCGCCGCCAAATAAGAAGGATATACGCTTCGGGGAAAATGTGGGACAGCGAGGCTTCATTCGGTGTGAATGATGGTGTTTTTTTTTAAGTGGATGTTTTTATTTTCTGCGAGGAGAGACTCGATTCGATGTGTCTTGAGTGGTGGTTTAATTCTAATGTAAGCGTGTCCGGTGTAATGCTATTAATAGGGCAGTTTGATTTTCGACTATTCCCGTACGTTTACGGATGAAAACTCCAGTTCGTTTATTATAAATAGATATGCTGTTGAGTGTTTATATTATATGACTGAAAAGGTCAAAGGGTACAAGTGACTACGCGTTGATTTCTAGAAAAAAGCGCTCAAAGTTGAGCGTGTACCTACATGTAATTTGATAATATATCTCGGTGCACGTTCCAAGTTCGTTTATATCCTTTTGCCACCAAATGTATAAGCGTACATAAAAGCAATTTCTGTGTATAACTCAATTTCGGCAAAAATGTCACTTGTACCCCTTGACATTTTCAGTCGTCATTCATTTTTTTAAAACATTTTACAAATACTTATAATAATCTATCATAGATATGAATTGTGTGAATTAATTTTATTTGAAATATTAAATGATTCATTATTTTGTATAATCTAGAATATTCAGCAGAAATCGAACATCAAATTCGATAACAATACTATGAATCAAATTCGAACGATGACTGCTCTGATGCATCATACATAGATCGCTCATTTAATATCATACATAATCAGTTTAATATGACAAACTGCGATAAATCGAGCGCACAATATGAAACTTTAAAATGATTTACGACGATCGAATAAAAAATGCGTTATATTAGATTGGGCACTGCAAACAGTTTAATCCCCCATTAGGTCCACTTACTTGCCATGGCATTATTCGGATCGTCGCCTTCGTGAGCATAATTCGAAAACGCGTAACACTTAATTTCTTAACAGACGTATGCGTAATCGAGTGGGTGAAAGAAAAGTGGCGATCGCAATCGCCCCACGTGAAGGGGAAGGCGAACTGTGAACGAAACTCGAATAAAGAAAAACGTGAGAAAAACTGCGCAAACAATGAAATAATAATATGACCGTGCCTGTTGGGCAATAGGCTGTGATTTAATTATATCTCAATGTGGATCTTTACGTTGGTGCAATACGTTCAGGGTTGAGAAATTGAATAGAAGTTGGTAGTTTTACGTATCTTGTTAAATAGGGTAAGTTGAATCGTAATGTTTTCGTAAGGGTGTGGCGTTGAATGAACGAGCGCTTCCATCGAGCCAAACTTATCCTTATAATAATAAAGTGGTAATTTAGTAAAATAACAGAAGATAACGAAAGGTGTCGATTTTTGTATCGTGTCACGGTTTGACTCGTCTTGCTTGAATTAAGATGTGCTGAAATAATAAGACATTATTCTATAAAGAATTGAATATAAATTGCGATTTTTCCTTGTAAGTGAAAAGTTCTGCATATTAGCCTATTGAAAATTGTGAAATTTTTATTATTGTGCATCTTATATGAATGCAACTCTTTCTACACCAATTTAATGCGACATACACTAGGCGTCATTGCCACAGACACATAAATCAGTTATCTTCACATTATTAAGAAGATTACTAAATTCACGGAGAGATCGTTCAAAACAATCATCTCGAATATTTGAATCGTGAAAATCGCATTCGCGACAATAACCGTACACGTAACTAAAATAAGAATCGGATCATTCAATTTTTTCCTTACACCGGCTCTACACCCTGTACATAAAACGTAATAATATAATAACAGCAGCACATTTCGAGTCAATTTTCCCTCCATTGTAGCCGAAACTTTTCACCGTTTTACGACGTCGGTCGCGTGCTTTTGTCGCATCGATTGTTAATTCGCCGCCTTTCACTTTCGCGATTTCGTTTTCTTTCTTTCTCTCTTTCTCGATCATGATCGATAGATCGTGATCGATCGGCGACACCCGTAGATAAAAACGCATCGCAGCCGCTCGAGCGTTTAACTCAAAATGCAGCCGATCAGATTCGGTCGATTCCGTTCGTTTATTGCTATTTTTTTAGTTTCTCAACAACCATTCACTTTAAAGCGAAGCAGCCGCTAGGGCTAGAAACTATTAAGAGTAATCAGTTCAAGAAATTTATTTTCAGTACAGTTCAGTAACATTTTTCGAGAAAATATTTGGATAGTGAAGAACCATCTGATTCGAACACATCATTACGAGGACACTGAAGGCAAAGGCGACATACACAAGCGCTTTAAGGAGCGTTCATATTGCACAGCGCAGCGCAGACAAGACAAATAAATACATGTGACATCTCCTTATGTATTTTTTTAGTGTCTGACAATGAGCTGCACTGTGCAATACGAACGCTGCTTTATAATACCGTTACGCTATCATCGGCTGGTTTTCGGTGTCGGGAAAGCGAGCGTTCGCTTCTCGTTTTGCGACCGTGGAAAAAATGCATGAAAACGATCGCTCTAGTCGGGAAACGTCGCCGTAAAAGGCGTAAGAAGCGATTTATCTATGTTCCGAGAGAGGAGTTTTGCTTCCGCTCGAGCGTCTCATAACGAATGCAATAGCCTTTTTTTTTCATACGAAAGGCTTAAAGATTAATGAGCGCGGCGGAATGTGTATACGTATCCACTGAAAATGTCTTCGAACGTTCGGCGGAATTTCGCTAAGTACTCTCTTCTCCGTACGAGATAACGTCGCGTCGTCGGAAACACCAAATTCTACGCTTCGAGAAATTTATCAAACGTATTCTCCGAATACAAATTATCGTATGACAATGATTAAACGCGTATTTTAAATCGTTTCCATGTAATAAACATGCGATAAACGCTCGTTTTCTCCGAATCGAACGCATCCGGGCAGAAATGAGTGCATCAAATATTTGCGTTCGGTTGACGAAGTTTGCGCTTCTTTCGCAAATTCGCATTCGAACTGCGTCCGTATTATTTTCGAATAAATTTTCGTTCCGCGGAGAAAGTCAAGTGTACACACACTCGCATTACACATGTAGCATTTGTGCGACGAATCGGTCTCGTTTTGCCCGAGACGAATTTCTCCTACTATCCGAAGAGCATTTGCATAAAATTCGAATGCCATTTGAATAATCGGCGGATTTTCAGATTTTCAGAACAAATCGCAGATAAACAGAAAACATTTATTCGAATCTCGATGATTCGTTCGCTTATTGCTGCTTCTCTTGCTCTAGCGAAATGCATATAAAATAAAGGAATAAATGAGTTGTTCAGTGCATCAAGTGATAGATTTTATAAAACAAGAATTATGAGATAAACGATTTTTCAAAATTTATTTGATTCTCTTTGTCGTTTCGGGTATAATAAGCTAATGATGTAGTTAGTTCATATAAGAGTACAGAATTGATTAAATTGGTTTCTGAAATGAAAAATGAACAGTATTTGACATTAATTGTATTTTTCTTTGTAATACAACTATACCAAATGCTTTGACATTTAAATCTATTTTTTTAAGCGGATTTAATCTCAATACATCGAGCGGCTCAAATTCGGAAGCTCAAACGATAAAAGCAACTATAAAACGATCTGCAAAACATGATATACCATCAAATTTATAACAGAGACGTTCCAGAATCTGAACCAAAATATAAATTTTTAAAACATCTAAAAACCTTACATAATCCAGAGTTGTAGATAGCTATAGTGGGTCGGAATATGGGAATGAATGAGCATCTTTGTCGGGAGCTGAAAGCTTGCACGAGAGAGAACCGAATATAAAAATATATATAAAGAGCAAACGACGTAGATGGGGTTACTAGTGGTGAAAAAAAGGGGAAGATTTGTGTGCAGTTTTACCCCGACCGCATAAATTTAATTCCGTTTCATTAGCGGCGACGGGGTGATTTATCGAGCCCTTCCACTACGCCGATTTGTCACAATTAAAAATTGTATGCGGGCCGAATGAACGTGCAAGTGAAATTTCCACGAAAAAACCACCTACATAGACGAGTGGATACGACGTGTTGTATAATTTATAATTTAAAATGTAAGGATGCTTGTCTGGTTATGCATAACTATTATAAACGCAGTGTTATTGCGGAGCGAGCCGTTCGCTAAATAGGGGAGCGTTTTGGAGGTAAGTTGTTCTGCAAGGATTTATTTTGTAGGAAAAATATAATAACTCTAAGTATTGTGTAATTTCGGTGACTATTCTAGTTGCCAATGACGAAACAACTTCAAAACAAATTACCCCCAAAAGTTTTAGCCCAAAACTATGCTTCGTCCTTCGAACGGATTCGATATCAAGACTCCATTGGAAACGAAGACGAATTTGCAATTTGACAGAATCTCCATCAGCATCTCATGCATAATTACGCGAGTAGACACAGACGAGCGACGTGTGAAGGGAAAAAGTGCATTCGTCCTTTGTTCTTTTTCGAGCTATCGTATCGTTCGAATCGAATTGGCGTCACAGAGGAAGATCCAATTGAAGACGGGACAGAAAAAAGAAGACAACCTTTCGCGTCTTCTTCGCCGGGAGAGCGACGAGTTATTCAATTGGCTGGCTGGCGAATTGAAACAGATATTCGCACGTAAAAGAACAGGGTTGGGATGCTAAAGTAATTCCCTATTCCCATTCCGAGGAAGATGAATTATGTATGAAAATATAATTCGATGGAATAAAGTAGAATTAGATCGATTGTATTGTACTGCAATCGATTAATTAATTAATCTCATAATTGATATAATAATATAATTGATATTGTTTTTATTCAATTTATACATAATCGAGTTTGTATCTTGAACAATATTTTGTTTTCCGTCCATTGATTACACGCTTTTCGAGTAAACAAGATGTTTACGCGCATATTACGTATCAATTTTCTTTGTGAGAAACGGCATAAAACCCTCATTTGATATTCTTATACTACCGAATAATAATAATCTACGTTTCTATGCGAATACACGTATACGTGCGAGTTTGATGAACGCCCACTAGTATCCTTGATGGAATTATGAATTTCCTCCCCTGGGTATATTTCCATCGGATATATAAATGTGGTTGCTTTGATTATACGAATTTGTGTGCGAAAACTTTTGCACGAAACGAACGTAAACCACATACGTATAATATAGACGAATCATTCTTCGAAAATTTTATTAGAGATACGATTTTTCTTCGTTCACTTGTGTACGCTGCTTTGTTATTCAAATATTTTCAGATATGAAATATATTCGCGTAAATGTAAAATTCGGTACTGTCCAATATGTATTACATTTTAAAGGTTAGGTTAGGTTTTATTTATGATATGGTAGATTCGGTTAATTTGGGTTACGTTTTAGGTTCGGTTAAATCGATTTGAGTATCATGCCAATGAGATAATACATAAATATCCAATAAGAGCATGGATGAAAATGTATGAAATCTGACCCCACCCACTTTGGTATACAAGTGGAATTGAGTTCGATATTTTTATAATAATACATAAGAAATGCGATAATCATCTTCAAAATCGACTTACTGGATGAAAACATTCGATTTTTCGTGGAAATTTCAAAACTACGATGGATGCCATCATAGTGAAAAACTCATATGAATTGAATGTGATACATTCGAAATCTATTCATGGGTGACAAATCCCCATCGAATACATTCATACCTATCCTCCCCCATTAGAATCTAAATCACAATCGACAAATCAGAACCGAATCGACTACAAAACCCTCAAAAAACCCACCTCTGCTGCAATTCGACTAACACACGACCAAAGCATCAAACGCACAGTGCGAATTGCGACGACCATCACACAAAGTGCATTTTACGACCGCCGTTAATTAGCCCCATGGTCGCGAGAAGCAAGCACACTTACACACAAATATACATACATACAAACACAATTCTAAAACTCAAAATTTAAAGCGCTAAACGAGAGGAGGCAACCGTTGGGTAATGTAGCGTGAACGAACCTGATACCGAGGGAAAAAGAAAGTCTGAAAGTGTAAAAACGTTGGCTGCGAAAATGCTGAAACCAATGGTAATTGTGACCGTGGAGGTTTTGCTGTAATGCGCTTATTCGATATGACGATCGAAAAGGCCAAGGGGTACAAGTGACAATGCACAGAAATAGCTTCTATGTACGCTCATATATTTGATGGCACAAAGATATAAACGGAATTAAAACATGTAACGAGATATATCGTCAAATCACTCCGAATACTTGTAGGTGCATGTTCAACTTCGAGCGCACTTTTAAGTCACTTGTACCCCTTGGTCTTTTCAGTCGTTATATAGTATCTGTGGAAGAACGATAGAGGGATACGTGTTGGGGCATTGAGTCGTTCGATATTGCGGGTTTGTAGAAATAGGATCTTCGGAGAATAGATATCCTCAGTTGGTAAGGGAGGTTTCACTATTCCAGGATTTCAGAGTCGATAGAAACCTTCGGATTTTGAACGGTTTCATTGTGATGAGTATATTGAAAATGGCTTTAAAAAAAAACATTGTTAGTGTATTTTATACAGTCGAGATGTGTTTCAATCGTGTATAAATGATGAGAAAATGTAGGTTGTGTTTTTCTATTGTAATGATGAGAAATATACCGTTTATTATATTGATCTTTTAAATTATTTTCTACATATCTATCAAATCAATATTTAATTCAACTCAATTTTTAGAATTCATCATTGGATCTAACAATAAATCAATTTGGTATATTACATATTAACTTTTCTAACATTTTCTAAGTACAATATTTCGGAATCGCAATGTGTATTGTGAAAAATTCGAAATAATTTAATAGTGTCAATGAAGCTGTAATTAATTCTATGAACAATGCTACGATACGCACTTGAGCACAAATTGGCATTGCAGGTTCAGTTCACTTGACCACAACTTCCTCGATGCTCGAGGTTTTAATTCGTTGACGTCACAATGTTAAAAATATTACATAAGGTGAATTTGTAATCGCGCTTTGCCAGTCGATTTAAATTCAAAGCTAAGCACATCCCGCAGCAGACGAAAAATAATTAAAAACAGAATTTCGTAGATGGAAATTAAGATTGAAATTAATGTAAATTGAAATCATACATATTTGGGTTACGATCGAAACGACCTGAATAAAATCACCTATCGTTTTTTCTACCAATGAAATTAAAGACTACGACAAAATTTATTGACAAGTTATTGATTCGCAATATATGTATGAACGTATTTCACGTTTATTTCTTCATAACACACAAGTTCATGAAAACTGCCAAATCTAAAAACTGATAAGACCTCAACTTTCGATCACTATCAACCACTTGAACGAATCCACACAATGCGGAATATAATCGCGAGCTGAAAAAGGCGAGACATTTCCATTTTCTAAATCTAAAATTACGCGAACCGTAAAAATAAAAGTGTTGAAAAATTCAAGCCGCTGAATAATTTACGCAGATATCGTTCCACCGTTTCAACGTCAAACTGAAACGTGTGCGTCAATTATACAATTTCTCTCGAATTGGAAATTTTGCCGTTTGCCGCTTTTTTTCTCCTACAAAAATCAATTATTAATTACATCTCTGGCAGGTAATAAATACATAATGCGCTAATTACTCGGGTGAGAAAGCCTGAAGAGCGGCGAATTTTTAGATTTTTATACATTTTCGTTTCAAATGCGATTAAATAATATGGGAGTGAAAGCGTGTGCGGGGTTAAGAAATCTCGTTTCTCGTTGAGAACGTTTTCGAATAATCCGATGAATTATACTCGTATAATACTTCCATTAACGAACTGTCAAATTCGCATAAGTGTCGAAAATCAAAGATAAACCTATATGGTTCGTTAATGAAGGTATGGATATATTATGTGATCCAGTACTGAAAGAAAGAAAACACAAAACAGCTGATCTGAATCATATTGTTTTTATCGTGAATTGAAAATTATATTTCATAGTAATTTCACATTGATAAACGAGAATTTGAAATAAATCGATATTGTTTTACGATTTGCTCTATTTCGATGTTGAATCCGTTTGCCTAAAAGTAATGTATCATGACTCATTTAGAAATTTTGAACCTTTTTTATTATTGAGCATCGTAAAGAATTTGTAAAAGTGTCCGTGATGACATTTACAACAAGCACGGAAAAGCATAAAATAAAAAGTTATTACTCATAATCAGATGCAGAATTTTAGAATTAACGATTTTCCATCTCCAAATGAATGTTGTACATACGTGTTTGCAATCACGAATTCAATAATAAGCAATTTTATTTACATTTTAATGAAGTATTCGAACACTATACGTACTCAACACATTAAAAAAGATAAAAATTACTGAAGAAAATTAATGAGAATATCTAAACGTCAAAAGTCAACACCGCTATATAAACTTCAAAACCTTTGTTCGCCATCATTAGTCACATTAAGCTGTCAGAAAAGCAAAACTTTCAACTGGATAAAATAACCGAGGCTATTTTAAAATCCATCAAAATGAAGCATATTAAAGCATCTAATGCAAAAAATTATCTACGATTCAAACAGAATTATATCTACACATACGACAATCAGATTAACACACATATTACAATAGTAATCTAATCTATTTATAATAATATAATTAAATTGATACATTCTGAGCACAACTGGATATTTACCGGAATAAACCGGCCTGATTCTGAATCGATTATACATAATTCGAGAAACGCAATAGATACAAATTGAATAAAAGTGCTAATTAAATGAACTGGTGAGTTTACGAAGAGAATTGAAAATTTTCACGCGTCAGATTAGTGATAAAGGAAAATCTGTTAATAGAATCTATACGAAAGAGATTTTAGAGAATTTATTTTTGTTACAACGAATAAGGTTTTAAAGCATTTGCACGCAGTTGGACCGAACGGGACAGTAACTGACGAATGGGACAGTAACTGACGAACGGGACAGTAACTGTCCCACACCTATACAGCCATATCTGTCCCTCTCACAAAGAGATAGCATAGATAAAAAATCATCCATAATCACAAACATAGCATCTTTAGATGTATTACATGCAAAAATTGCATTCGTCCCGCAAAATCCGCGCTTCCCAAAACGTATCAGCGTATAAACGCAGTTTGAGAACGTCAGGTCGGTCTCTGGAGGTAAAAAGGCCACTTCTGATGTCGGCTTCTGAATACAAATCGCGACTCGAAAGTTTCGGGACACAGAACCAGTCGAGTGTAGGGCAGGTCGCAAAATCGTACGACATTAAAACAACGAATCGACTTTCCCCTTGGCGCCAAAAACGATTCGTAAACATTGTTATTATGTCGTGATTTGAGTTGAGAAATTAAAAATAAACGAGTTTATCGTTTATTTTTGTTAAGATTGGATATAATTAGAGACGCGTGCTATGAGCGTTAATTAATGACATTCTAGATAACTTAAGTATGAAATATGTATTGTTATCTTTTGCGGTTCAAATGCGAATATAGATTAAGGTCTATAATAGCTTAACAGATTTGGGTGAAAATTTTGAAGAATTTAATTGGATTTTTTAATCGAATCGAAACATGATTTGAATCTTTGGGTCTGGAATAAATTAGATTTTAGATCAAGTATGATTAGGTTAAATTTTTGTTTCTTTTCTCTAAGTTTTAGCTTAAATCGAGTGTCTCGCTAACATTCAAACCATCGACACAACGATTGATAAAAAATTGTAATAAGACTAGGCCACGTACAGTTTTTGACTTTTTCACTCGTATCCGACGTGAAATCGGCAATGTTTACAATGCGAATTTATTATACGCGAAGAGGAACGTATAATCGTAATAGTAATCGCTCGAGTTATACACGGTTGTGTAGTAACGAGAACGAATCGTTTTCCGATACACGAAAACGAGACGTCTCCGAAAATACTTTGTTTTCGTTTCGGTTCTTATGCGAACGAAAAAAATAATATAGATATATAAAATATATAATGCGCAAGAAATATAAAATATGAACGCAATTCGGGGAATTTTATCACGTTACAGAGCCTTTAACTGAAGACGGGAGACGTGTCCTAGGGTGCGTTTATATCTGACATTTTTCACCGACTGTATTACATCTGTGTACGTACTAAACAAAAAAAAATGTCTGAAATATTATACACAATGTATTTAAATTTTGAAATTTCTTTCGATAAATGAAATTCGCCTCGGTTCTCTTATACAATAAGTTCATATTTAAATTGATTACAAAATACGATTTATAGTTTTTTTTTTATGAATTCGTTTTGAGCGAGAAGAATCGATTTAGCAATTTCATTAGAAAGTTGTTTCTTTGTGATTTCGATGAATAGAAAATGAGGCGTCGTCTTTTACACGAAAACGTATTTTCGACGAAAAAGCGAACGACTTTCGCAGGACACTTTGCTGTAACCTTGCTTTTTTCGTGAAGTTCGATCGATGATTGTGTAACGCAAGTTTTTCAGAAAAAGCTGAAACATCGGAGCAATCGATCGAGCGAAAGTCCATCGTGTACCTATTATAAATTTCGTATAGATGTGACGAACTTAATTGAAAATTAATTTGAGAAATTGTATGTTTATAGACTTCTTAACCGATTATCTGGTCACAATTGATTTTTCAGAGTTTTTGTGTACACAACTAAGAAAGTTACAGCATAATAATATAAAATTTCACATTTGACGTTTTAAAGAAGTGACTTTCATGTTTACATATTAAGCACATTCACATACACGACGAAATTTAACATATCTCGATAGATATTTTGAATTTCAATTGTTTTGTATTAGAAATACTATATGACAGTTCACAATCGACTTAAAGTCCACAGAGTCACAAGCGATTTCAGGTCACAAAAATAGGCTGTTTTTATTTTGACATTTGGATTGTGCAAATCTCGTAGGAATGAACCGTCAACAATGAAAACTATACGTTCGAGACGAAAGAACAATGAACGGGTTGCATTTTCGTCAAAATCTGCGTTATCACTTCTTTGTTCTGTGAGCGCATAGAAAACGGGACTCCGTAGAGAAGAAAACGGTAAACGGAGCCGTTTTTCTTCACGATTTTTTTATTGAATTATCTACAGAATGTCATTTCGTAATCGATCGATAGAAAAATCTAAATCGATATCGAATCGAACGACCTTCGCATACGGCACCGACGTATCGTTCCACATTTTGAAACTTGCACACGTAACTGAACACCTCTTCCCACCGAAAAAAATATGTGTTTTCTCGGATCTTAGATCCTGATACAATATTTTAAAACGTATTCGAATCCAACTCGTTGTTTGATCATACGGTAAATCGATAGAGCACAATCGCGGCGGCGGTAAAACGAGAAAGACACATCGAGATCGTTCATTGTTTTCGTTAGAGAGTATCGACGAAACGTCGTCTACCGACGATTGTGTGAATGCACCATTATTTGACGATAGAACGCACGATAGACGAGAAAGTGTATCGGCGAGCGGAACAACATGGCGGGGCCTTGTTTACGTGGGGGCGCGCTCGAGGGGCGTATGCGCGACGTTTCTTCGTGTCTTTAAATTGGAATGGAGGGCTTTCGCGTTTGACGTATTAGGGGCGAGGGTGAGGGGGTTTCGCGTTGTCACCTTGTCTGCGGGGACGGCCTTGGAAGCCATCGCCGGAGCGTTCCCGTCGTCCCGGGACGGGGCTGCTGCGGCTGCGGGGCGATGCGGGGGCGCGGGGACTGCGAAGGGCCGCCTCAGGGCGCGACTGCGACTGCGGGCGGCGGGGTACCGCGTACGCCTCTCGCGGCGGCAGCGGCCCGCATCACGCACGACACGTCCACACGCGACCGCGCTCCTCCGTGCACTGCCCGCCCCTCGCGCCCCCCCGCCCTTCGACTCGCTCCTCTCGCACGGCAGCCAACCTAGCGGCTCGAAAGATATCGACGCGTTTTTTGTTTGCGATTCGATTTTTCGTCCGACGCGAATACGATCGAAATTCACTCGCGCGTATTTAGATGTTGATTCGCGTTACGGCATCGTTGTTTACGTTCGAGAAAGTGTGCGACGATTTTTGAATATTTTTAATTAATTCATTTACTTGAAAATAGCATAAAAAATAGTATTTGAATCATTTATTTAAAATAATATATATATTTCGACCTAAAATGAACCCATAAAATATTTAAAAACTCTGAAATAATATTGAAAATTTCGTTTTTTTCGGTCGCATAATAGTTTACTTGGACCATGATAGGTTGGTAACGAACGTCAAGTGAACTGTCAAAATCGCCGGCACCATGTAATGGAATATTTTACCACTTGTCGAACGTTTCTAATAACTAAATCTCAATTTTGAATCACAATTTGTCATCGATACGATTTTAACGATCGTAAAATTTCAAAACCCACGCGCGGGAAACTCGTGATTAAAGAAAAGAACGTAATTTCATATTTTTTTTAATCGTTTATTGCTCGTAAAATAAAATATGAAAAAAATCAGTCTCGTCATTATGGCTAGTCACTTAATAACCAATATCACAGTTACCTTAGAATAAAATATCACCGACAAAAAACGACAATCACACAAATAGTCTACATGCCACATCGACAGATCTGTTATTCAGAATTCCATCGTAAATAGATCCTTTCCTTTTAAAATCATATGAAAACCAATGCAATCAAAGAATTTATAGTGACACATCGAAAAATACTCAATCACAGAACAAATAATATTAGTAATAATTCTACAAAAAAAGAAAAGATTTCCAATATTTCATGTTTGAACTCAAATTTATAATAAAAAAAAATTAAAACAACTATAACATCAACGTATCATGTTACACAGAGTTTTCTTTGCTTAGGAATAGTTTTTAATGTAACCAATATTTTGCATATTAATTTGTATTGAAACAAATCATACACATATACTAATTTTCACACAATACAAAAGCAAATTAGATTTTTTTCATATAAGTTTATGTCAATTAATTACAAAAAAATATATTTTGCAATATGGCTTATTTTATAAACAATAGTTCAAGAAAGGAAAGTAACATATTTACTATGAAAATATCAAATATTACTAAGAAAAACTGTGCAACAAGAGTTTTGTAATGCGTGGGATTATGTGAGGGAAACTAATTTTCGTAAAGGATTAGCCGAGAGCAAAATAATATCATTAAATAAGCATATTGTGTTAATGTCTACTATAAACATGATTCATTTCATATATATGTAATAAGCAGTTTTATTCATAAAAATAGAAATAAACTGCATGTTTTGCGATTTAAATTATCTTTTAACTTAAACTTTGTAAAAATATAAAACATGAATAAATTGTTATTGACGAAACCATTTTCACTTGAGTAGGTTTAAAGGAACAAATTCGATTGATTCTTTATAATATTAATCATCGTTTAACAACAAGCGAGTGTTTTGTATTTTCTTAAAACATTTGGAGTTATAAACTTCCATTGTACATAGTACAAAAGTGCACAAATTATATTCGATACAAATTCATTTTATGATATGAAAATGCTATCATAAAAACATCTTAGTTTCAAAGGTGACACCAATTTTAGACAATTAGATAGTCATGTATGAATCAAATCATTTTTTTTATATTTAGATTAAAGCATGCAAAATGGAACAATGAAATAAGTGAAATTTTAATATCAAAACAAATTCACGATAGATAGATAGATGTATGTATTTATGTGTAAAATAAAACATAATATATAAATCACACGAAAAAACGATAGATTTATATACCAGCCCGTTATTAGTCTTAATGTTATATCATGTTTGATAATATGAATAATTGAGCTCAATGTGTATGAAAATGTTAATGATAAAATCAAAATATAATCGAAATCATAAGAATCGTATACAAAATATTTTTTTGTATGAGCTTATTACTCATGAAGTCATATTTCGACTGAAAATAAGTATATTCAAAGAAAGAAGAAATATTAATTTATATTTAAAAAAGAAAATTCATATCACAGATTATCAGCATTTGGATGAATTCTAATAATTAATAATCACACCTGATGAAGAACATATGCGTATTCTAATTTTTCTTTTAAACAATCATTCGATTTCGTAAATTAAAAGAAAATTTAAGAAATATGTAAGACATTAGAGATACGTTTATATATAAATCCCATATATGTAAGTATACATTTGCATATTTTTTAATAAATTGATAATATAAATTATTTCGACAATATAAAACTTATCAATAATAATACTCTGTTATGTAAGTAAAATGTGATTTTAATAGAAGTTACATCGTTTTATTTATTTTTTACTCCATGAATTGTAAGTTTTTAGTAGAACTGAAATAAATGCTGATTACAGAAAAAATCTAAAAAAATGGCATATGCGTGACTATCATTTCAAAATTCAAAAAATACAAGCGTAAATATGTGTATATGAGATTTGAAGGGTACTCTTTTATTCTTTCTAAACAATGTGCACCAATGGACAAAAGTATATTTTTTTACACTGACAATACATCATGTGAAAATGAATTTATGTAGTCAGTCAATGAAATAATATCCAATTCATGTCATTCACACGAAAATATAAAAAAATCAGTCACAAATTCAGAATTGTCTTTTTCAATAAAATATGAAGTTATAATGAAATTTCGAACTGTGTAAAATATTTTTAGTTGGAAAAAGAGAAAATTCAAAAGCAATTTGTAAGTTAAATGAATGATTACATTACAAATGAGCATTCAATTCGTAATAACATTGTTTATTTACAATTATGGAGTAAAAAACGAAATAACCAAAAAGATTCCAATAACAATAGTTTTATGAGAACAAAAAAAAATAATAAGCAAATAAATTCGATGAATTGATATCAAGTTTCAACAAAGACAAGTACGTACCTAAATTTTTGACATGCACTGAAGGATAAAGATAGTTCTTAAATTAGAAACCTGAATATGGATTTATTTTCACAACCATAAATT
Source organism: Cheumatopsyche charites (assembly GCA_024721215.1). Taxonomy (NCBI): domain Eukaryota; kingdom Metazoa; phylum Arthropoda; class Insecta; order Trichoptera; family Hydropsychidae; genus Cheumatopsyche; species Cheumatopsyche charites. The sequence goes on from CM045576.1 coordinate 1,945,998, forward strand.
TGTATTCAATGTTTAATTATTGTTTTGAAATCGTCTACATTATATTCGATATACTAGTATATATTAGTTAAAAGTAATACTTACCGTATATCTTTTCACAAAACATTTAACATAATACAACGCAAGACATTAAAATTATGAAAAAATAAAACAAACTAAACGAATTTACCAAAAGACCAACTTATCATAAAGTAGTTAGATATACAAAAGGATAATAAACATGTATCGAAATAGGGCATTGTTAGTTCTTGAAAGAATGTTTATACAAAAAAAAAGGAATTCAACAAGCATTACCATATAAATACCAAAAAGCAATAGTGGAAATCTGTAATGAAATATATGTAGGTATATTGCTTTAAGATATTGATATGAAAAATAAAAATAATTGAATGAACAGTGCACAAGCTACTGTAGCTACATTTTTAAACGTACAAAAAACTCAATTTCGTAATACAGTATGTAATTATTTGTATAAAAATCTAAATCACAGATGTAAAAAATCGTTTCATAATTTATCCCCCCCTTCTCCCCGAACATGTATATTTGTCAAATTTTGACACATTACGAAAATTAAGTTCAAAAAGTAAAAATTCCACCATTTGACAAACAGAAAAATAATACAAATCTATCTGGATAACAAAATTACTGTAAAATAAGATTTCATATAAAAAGCCATCAATAAATCCTATCATATGAAAGATTGTTTTAGAATTTACAAAAGTTTACAATAGTCATACAAAACTGTGAAATCAAATATGTACAAAACTAATATATTTCATATAAATATTCAGAGGTATCCATCAAATATGAGTATATTTATTACAATGGTCTATTATAATTTAAACCAACGAATGACAGGCAAGCAATAATTTCACACGTGTATAATTTTGAATCAAAATTATGACTAGATTACAAACCATTGATAAAAAACTGGAATCCAAATAAATTCATGTCGATTTATACTTTCTTGTATACAAAAACGTGTATAATGAAAAGCTGCCAAGCAAATCATGCAGTTGCTTGGATATGAATTTTAATAAAAATACATTTCGTTTACACATAATAACTAAATATTGTGACGTATGATTAATTACATTGAATTGTGTTAATTGTTTATCGAATTAAGCGTAATAAAATTTTAAATATCACAGTTTCCTTTCATAAAAATACACTTAAAACATATGGAATAGTAATATAAAAAATATATCAAATTACTTACGTTTATAAAACAGCAGTCAACTACCCTGTGAATGTTTTCACAACGAAAAATATATTAGACACTTGATCGTCTTGTATATAATCGAAGCGAAGATGAATCTCAGTCAACCACATTTGCCCATGTAGCCATCCTAATATGCTTCATAATAAAAAATATAAAATATAGGAATACATTTCAAAGTCAAGATCAAGTTATTTCGGTTGATTCCTTTAAATTGTCAACATATCTTTTGAAAAAAAAAAAAAAAACATGAATATATGCTTTATCCCACATGCATTATGTTTCATCTAAAAGAATAACATACATGTTAACATAACAGAAATATTTAGAATTATATACAATTTGATTTAATTTGTGATTTTTTTACTTCAGAGTAAATGCATAAAAATCAATAGATATCTATAATTATATTCTTTAAGATAAAACATAGTTAAATGCATTGTTTACTAGACATTTGAATAAAAAATTGCCCATAAATGGATTAAGTTGAAGAGTAATTTGAAAATATGAACATTCCCATTAATAGATATTTTTTTAAGGAAAATTTGAAATGGACAGTATCACCATTTTAAAGTACAGTACGTACAATCATATAGAAAATTTGACAGCAGTATAGAATAATAAGTGAAAGATCGTCATTGAATGTATAAATGAGAATTAATGAATACAATTGAATAATTTTAACCAAATTGCAGAATACAACACAGTAAGTAGTTCATTTTGACAAATATTACGATAGTTTGGTTTAAATTACACATGCATATTGAAAACTGTGCACATTATGTTAAAAAACAACTTTTACAGCAAACATAATCAGATGAAAAACTTCCATTAAGTCGCATCCTACATGAAAATAAAAGCATTTCATCAAAGAACGCATAAGGGTGTAAATTATAAAGTTCATAATTTTTTTCCAATATATAGAACATTTGTATATAACATACATTCTTTGTAATATATTGTTTTAATTTAAGAAAAAAATAACGTAGAATCTATCCAGAAAACAACATAGAACCCCAAACATTTAAATAATTGAATCAAAATGAAACCTGAGTATATAATTTGAACTTTACCATAAGCCACTTAAAAAGATTATCATTACTTTTCAATTATGGTACATATTATGATTGACAATATTTAGGATTTACATTAAGATACAATAAGGAATGAAATAAAATTAACAAACATTTTAGAATGTTTTTTTTCTATCATAAATAATCAGCAAATGGAAAAGTTCATTATAGAAATTCATTAATAATATGAACATACTTAAGAAAACATTGAATATCAAGCAGGGAAAAAAATATATTATCATTTTTCACAAATATAAATAAAAATTTGGAACAGGACAGCCTAATAAAAAATGGTATAAGGTAAACGGTTTGAAACAAATAAAAAATAAATACAACAGTAAAATACAATGGATATTTTTATCAACATAAAATTTTACTTTCTAAATTCACAATATATAGTGTTACAATGTATTCTTCGTCAATTTTCTGCAATCTTCTCTTCTATTGATGAGCTGCATTGTGTTAATGTTGAAAATATGGTGAATGTTGATTTCACTATACTAACATAATACATAAACAATAATATTATTTTACATAGTATAATGCAACTATTCATTGAAATATTCATTATTTCAAGAGAAAACATATGTATTTGTAGATAAGATACTTCTAAACTCTATGAAATTCTTAATTTTATAAAAAAAATAAGTGTACATTTTATTTTATTGCATAAATATTGAGAGAAATGTAGTTATATATATTTTAACCCTTTGGCATTGGGTGAAATTGTAAAAAAAAAAGGCAGGGGATGGACAAAATAAAACTTTTTTTCTATCTAGAATTCGGATTTTCATAGATAAATCGTCGCAAAGGAGATGAACTGACAGGAAAAAGTTAAATAACTACATACGCTTATAAATCAATGACCAATACCAATAAACCAATCATTGAGCAATATAGAAGACACATTTAATTGTCATGCATATGTAATTAAAAAATTCTAATATCGAATTTCAAAACATTTGTTCACAATCTTTATAATATTTTTGTGACATTAATCAATTTCATTTTTAATAATATGGATGTGATCAGGAATATTGTGTCAACTTTAGATTAGATTTCACACAAAAAATCGAATTTCCATAAAAGCAAGAAATCAAAACAATCATTAAAAAACCAGAAGCAAACAGATTTTGATAAAATGCTATTTTTACATTTGTGAAACAATAATCAACAGAATCTCAATATGTAATCACATCGAGTTTCAAAATTTACAATAAAGTAAAGAAATAGCTGATATTAAGATGGTTACATTTGATATGTGATACAAATCAAAGCTACATTTCCAATTTATTATAAACATGTAATAACAAAATAAATACAAATTGGAATTACACATTTCAGCTTTATATGACAACTGTTAAGTTAGTTGTTTTAAGAATATATACAGTCATCCTTAGTTTAATGCGATTACTTTACATGGTTTTTTTCAACACACATGTGATATTTTTCTAAAAAAACGCATAGGCAAGAGCACTGTAATAAGATTTATCATGGCTATGCATTTTATCGAAAAAATATTGCACATATTGAAAAAAAGTTAAATGTTTAAAAAAAAAAAGTAAACGTATAAAATGCATTTAAGCAGGGGATGACTGTATATGTCTTTCAAATGTTTTGTTTCACATTTGGTTTACTTATTGGTTGTGCTTAAAATACAAACTGCACAATAATGAAAAAAAAGACACATTATTGGCATCAAAAAAGATGCAGTTGAATTTAAATAGTTGGAAGTAGAATTACAATATAGAGAATATTACTAGTTTATAATTAAAGATCAGGAAAAAAATCAATTACATATGACGACTAAATTTCAGAAAGTGCACAAGTGACCTTTTTTATCGAAATTAAGTACAGAAAATGGTTTGGTATCTTATATAGAACCATTTTCTGTACATAACTCAATATCGATAAAAAAGGTCACTTGTGCCCTTTGGGAAATTCAGTCGTCATATGTGAGTGGAGTTCGATGACAGTAATTATTTTTCATTGCTAATATTTTGATAAGAAATGATAAATTTTTCACAAAGTTTCATTTCGAAAAAAAAAAGTGTCAATGCTCATTTAATGTCATAGTGAATGATTTCAAATAGGAATTTTCTCATTCTAGGAATGTTAAAAAAAAAGTAATATTGAAATGTAAATATCCAAATATAATGAAAAAAAAAAAAGTGATTAGGTATTTATTTATAATCTATAACCAGTTATTACCAATCTTTGCATATCCTAAAGTGCATTTTGAAATATCAGTACAGCGGACAGGTGCCAGATACTTTTCGATAAATTCTCTGTAGTTCATAGTTAAGTTCATCGGTGAGTCAAAATCATTATTTTGATACTATCAAATTCATAAATATGTCGAACTCAAAAACGAATATAGAAATAACATAATAATTTTAGGTGTTAAAACAATTTAGTAGTCTAAAAAATGTATAAGAATTGAATAGTGGCTGGTGTGTAAAAACCTGTTTGCTGGCGCCAAAAATTCGGTCCCGGATACTGTGTTGGTAGTCACTGGTCTACACCAATAATTGAATAATAATTTACTGTTGAGAATGTTAGCCTTAATAAAAATGTTGAATTATCCAGAAACAGACATCAAAACTTTTCCTTATTTACTAATCAGAACTACTTCATTGAGAACAATTTCACTTATCTGAAAAATAGTTGATTGTTAAGATATAGACAATCTATTTCATGATAAGGAAAAATTGTGAAAAACTTTCCCACAATGAACGAGAAACATTGAGTACACTTTAACAACCTAATTAATGAATATTTTGACAATACTTCTTTAATATGTGAAAAAATATTTTGAAAGAAATTAGCGTAGTAAACACACATAGAAAATTTAGAAGACAGGATCCTTGATGTTTTCAGCTACTCTTGATCCATAAAGCCATATGCGGAGTAAAACTTTTGTCACAAAAAAAATACAATGCTTAGTTATTATATAGTCATAAACTAAATGTGTGTCAGTTTATGAGTCATATACAATATTTCAACTTAAAATTGTGAGTTTTATGAAAACAATAAATGTATAATTGAAAAAATTTCAATAAAAGAACAGAACTATTACCAAATATAACTATTACATGGAATTCTGACTGAAAAAAATTAAAATCACTAAGCAATTAATATGTGAAAAGATTTTCCACATTGAGCTTAAGTTTAGTATTAATAAAATAACTTGTCACTATGTAATAATACATTGTTGAAAAGGATTAGTACAGTTTCGAGTGGAAAACAAAAACTGTAATGACTTATAAAAAAAAAATTTGAATCAGAGTAGTATATTACTCAAATGCAATGATATTTGAGATGCATGACACCAGACATCACTTAAATGCAATAATATTTCAGATGCAAATCACTAATGCCTAGATCGGTGCTCCCTATCCCTATCCCTTTCAGCAGGAACCTCTCTTTCGCGTTCACGACCACTACCTCCACCTCGCTCCCTATATCGATCGTCATAATAACCACTGTTATTATTCCCTCCACCACCAGAAGCGACAGCTCCAGAACGAGATTTGGAAACCGAGTCAGTCACTGGTGCTGAATCTCCTCCGACTCCAGATTCGACGGGCGATTTGCGAGGTCTATGAAAGAAATTAATATAGTTTTGAATGACTAGAAATAATAGTGGAATTATTTACAGAACATGTTAAACACAAACCTCTCCTCACGACTATGTGCTCTGTAATGATCAGCACGGTCACCGCGAGAACGAGATCGTTCTCTCTCACGTTCGCGATATCCATCTCGGTAATAACTGAAACGTTAAAATTTTTTTTTAAATCATTTTGACACAAAAAATAATATGTCTCATATATAACTGTAACATTCTTCATTTGGATCTGGATTTCCATACTAAATAAAAAAGAAAGTTCAAAACTAAAACACTTCACAGAAAAAATGACCTTTTTGAAATTTACAATTAAAGTAAATAAGAAAAGTGATTTAACTACTCACGCATCTCTTTCACGTTCTCTATCTCGATCTCTGGAACGTTCGCGATATCTATCGAACAATATCAATCAATGAAGAAAGAGTATTTGTTGTAAAAAGATTTTAAATTTAAAGCTATTCCAGGTTTTACAGTTACCAAAGTTATCAATCAATTGAGACAAAATAGAAATAAAAATTGAAAATATACACACCGTTCGCGGTCCTCTCTGTCTCTTTCACGACTGCGATCCCTGTAGCGTGATGAAGAACGTTCTCTTCGAGCAGTTCGGCGATGAACTCTGTCACGAGAACGAGATCTATCTCGTCTAGATGATGAACCATAGCTTTTTGTTTCAACGCCTAATAATGTATCTTGTAATGAAGATATCAATATTTTGCAACGATCATCATTAGCAACCTGAAATCATAAAACTTATATTAATTTAGAACGGGTATTATTTGACTCAAATTAAGAAAATAATTTGCTAACCTTGCTTTGTTTGATGAGAGATATAGCTGTGACTAAAGTTTCAATAGCACTAGCATATTCTCCAGCAGCAGCATCAGAAACGGCTCTTGCTATTGCACTGCTAGAAACAGTTCGATTTCTCCCCATCACTTCTTCAAACTCTTGATCACTCATTAAGGGATTGGGGGCCAAAGGAGCTTCAACTCTGCCATCATATGATCCCTACGAGAATTATTTAAAAATAACACTAACTATATCTTTAATTATAATGTACATTTCGAAAAAATATTATTACAGGAGGACGTTGATATGGTTGAGGTCGATGAGAATATTGCTGTGCTGGGGGAGGTCCTAACTGTGCAGTTTGCGGCGGAGCCTGTGGTGGAGGAGGACCTGTAGGGCCTGCTGCAGCTGCTGGGAAGAAAGCCGGATTTACATGTGGTGCAGGTTGTCCCGGTGCTCCAATGCCAACACCTATTATCAAAAAGTATGATATTAAGATGAAACAAATATATAATTAATATTTAAATAACATGTGATGATATTGAATATTAAATGACCTGGAGGAACATGTTGAGGTGGTGGTCCTCTAGGCGGTCCTTGGGGTTGCATATGTTGAGGTGGAGGACCTCCAGCAGATCCGAAATGATGAGGGGGCTGTTGCATTGGTGGACCTCGAGGTGCACCCCATTCTCCGGGTCTGGCTGATCTAGGATCGCCTGGTCTGCCAGCATTAGGACCACCTTGGAACTGATAACATAAATACAATAATATAGATTATTTCATTATCACTAACATATTACCAAAATTATAATTCAGAACTTACGTAAGGTGGTGGTTGGGGATGGTGAGGATGGTGATGCTGATCGGGTGGTCGTTGAACAGGTGGGGCAGGACCAGGAGGTCGAGATCCTGGAGGGGGACCTCCTGGTCGTGCTCCCATATTATTTTGTCCCCATTGTTGTGAAGGATGTTGGAAACGTGGTGCACCGGATACAGGACCACCTGGACCACCCGGATGCATTGGTGGACCCTAAAGTACCATAATTGATGAATACATATATATTTATATTTTTTTTGTGATTTTATCTTTTTATTTTAATTGATTCTTACTTGCATGGGAAGTCCTCTTTGACCTTGATGATGATGCGGTGGTGGTGGAGGACCCCGCATATTTTGTTGAAGATTAGGAGGCATCATCATACGTTGTCCGCCTCCACCCATATTTGCTCCGCCGGGGCCCATTCCACCTCCTGGACCCATATTTCCACCAGGTCCCATATTATTTCCCGGTCCCATGTTTCCACCAGGGCCCATTCCACCTCCGGGACCCATGCCTCCTCCTGGCCCCATTCCAGGCCCCATATTGTTGTTGGGACCCATTCCTCCTCCGGGTCCCATTCCACCTCCGGGACCCATTCCTCCACCGGGGCCCATGCCTCCATTATTAGGTCCGAAAAAGTGATCTGAAACGGTAATTGTTCAATAAGATTGATTTAGTATAATTAATTAAAAATAAAATACAAAGCTTAAAAAAAATAAGAAGAAACATACCTCCGGGATGATGAGGTCCTTGAGGACCATTGTGAGAACCGCGCTGCCCTTGGTTGTTCGGACCCGGTGGAGCTGGTCTTGTTTTAGATTGACTTTCAAACTGATTTAAAGCCTTAAAAAAAAAGATTATTGTGTACTTAGAAAATGCTTTAATATTTAAAAAAAATATATATCTTACTTGTTTTGAAGGTAGTGTGACAACTAAGTTCTGACCGTGTAATTCTTTTTTTGGCAATCTCTCCAGACACATTCTCATCGATTGTTCAGATCCTAATGATATAACGCAAAACCCTTTAGATTGACCGTTGGCACGATTTTCGAAAAATTTTACATCAGCAAAATCATTAATTCCTAAATCTGCCACAGCATTAGCTATATCTTGATCTGTCGTCCACTATGAAAGTAATATTTGACATTTATATTTAAAATAAAAATAAATAACAGAATTACTTTTTCTCATATTTACCCAAGTCAAATTTCCAACATACAATTGATGACGTCTTCCTACATGTCCGTGATGGACATGATTACTCGTATTCGTATTAGTATAATTACTTCCTCCGTTGGTTTCTCCTGGGGTGTGATGTTGGGGTGTCGGTTGATGCTCTGGCAAATCTCGTTCATCACTTTTGCTCTGTGGAGCCGCTAACACATCGTCATATAAGTCCACATTTTCTGCACCGAATTCATCCTGAAATAAAAAAAAGTATTATATTTAAGAAAAATCTATGTATTTAAAAGAAATAAGACTATTTATTTTAAATTTAAAAAATTAAATATTCAAAATTAACATAATACTAAAATATCAATTACATACTATGTGTGCAGTCATATATCGAGATTTCATCGCATTGAAAAATTAAATTAAAAACCCCTTATCGATATAATCAGATTTATATTAAGTTAGGGTGGAAATTATTCAAGGTTAGAATAATAATATTTTTATGATCAAAAACGATTGAACGTTTTATTTTCAAGATAGATTCGCAAAAGTGGCTGATATAATGCTAGAACTTTTCAGGACAATTGAATTCATGTAAATTAATGTCGGAGTTTTTTCCTAGATAAAATTGGTCCAGTTCAGAAATCTAACCAGATTTTATTACTGTGATAGTTCAATGCATGTTCAAAATCTAACAAAATTTCATTTTCAAACTATTAAAGGGGGGCCACGTCCATAATCCGTACCGTTCTGCACGGCGGTGGAAGCCCGTTTTATGGTCAACTCGTATTGCGAGCAAACCGAAAGGTACAGAAACTGATGAGCCTATAAGGCCATCTTTTCTTTTCTGATAGAGAGGTTGTATCTTGTTTATCAGTTTCTGTACCGTTCGGTTTGCTTACAATGCGAAAGCCGCATAATACTTATAACAACAGACTATTACACAAGACTAGACCACACTAGGGGCTTAGTTTTGATAAAGGATTTCAACACGGCTAGCTATCGAACCGTCGAAGGTGAGAACTACCGGCTACCGAAAATTTCCTATCGTTTCATTTTTTGGACAGAATTAAAAAAAAAAACAGTTTTATTTTCTAGAAAATACAGCACCACTGATAATCGACGGAAACCCGAAATAGGTCCGGCGCATACGATATGTAAACACACACATACACTCAAATATTCACGGAAGCGAAAACGAGTCGCCGATTGATAGCCCAACGACGTACATAACCCGAGGGGCGTCAGACGATCGCGAAATATCGATCGACATTTTATCCGACGGTGAAAAGGGGGCGAAAGGGCGAAGTATCGCGAAGAAAAAAGGAGTTCGGCTCGCGAATGGCGGCCATGAGGGGGGCGCTGCGGACGCCCGCTTTCGATCGAAGAGTTCGCTATGTAAACGGAAACGGAAACAATTGTCGGCTCACCTGGGCGAAGTCCGTTTCGATGTCGTCGGCGTAGAGGTCGATGTCGACCCCGTCGCCCATTTTGCGATTGTCGAAGATCGACGGACGCAGGACGCACGCTTCGCCAAAGACGCAGACGCCGCGCCGACCGCGAGTCAGCCGAGCGACTCGCCGGCACGGTCTAAACGCATCTCATCGCGGCCACGTCCCGTTTTTATTATTATTCAATCATATGGAACGGGGAGATTCAGGACGCTTTTCGACTTTGACAAGCTCTTTGAATTTTCAGGATCGAAACTGAATTTTGTTTATGGGTCTTGTTGCGCTCTACGAACTCACGTTAATAATTATCTCGTGAACGAAAGACGATGATTATTAAAAACGTAACGACCCATATTCACGTCATGAGTCGGGACGAATATTGTTTTTCGTGACTTTTTCTATTAAGGTTATTATTAAGGTTAAAAACGATCGGAAATTTCGAGGAGTATGTAAAAACACAGTTTTGAATAAAATTGCAATTTATCAATTGCTGACCTGCGGCACACTCGCCGTTACAAACTAACCGCTCGCATTTCATTCGGGTATTCAATCTAGCGTTCTCCTTTCGCACTTTTGGAACTATTTTGACATCTAGAGAGACGCCTCTGCCTATGGATGCTTCGTCCATACTATACTCACAATGTGGTGTTGTGGAAACGAAAATCTTGATCTAGACGAAGGATTTAGTTTAAAAACATAATAAACGATGCCTGATCAATTTATTTTTAATTATGACCTCTCAACTTTTTCATTATTTTTTCGATACGTATTTAGAAATAAATATATATAAATAAATAAATATTATAGAGGGCATCAATTGTTAATACATATGTAACTTCAAAAAATTAAACAAATTAAGCAATCTCACATATTTTGGCTATATCATACACATATCTCGATTTGAATTAATTTAAGCACATTTTATCATATAAATATTAATATCTTACACCAAAATACATTGCAAGTTCGCTTAATTTATTTAATTTTAACCAAATCAATCTGACGAAGTTACCTATAGCTAATTACATATGAATATGCACATATAAAATATAAAACATTGGCCAAGGGTTAAAAAAAATGCGGAACGTCCCATTTTGGAAACAGGATCATCCTAAATTAATCGGAACACAACCCTTATTTTGAACGAATTGCAAAGTATATAAACGAAAAAAAAAATGCATTATGCAACCGGATAAGATCCATTCACCGTTGTTTCGACAATTTGCATTCGGAATCAGATCAGTGTTCAACATTCTCTGGATGATCTTACAATACCTTTTCGCGAATTCCCTTCCACGACACGTCCTCGATGACCCGGTTCCTACGCTCCGCGTTGATGGCCGGCCAACGACACATTTCGGCCGCTTCGGAAAACGGCGGGAAAATGCCGCGATTCGAATGCGTTCATCGTTTAGCATCTTGTCGCCCGATCTCGGCAAAGCACTAAATCTTGCAGCTTCTTCGTATTTTCTTCGCGGTTTCGTCAAATCATCGCTATTGTTTATTTTGATCGTGCAGTTCGTATGCGGTTCGCGTTCGCGAATACGTAGAAAAGAATGCGATAAATGTGCTTTTAGAGACTTTTATTTATGTCTTCTTATCGATGCTGAACGATCTTCTTGAAATGACAAAATAATGCGAAAAATATCTTCAATTGTTCGATTATTTCGCCATTGATTCAATAAGTTACTTAACCTTTTCTTACATTTAGAATTTGACAGCGTTATTGCTAATTATCAATTACAATTGAAAGATTGAGGCATGGGCTCAATTTTTCAATCGTCTATTAAGTCATTTAGCATCATGTTAACATTTCTTTCACATAGAATTTGACAGCTGCTTTCAAAAGGTGATTTTCTTTTACTTAAATCTCTATCATAATTTATTGTAAACACACATGCGAAATGTCAATTCCTCTGATGTATATAAAGTTTTTCTTTTTCAATTTAATAATGAACCATACATTCGAGTATTAATTTGCAAAGTAACAATTAACAATATCAAGATTGTTGAAACCATGACCTTTTCCAATTCTTCAATGACTTTGATTATCTCACGTATCGAATCTTGCTGTCTGAACGTTTATTCACACTATAATTATTTTTTTTGCTGAAATTGAACAGACTTGTATGTTTATGACCACCTTTCGACATCCAACGGTAAAAATCCTAGGGATAATTCGTTTTCGCAATAATGACCGAATAGAACGTACATTCGATACGAGAAGAATTCAAATTAGGCGGGATAAACCAGCGGCTCTATTAAAGTCCAATCAAACTTTTCGATTTGAATCATAAAATCAAATTCTTTCAGACATTCCGAATGCATAAAACATGCACCGCGTGCTATTTAAAGAAATTTGACTGTTTCTAGGAATTCGATTGTCGAAGCAAGGATTTGATTCCCACACCCTCTTTTTACGTGTCGACAGTTGGGGTCCGTTTTTCTAAACGTTTTGTATGAATACAAATGGCACGATTCTTATCCGATTCCAAACTATATTTTTTTCAAGCCCAATGTGACGAAATCGTTTCATTAGACATTCTCGATCCATAGAACTTGTCAGACGTGAATCAATCTGAATTATTTGGAAGATAGTTGGGACGATTCGCCGTTATGTTTATGTAGTAAATCAACGATATGTCGTATGCGAATTTTTTTCATTTTACTTTATATAAAAAATAACTTCTGATCATTAAAAAATATTTAACTGTGCTTAAACCCTTCTCGAATCTTTTTCCATTTTATTTAAGTCATATCAATATATTGTACAAAAAGGATTATTGCATTGATTCCTAAATAGGAATAAGATATGAGCGCTTTAAAACATTCTTAAAACATAAATACGGAAACTTTCATATCAATACATTATACAAAGACATCCATCTCTTTCAGAATATACGATATAATAAAGTTTAACATTCTTTAAATTATTCTAAAAATACAGCAAGATAAAACTTTCATATAAAATTCCATTTAAACACATTGTACGAATATGACTATCGCACTCATTGTCAATAATACAGAGACGATAAAAACAAGAAACGTACACTTATACAATACAAAACTGTAAGTAGATAATATAATAGATGCAACGAGACAAAAGCTTTTCGATTCCATCAAAGAATAATCATATCTTCGAGTATTTATTAGTTTCAAACGATTTCTTCGACCACCAACGAAATCTGCCATAGAACGAAGCGCATTTAACGGACGGGTTGGCGGGTTTTCCTTCGTAACTATGCCAAAAGTCAACCGCAACAGTATTCAAAATGCATTTATATGGGTCTTGCACAAAAAACAACCTGGGTGCATCCAAGTTCATGCAAATACAAGGTCGCAACTGCAGTTATATCACCGGAATAGCGAATAAGGCTATCGTGTACAATGAAGATGTCTCGTATCGGACATGTCTCATTGTCTTGTCGATGATGATTGAATTAATTCCACAATCGAAATCGATAAAGATTATTTCTTCGCCATTGGAAATGCACTTTTCTGTCGTATGCAAGGACGCACGGAATCTGTACGTGATCATAATTTGCATATCGATGATTGAGTCGTTCAGTGTATTAAGTGATTAATTCCACTTTTTGAAGAAAAATTAAAGTTTTAAATATAGATTTACTTAGTAGTTATTACTTTTGAGTGTGAAATACATTTCCAGGATGATGAAAATCAATAAAATTGAACTAAAAGAATTGTATGGTTGCATTTATTGAATTCAACTTTGGTCGAATAATAAATAATTTATTTAAGTGGCCATTTTAATCGATTCAGTTCTCTAATATGAACTGACTACAAGTGTAGATAAACGAGAATATGTTTATAATTTCGGATAAATGTATTAATGAAGAAAACTTTGAGAAATGAATCAAATATTCTTTCGGCTTTTTGTTTTGTGGAATTAATAACGAACGTCTCAATTCAAGATTCTGATGTTAAATAAAATAAAGTCAGGGTGAAAATATTTCGATCACGATCTACCATATATCATATGTTGAAATCTGAAACTTTTCTCTGTTAAATGTAGAAGATTTCGGTGAAAGCTTGTTTTCGCCGAGCGAATGATCGAAAGATGTGTGCTCAGCATAGTTATCATATATGATATATAAAAAAAAATCTATCCCACATTCTTCTTTGTCGACTAGTCAACGAACCCATTCATTGGTATTCTGCATAAGATGGCAAAGTGATGTCAGGAATACACTCGTTTTAGATGTTCAAACTCCTCAGCTTATCTCGAAGATGGTGTCTTCTCCATCTAAGAACGGAGAGAATTGTTCTCGATCAATTTTCAGGGATAGTGTCACTTGTTGAAATTGAAAATTTTGTGATTTTTTTTCAGGATTTCAAAAATCAAATATTCTTGAGTGATGTAGAGTAGATATTTGTGCCAGTTTCGGGGATTATCGGAAATTACATCAATGGAGAGTTCAACGCATCATTGTAACGTTAAATAACAGTCCTTAAATGTTGATGCCAGGATTTTTTTTGATTCCAATTGAAATTCATCTTCTGTTTCGCGGGCCATCCATTGTAGATCGTGTCCGTTATCTTTTGTTTCAGGTGTGCTAAAAAACAATAAGAGTACAGTGCCAAAAAAGGATCGATTTTTTCTAATTTTGTTTGAAAAAGTAATCGATGTATCACCGTTTTCAATATTCAAGTATATGGTAAAAAATTGCGAAATAAGACAATGCTGCATTTTGTCTATAAATGAGCATTTGAAATATAACACGTTGCAAATGTTAAAATGAAGTGCATTATAATCAGAATCGAATTGTGATTCATCAGACTGATGACTTGAAAAATTATTTGTAATAGACATATTTCAAATCGAACATTATTTCTAAAATATATTTTTTTCAAATTGAACTTTCGATATGAAGATTTCACGCACCGATGGTTGCGAACTTGCGATTGATCCTTCTTCATATAAATAGGAAACATTTCGGTTTTTGCACAATCTCAATTTTGCAATCGCAGGAGCAAGAAGTCCTTTGTTCTTCGAAATTTTGTGCATTTCACGTATAATTTCTCGAAAAGATTTTAAGAAAAAAACAAAAATGAATATCGGTTTAGGATTCGCGTGTGCTTTAATATTGGTTGTGTTACCATCATCAGAAGCTTTAGAAGATGTTGGAAAAATCATGAGGGTGAGTGAGTTTATTTTTGTGAAATTGTACTCTGTGCAGAATTTAATTAAAACATTTTTTTCGAAGATGCTCGCAAACGAATCTGAACCAGAATCAAATTCATTAAATTTACCTGATGGTGCATCATCGATCAGGGGAAATATTACAGATAATTTCAGGTATGTGGATATATGTGAGTAATTGAAAAAAAAATCATTTTAAAACTGATCTGGTTCTTGTCTCTTAGTTGCGAAGATCGATCTTATGGTTATTATGCGGATATTGATAATGATTGCCAAATATTTCATGTTTGTGTGCCTTTAGAATCGAAAGGTAAAAGAAAAAGCCGAACGCTTAAATATAGCTTCATTTGTCCGGAAAAAACACGTTTTGATCAGGTATTATTTGTATTTTCGATAAAATTTCAATTTTATATTTTTTATAAACATTTTCTGTATGTTCAGCAAACTTTAGTTTGTGCAGAGGAAAGCTATGTCGACATGATGGATTGTCAAGAATCGGAACAACATTATGATGTCAATGATGGTTTTGGAGGAAAAGAACCTGAAGAAGACATGTCTGAAACTGAAATGTCAAACGATAATATGACAAACGACAAAGCTATGGAAAATTCAGATAATAACAGAAGGAAAAAGCCACAAATGGCCGTAGTCGGAATGAAAAATCCCAACTCGCAGAAGAAAAAGAACGATCGAAGAAAATCTGAAGAATGATGTTTCTTTAGTATTCATTTTAAATTAATTGTTTAGTTTTACGGATCACACTTGCCTTTGATCATTTAACTTTTAAACGCTTTTGATTTTTATTTGCAAGCTTGAATTTAACACTTAATTGAACAGTTATGAATTTTATGTTCGGAAACATGTGTGCATATGAATTATTTCAATATTTAATACTGATTTGTATTTTATTTCAGTATTTTTTTACAACTAAGTCAAAAATGTTTATAAATAAAAGGAACAATACAGATAAACATATTTATTATTTATAATATTTATTTTTCGATATAGTACATATTATGAATCAACAAATAAATTAAATTGGTTTAAAAATATATTACACTTAAATTGGTTTTTATACACATTTTTTCATTTAAGGATAAAATTGAAAACCCTCAAGCAGGATAAAATAATTAAATATTTTGCATTACGATGCTTTTTCAAGTATAATAATGGGCTGACTGTGTTTCTCGAAAGTATGCGAGTGCGTATTTCGAAAAAATTCCAAAAATGAAGCATATTATAAGAAGCACATATGCCGCACCGAAAACCATCAATAAACAGGGTAAACCAATTTGTTTCATTACAGGATACACCCATTCTCCGGTATGATATTTCACTGCAACAATACTGGAAAAATAAAACGTACACAAAAGTCAAAATCAAAATCGAAGGGTGAACTTATGAATATGAAGTGGTAATTACGTTAGAATATAAAATACGTAAAGTGCAGATAAAACGCCCGTGTTTGGGTCGTGTTGGATTTTAGTTTCGTTGATGACACATAGCGATTCCATAAAAACATATAAGACTACGCTCAAATGCACTGCTATGTTCAATTTTCGTGGTACAACGGTGTCCCATTCTTCGGGCATAACTGATTCTCGATTTATAAAGAAAGCCATCCAAAAAACAGCGGAGACGAACTGAAAAAAATAAAATAGAATCAATCCATTTCAATAAAAAAATTTAATATAAATGTTTATAATAATCACAATAGTCAAAGGAAACACTAGACTCCAGAAGAATTTATGCCTAAAAAGTTTCCATCCTTCGATTAGTTGTTCGTTGACATTCATTAATTTGTTATTTTTTATAATATCTAAGATATCGATCAGCAACGATACTATCATGTAAATTATTTGAAATCCCTGAAAAAAAATCAATATATCACAATATACTCGATTAAATATTTTTTTCAATTCAATTTACCATGTTCCACGAAGTCAAAAAGAAGTATTTAAAGTCATTGATGTGATGTGTTGTTTTCCCTTTGGAAAAATCGATGCGCTCCACTAAGAACCAAACGCCTATGTGTTGAAATATCACAAAAAGATGAAACACTGTCGTCAAGAATAAATAGATATTCACCTGAAATTTTGATAATATTAAAACCTGTGATATTGAATATATTATATATGTATTTACAGATTATAAAATATGAAACTTACGAATTTCACGTACAAATCTTGATTCATCGTACAAGTTTTGAATGCACTTTTACAGAAATGAAAAAGTACGTGTTGTCTTATCGAAGACCGGCAGAAGAATATTTTATTACCCGGTGCACTTTCTTAGTAACGAATCGTGTGTCGAAATCGTTCGATTTTGCATACGATACAGTTCTATTGTTCAAATTAAATTGAAATTTGCATTTGACAACAAATTACTTATTCATTCGATATTTTTGATTCTTCCGTGTCTTTCATGTATGATTATTATTTTTAGGTTTCTCATTTATTTTTTTAAGATTAAAATAAATTTTTGAATCATATTCATATTTTTTTATATGATTATTTTGATAGAATAACAATTGTATTTCAGTAATTAAGAGATGTGAGCCCCAAATTAAATGAATTATAAAGAATATTAAGATTTTCAATCTAAATAAAATACAATCACACATTGATTTATTAATTTTATTTTTTTCGAAAATGTATATCATACATAAAATTAAAAATAAAGTAATTAAATAAATTTACATACATACACTTAAATCTGTACACTTACATCACTATTTGACGCGATTGCTTCACTCACTTTCGACTCGAACGAGTTGACGAACTCGTCATACAATTTTATTATTCATATTCTTAAAAAAAATATATTCTTATTATATTTCAGTTGCATCGGCAATTTCGAAACATCAAAGCATTTGACATTGCACAAATTGCAATTAGTATATTCTAAGAATCAACTTGCAGTGTATGCGAATCGTTACTCATTAGAAAAAAAATATATTTACAATCAAATTTGCATCGAAAATACTAGTTAAAAAAATTTCATTTAAATTTAAATGCACTTTAGTCTTACGAACGTATTCTTGATGTCAATTAAAATTTGTTAATCGTTCGATCTGTCGCAGTTTAACATTTTCCCCAAATTGTTAAGAGTCTTCAATTATACATGAGTCTGTAAAAAATAAAATTCGGGTTAGATCGAATTGTTGATTCAAGAGTGAGAGAAAAGGGCGTGAAGCAATCGTTGTTAATGCCGGTATTTCAATCGTCTGTTAAACTACTTAACAGCGTATTTTTAGCCTATATAATTTGACAGATGTTATCGCTGACTAGTTGCTAACATACAATTGAAAGATCGGGCCTGAATGAATTTTGTGGTAGGCTTTACAAACGACCTCACGCATAGTCTCCGAGGTCTACTTGCCTGTAAGCCACATGGCTGGGTCTCAAACCCGAGTTGGTCTCATCTGCTGAATATCCAGATGAATATCTTGGATGTTGGATATAGAAGGACTGGGGTGTCCTTACACTTATAACATGAGGCCCTCCTATCAGCTCTGAAGCCGAAGCAACGCTATCAGAAGCTTGTTCGTTTTTCACGTATCCGTTGCCTGCGAATCTTTGGCTGTTTTCAAACTTTCCCTGTACAGGTCTAGATTGCTGTTGATAGTTTGAATAACCATTCGATTGTTGATCTTGGTTGTATCCGTTCCTGAATCTGGCGAAGGTATAATCCCTCTCTACAGGTACGATGAAAGGACTGGGAAAGTTTCTGACAGGAGTCAAATTGGAGATGGTAGGGTTCAGAGCATCGTTGAGGGTCACATCATAATCGTTTTCAGTTGGGTCGGCTAAGTTGTGCTTGATGGATATGTTCTCTGGTATCTTGGGGGTGAAGGGTCTGTTGGTGGGCTTGTAGGGTTCTGATATTTGTGGAGATGGTTTGAAGGTTTGGAGGCGGTCGGGGGCTTTTGAATAGTCGCTGCTCAAGTATCTGGTTGGTTGGGCGACTCCCCCGTTCTTAAAATTCTGGTCATATGTGATTTTGATTTTTTCCTGTGGTCTGAAATCTTCTACGCTCGAGGAGTACTCTTTGCTGCTTTCTTTCTCATACTTTTGTGAATTTAAAAATGGGCGCCTCTTTTCCTCTATTGGTTTAGGAATAGGTTTTTGAGTGTACGAATACTGTCTGAAATTTTGTTTTTCAGCACTAGTAGAGGCTATCGTCGGAAAAACCTTCTTTTCGCTTTGCTGGGATGAATGGTTTTTTTCAGCAGACTCTTGTGAACTACCTCCATTATAATAAGATTTGTCATCTTTTGAATCATAATCAGTTTCATAGGAGTAATCCGCATGAATTATATTTTCGGTAGTGGTAGAAGTTGTGGTTGTTGTTGTAGAAGTAGTTGTACTAGCGGTTTTGTTGAAATTTTTACCACCCAATGGCTGAAGACCTCTAGGCAAATATGGGCTTCCACCCCTGGACGGTAAGAAGGGACGTTTTACGACTCTGACGTATGGATGTGGTTTTACTTCTGTTTTATCCGAACCACTCAAGTTAGCTTCACTGGTCGTAGTGGTAGTCGCTGGAGTTGTAGTGGGCTTATTTCTTTGAAAAAATGGTTTAATCGTTGTAACTTCTTTTTCAGTCTTTATAGGCAGTCTTTCAGTTTCTTCAAAATGGTCTCTATATCTATTCGATGGCTCTCTCGTTGAGTTCTCTCTTTCGTCTTTCTTGGTTTCCTTTCTTTGATTGCTCGAACTACGCTTCGGTTCCTCTTCATCGTAATAATACTCATCATCAGTCTTTGGAGGTCGTTTCCTCGAAGAATATCTGGTGCCTCCTCTTCCCGAATTCAGCTTTTTTGGACGAGGTTCATCTTCATCTTCATACGTATCATCTGAATAAGATTTGCGAGATTCGTGATATTCTGGTTTTCTCTGGTTGTAATTGCTTCCAGAGTTTCGTTTTGAATTTTCTGATTCAGAAGGCAATCTAGTTCTTTCAATGCTTGGCTTCGGCCTTTCTTTTTCTACTTGTTCAAACCTTGGCCTCGTAGAAGATTTAGGAGCAGGAGGATTTCTCAACGATTCCGTTTCATAATCGTCATAATAATCTTCTTCGGTTGGTTTAACAGGTACTTTTGTCGACGGTGATGTCACGTATTTGTATTTATCTTTCTCATTGCTTGGTACAGGTCTAGCTATCTTCGGAGGTACTCTAGGTTGACTGTATATGGAACCTCCGTTTGGTTTGACAAGTCCACTAGCAGAAGGTCCTGTCGGTTCAGGCTTCTTTTCCTCTTCGTAATCGTCATAGTTAGAATCATCTTTGATGGGCCTTCGCTCATTCCCGGACCTTTGTTCGTCTCTTAATGGTCTCTCATCTCTATGTGGTCTATTGTCTCTCAGTGGTCTTTCGTCACGAAAGGGCCTCTCATCTTTGAACTCCGATTCTTCTTTTGAATCTCCATCTCTGCTCGGTCTGTCATCATCGTCTCTAAAAGGTCGTCTTCTACGATCATCTGAAAAACTTCTGCGATCATCATCATATGTTCTTCTATCATGATCAGAGCTTCCACGTTTCTCATCATTTGGCCTGGTCTTTTTATTTCTTTCGTATGGTCTATCATCTTCTGTTCGCTCTCTTTCTCTATCTTCTGTAGGTCTTCTTCCAGGTTTTCTCGGTCTGTCATAGCTTCTTCTATCCTCATAATCTTCATCATATCTGGTACGACCTTCTTGGCGTCTATCAAATCTGAAATATTATTTTATATACGTATAGATATTAATCATAATTTGACAACATCATTATATGAATTTATTTCACATACCTATCATCTTCATAATCATCATAAGCTGGTCTTCTTTGAGATGGACGCGGTCTCTTTCTTCTAGCTGGTTGTTGGTTTCTACCTTCATTGTACGGTCTTCTCCTAAAATATCAACATTTTTATAAATAATTGTAGAAGAATAGCCAATTTAGCTGCGAAAATTTTCAAAAATGTAGAAATTTATAATTCCACCTGTCGTCATCATAGTAATCATCTTCATCCCTAGCGGTTGGATAATAGTCATCATCATAAAAATCGTACTGTGGACGTCGTCTTCTTGAAGGTCGTCGTCTATTTCCTGGTCTTGGTCTTTGTTGAGGAGGTGGAGGTGGTGGAGTTGTAGTCGTTGTTCTAGTTGTAGTAGGTGGAGCTACAGTGGAACTTGTAGTAGCTTTATACAAAGCTTCATTTCTGAAAATTACAATCAATAAATTAACTAATTGCAGTTAAAATTTAACGAAATTAAAAAAATGGATATGATTCGATTATAAAACATTTTTTGACACTAATGTTCGTGATTGATATTTTTTAACATTCGTTACCAACCCGGTCTTATGCGAATTCTTTTTCTTGGACTTGAACATACGAAATTTAAACGAACTCATTGTCGAAGTTTGTTCAGCAGACGATTCTTGTTCTATACTATCATCGTTAGGTGGTGCAAAAAAATTCATATCGTTTTTTACTATTTTAGGTTTTGAAGGTTTCCGTTTTTTATTGTTTGAGCTTGAAGTAAAAACCGAATCCGATTTAATTATTTTCGCACCCGACGAGAAGAATTTCGGTTTTACGAACGTCCAATCGATCTTTTCAGTATCATTCGGTTGAATGTAGAGAGCATCGTTTCTGCAAATACACAGGAACATCAAACTAGTCTGAAACTAGGATGATCCACTCTAATGATCAATCTACTTTTCATGATCTATTTTCTAAAACGAGAAACTACAATCGAAAATGACTAATAGCGCATCAAGATTTCATTCTCGAACGAAACCGCTAAACGATGCGTTATCTACACGTGAACAACTAAACGTATAATTAAGATGAAAGTGTGTATAAAAACAGCATTACTCGTACTGATGAATTGGACTAATTGATACGTGAATTATTGCGACAAGTGCTTTACGTAATGGACGTGTGCACAAAAATTGCACACAGAATCGTGACGCCTTACTTCTTATTCGACGTTTTGCGTCTCGTCGATCGTGATTGTTATCTCGAGGGGAACGATATCAAAATGTCGTTTTACCTGTTGAAATATTTCGGCGAATTTACACAATCGACTTCAGAGACGAAATGGCAAATGAACGTCTTCTGGTCGAAAGCTGTGTAGTTGGCGCACAGGAAATCGTAACGAGTTCCATACAGACAATGATGATAGACCTGTAATAGAAATTCGAAAAAATATTTAAAATGCTCGGTAATTTATAAAAAAATATTAACTGCTGTTGTTTAAGACTTGTTATCTATTCGGAAAACAAAATAAATAATTCGAATTTGTGATGGTAGTATGTACATAAAGTCGATCCAATCTGTCACTAATATCCCTTACACTTCTTTGGTGTTCACATGTAATCGTTCACAATACTCTTTGATGGTTTGATTTAATTGAGCAACTGAGTACAGTAATTTATATATTTTTAACTGAAATAAATATTAATTTAAAATTCAAAGTGTAAAGTACAACATTATGCCCTTTATGGATTCAATTTTTCAATTATAAAAGGAAATTGTTAATTTTTCCTGATGAAACCTTCCCGAACGTTCATGCACAGTGACTAAAAATCTCTATCAAAATCTGACGAACGATTAAAGAATATATAAAGCATACATAAATTGATATACTGAGAAATAAACATTTATATTTATATATTTTATGATATAAAGATTTATTTTAATATACTCACTTGACATTTGTGTGGAACGCTCGCATAGAAACCATCGTGCAATCCATCACATTTGAAATCCATCTCTTCGGGTGGTGGAACAGTTTCGTAAAATGGATAACTGGACAAATTGTATCCATTCAATTCTCTAGGAAGGTTAGGATCATGGATATAGTCTATTTGTGGAATTCCAGTCAAATTAGACGATGGAGTCGTCGGTCCCGCTTCGGCTTCTCCATCGACAGCCTGTAAATAATTGAAAATATGAGCGAATGCTTACAATTATCGTTGATGGACACTCTAGTCATAATTGTAGATAAAAAATGAGTATTTCCATCGAGTGAAAGCGAATAGCGGGATGCGCTAGCGCATTAGTATTAATTATCAGTCAGAATCTACTTTCAATCAAACCAGTGATCACCGATGAAAACATCATGTAACTATCGTTAAAGTGGTTCAAGGTTGCTTTGTGATCGATCGATTAAGTTAAATAAAAAAAACATGATATAGAAGAAAAAATCTGTGGTATGAACAACGTGATTGATTTTCGATTCTAAGAATGTAAAAAATGAGAAATATGTACGTATATGCATTTTATTATAATAAATTAACAACATTTATATTTACATATTTGAGTTTTATCGAACTGTGTATAAAATTCAAATATCTGCATATGAATATTAATGTTAGATCAATAAAATTACAATGTAGCGGGAGATGAAAAGAAATTCCATAATATGTACGAAAATCTTCACAATGGAAAACATATTGTTATGAAACTTTCATAATTCTTGTGAACGATTTTATATAAATAGTGTATTTATGATAAAACAATTTTTCATAAGCAATATATTATTTATCAGAAACAATATAAAAAAATTACTTTACATGAAAACACGTGTATTTGAAATGATACATCTGATTCATGAGTATTGAATATTCGTTCAATATCAAAATATATCTATTCCCATCGATTTGCTAGAAACCCATTTCTACGAGAAACTCAAACTAATCAATTTAGAATTTTAATAAAATCGATCGAACCATGTAAAAGTTTCGATCGAGACCGTAAAAAATGGCGATTTCAAATTTTCGAACGATCAATCGTAGATTAAGCCGGATAAGCCATAGTAATGGCGATCGCTGGTCCGCGAAGCCAAGATAAAATCCGACACTTGCAATATTTTGATTTATTATTCTATCGAATTTCCATTTTTGGTACATTTAAGAGTCGTAAGAGCCGAGATAGAAACAGAGAAACACCTAGTTGTCGACCAACTGGCGCATGACCGTTCTGGTCAAACCGATGCACAAAAATCGACGCGGACACATGTCGGCGTTTAACGTGTTAAAAATTCGCTTATTGAAAAACGAAAAAAGCGCGAAACGCAGAACAGGTGTTCCGTCGATGAAAATGCGAGTAAAAGTTATTTTTACGTGATAATTCATTAATATAATTGTTATGGAAACTGGCTTACATCTTCCGAGTCCACTTCGCTCGCTTCGGTCGTTGTGGTCGTCGTTGTTTTGAAAATGAGAGATGTAGCTTTTACGGCTTCTGCTTTTGGATTTATCGTAAAAGCTATTGCGAGTACACCTGAAATCGAAGCGAAAAAAATAAATTACTCGTTTGACCTCTGCGATGAGCCAAAGACACGTTCTGTGTTGAAATAAGAGCGAAACGATGATAATGCTCAAGGCTGTGCATTCTTTATTTTGTTGAAGATGTTTGCCTCGTGCATTCGCAGAATCGGAAAATTTATCTTTATTTATGTTTTAAAAGAATTTTATTGAAAATACATACCTATGAATAGATGTACTAGCCACCTGTCCCTGGCCCTCTTCATTTTGTTATAGCCCCTATCTGAAAAACGAAAAAATAAAAATTATTATAAACATATAAAAAAAAGTACAGAATTAAAAACATTTAACGACTTGCACTGATGCAGTGCATCGTTTCGATCGACTCAATTTACAAAACGAAACGACCGTCGATTTTATACGATCCTGTATTAATAAAAGAAATCATTAACAATCGCAATAACTGATATAGTTGCGGAACTGTCATTTTCGTTTTGTCAGATAAGATGCAAAAACCAGTCGAAAACGACAAAACGATTCCGATACGGATACGTATTTTTTTTACGATTTTCCGGAAAACATTGGTTGGCGGCAAATTGACGTTGCACTTTAGAGAGCGTTCGTTGAACGGTGATAGATATTAATATATATACGTGGTGCATTCAGAAAGTCATAAGATATATATTTTCAAATAAAAACTACTCTTTTTAATCATTTGGCTATAACTTCGTCAGATTTTCTTAAAATCTGAAATACAATATTTCAATGTATTTCGGTTTAAAATCTTAATATTGAGATGATAAAAATTGTTTCAAATCAAAAATTTAGCCAACATATTCGATTTTCTATTCTGACAGTAATCATTGTCTCACAAGAAGTTATACGAAATTGAATATCCTGACTTCAATCATGCTTAAATCGGACGAATTTTCGATGCAGTGAAGCAGAGTATTTTACCATCTAACTTGAATAGTTTGAAATATTTGATGAAACGCAAAAATATAATATAGTTCATGAATTTCTGAACGCACGATGTATAATATGAAGCACTTTCACTGTCTCCCCGAACAAGTCGAAGATACGTTTTCGATGCCTTTGTTTCGGTGGTGTCGCGAAAAAACCGCGGAAAAAGGCCATTGTTCGCGACTAAACGCGGAGAAATGGCCGCCATTGGAGAAAATGGCCGCCGCGGAAAGTTGCGATTCCGTATTTCTCTAATGGCGTCCGGATTCGATTCGATCGATATATATGTTTAGAAAACATGATACGTTACGTTTGCATCCGAAGCGGTGATTAAGTCCGCTGTTATGGATGCGCTTTCGTATGCCGTTTTGCTTCTGCAGGTGAATAGATATGAGATCTGGCATATAATGTTCTTATTTACAATTAGTTTCAAATGCGTTTTCATATAGTAAAATTTTCATAAATATAAATAATCAGTGTATTTTTAGTTTTTAAATCTATAAAATGTGGTAACTTTGTATGTACTTGTCGATTTTATGAATGAGATTATACCTACACGATGCATATGTATCAACTTTACTCTTTTTTTAGACTGATCAATTGAGATTTCACATATCAAATTGAATGTATAATGAATTATTTCGATAATTAAATAATATAGAATTTAGAATTTGATTCGATTTATAGATTATTTTATTCGATTTCGTATTATATTGTACATGCTTCTAATAATTTTCGATTCATTTCGATTACACATTACTGTGAATTATATATTTCATCAAGAGACAAATACGTGACTTTAACCAAAGTATCAGCAAAAAATACAATGCAGTCAATTTCATATGTACAATTATTATAATTGTATTTTTTGCTACATTATATTTAATGCTTTGTTGTGCAGTTTACATACGATTTCATAAAAATTTCCGTTGAAAAAAAAAAACAATTTTCAAATCTTGTGAAAGAAACATTCGTCGGTTTTTTCATCCTGAGAACTCTGCACGTGAAATTATATTATTTTTTATAAACCAAAACACAAAATCAACCGCACGAAAAACAACATTAATCGATTCATACATCGCACGACCGAATTGCAAAACAGACAAACAAGCCGATTGCAAAATCTCCGAATTTGCCATAATTAAAATAGGCAGTGCATTTTGAACCCGACACAGTATTTTTTTACTAATAAATCGAATTGCGCAACTGAGCATTGGAAAGTTTTACAATAATGGACATATTTGAATAATACACGCGAAATTGCGCAATCGACCGCTCAAGCGCGACTTTTCGAGAAAATTTCATACCGAGACCGTTATTTTTTCCTTATTCCATTATGACGATAGTGCGCAGTCGTAATTTCGATATAAACAAGAACGAATGGCGAACAATTGTATGGACAATCGGCTTCGCAGGTCCTTGTAATGGATACCGCAGGTTTCTACGGACAATCGCTTCATTGAATTCGTAACGAGCTTTGTTTTAACAGAGTGTTCTTCTAGATGTTTATGAAAATGTTATGTCCGAAAAATAAGACAATAGTGCGTTTTATCGGACGTCGAGATAACTCGTTTGGATATTTCTTTATAATTGGTAGACGCTGATTGTGTGTGCTGCGGGATGGGAACAATGGACAATGGCTTTTTGAATATTGAGTGGATGTTTCTATTTTTTTGCTATTTTTTTATTTTCATTCTTCTCGTTTTGAGCGAGAGAAGATGTCTTGATCTAATAAAGATTGTTTTGCGCGGAATTGTTTCGATGAATAGATCGAGATAATGCGCGAATTTTTTCATAACAAAAATATCATAAAATGTTGAATTAAATTTTTGAAGTCATTTTCAAATTTTGCATATCTAGATGTTTATCGAAAACATTCAAATTTTCTTTATATTTATTTATTCATTTTAACATTAATCACTTTTGTTTTCGATTGACATCTATTGGTCACGCATTAAATCGCAATTCGATGAATTTCATATTATTTTTTCAAACCAAAAAAATTCAAAATTATCTAAAATAATAGCACTCAAATCGATCGATTTAACTTAAAATTTATTAATTTAATTTTCGAACATAATTAAAAACGAATTAAAACATAATCGAATAATATTCGAAGGCCGTATTGATTACGTATATTGAGATACCAAATTTTTTTACTGATTATCGATTCAAATGTAAAAACATAGCTCAATAGTCTATTATCGCAAAATTTAGATATTGCACCACAATTAAACTGTTACACAATTACAATTCATCTATTAATCTAATCAAATGAGCCATTCAGTGTACATCATGATCAACTCCATAAAACAAAAATTATGAAACACATAAAATACGATTTAAAAAATCACTTGATTCCCTTCATTATTTCACAATCGGAAATTATAAATGTACGAATTTCGTTTATAATAAACTAAATATGTGGTCAATTTAAATTAATTAAAATGACTTCTGATTAATAAATGGATGATCAAACAAATTTTGTAATTTAATGGTATTTATCTTCAAAATTCATAAAAGATATTTCACACACATAATGTGATGAATACACCGAGTACTCAAACATTAAAATCTCATATTTTTCAACGAGCGAAGTAAATCACTTTAAACACTGAATGGATCAAATATAGAAATAAACCTATGTAGAATATAGAAACGACATAGAAACACAGCTCAGTAACCTATTTTTATGAAATTTAGACAGTATACTACAATCGAACGTAATAAAGCTTCATATTAACGAATCGTATGCACGCAGGTTACCGAAACGATTGCGCATTAGACGCACAAATGGGCAACACTTATATGGCACACACTGGTAATAACGGCTTTATTATTTTATTGCATTAACAGTGTTTGTACACCTCGTTGTATAACACCTGTTGGCCTTTGCTGACACGCGACACCATAGAAATCGGATTTGTCTTATTTTTTTCCCATTCGAAAAAAGATAATGAAGGCGTGTAGGCTAGTAATTAATTAGGAAAACTCGGTATACGGATATACTGTGATTTAAAGCGCTTTAATGCCTTTCGATTGAGCAATTGTTGAAATGATGCTTATCTATTTAAGCGTCTATAGATTTTAAGATTTGCTGTTAAAAATATAATTTACTTTCAATATCGATATAACAGTTCAATTTGTTCCTAGATTTTCGGTATGTTCTTCCATCAATATTGAAACGACATAAAGACAAAATCATCAATCTCGTAGGAGGCACTTTGTATATTATATTTTGTATGAATCGTAAGCAGTATTCATCTCTGTTTATGATAGTTATAACATAAAGACGAAGCTCGAGAATTCAACACTTAATAAGTTGCGCAACGATGCATGATATGCGATTGTTCGTAGCATCTTAATGCATGTGCAGTGATTTCATCCACGAAAGTGGTATTTGCATCTAAAGGTCAAATCCATAAGAAACAGTCGCTTTTTTGAATGTTTAAAAATCGCAAGTGCGAATTGCAAAATGGCTCTTCTCTAAAAGTGCAAAAACATAGAATGTTGCCGTGGAAAATTGAGAATTTTCGCAATGTTAGAGCGAGCGAAAAAAACTACCCTTTGTCTATTAACATTTAATTCGAATCCGATGCCATTTGTAATACAATCACTTTGGTATTTTTTTGTAATAATAATCGCGGAGCGTTCGAGTGGCTATTAGTTAAATGTCAAAATCGGTTTATAAATTTTGCATAAATACAATAAAATGCAGCGCTTTTTAAACGATCGTAAGCACAGGTCTCACCTTGAGAATTCTGAGGAACATTTAAAAGTGAGCTTATTATTATTAATTATAAGAGTACATATATTATTAATATACGAAAAAAAAATTAAATAAATTATACATTGACGCGTAATATATTATGAAATAAATTGTTTTTATTTCAATACTAAAATTAATTATTACTTTAACTTTATCTTGTAATATCTACATAAACTTAAGCATTTAATAACTTGTCAGTTACAATGTAATTGAAATGATCGAAAAGTAAAAATTAAACACACATTCTTCAGTGCCTACAGTACTAATTATATCTAATATTCACATTAATTGCCCCCTGCACGATCAGTAATGTCAAAATGTCTTTTCATTAGATGTAAATATTGTTACTTTTCAAAGTGCAGTTTTGCTGCAGCCAATATTAAAATGACATATCAACAATATTATTAATCACATAAGAAATAGTTTAAAAATGCATCTATAATATTAACATTTTCGATACTTATCCGATCGACAAAACACTCAATAGATCCGGATAAGGCTAAGTTGAATTTGATTTCATTTTAGGTGAGATTGGATTTTTTCATATTGGATCAGGTCTTTTTTAATATTAAATTAGATAAGATTTTTTTATATTAGATTAGATTCCGTCACATTTTATATTCGCCCATGTTAGAATAGTGTCTTGTCAAATTGACACACATGAATCAAATATTCATGCATAGAAGCGCAAGCATTGCGAACTTGAAAATCTCTGAATATTCAAACGCCACATGAAAAATTAGCACTGGAAAACACAGTAGTACTTCCGTATTCGAATTGCTAATCGAATTTTCGAACATCCACATATTCGTATTATGATTTTAATACGAAGCAGCCACGCGTGCACCGCGCTATGAATATTCAAACGCCTCGGTGACCCACTATTTCGATTTTGACTGCACACACTTTCGTCGCTAATTGCGTGTGTGATTTCCTTCTAATCTCGTGTTTTTTTCTTTTACAATTACTTCCAAATAATAAATCGCAAATTTGCTCCGGTGTGAATCTGATACAATTGCGATAACGAGCGCTTACGTGTCCGTTGAAGTCGAAGAGGATTCGCTTTCGCGGTCATGTTTCGAATTTAGAATTGCATTCGAGTAAACGAAGGACGACTACTAATATGGATAGTTTGTTGATCATTATGATTCTGGTGTAAGGAAATGTCGCTTTCGAAGTGCTTTCCTTTTCTCGAAGACTGTTTGAGAATCGGTTGGCATTTTTTTAGAGTTGGAGGCTCTTGCGTCATTCGTTCTTAAGTTTGCGTTGATTGATTGTTGAATGAGTTTGAATTAATTTTGAGTGTTCATATTATACTATGTTTCGAATATGAAATCTGAAATTTAAAGCAAATTGAAAAAAGTTTTAAAAAATTCCAAGTCTTTTTTTATTCACATTGGTTTTTGTGGATAAGTAGTTTAACACCTAACGACTAAAAGATCGAGCCTCAAATATTTATTTGAAAATATCAATAATTTGTTTGAATTTAAAATCTTTTGTAGTTTACATTTTAGCTTTCAATTTAATATTTTTCATTTCTAATTTCATATTATTATGGTTAATCTTAACATTGCGTCATATGAATAATAAAAATATCTCATAATATGAATGTTAGATAGATTTAGAGGTCATGTTTCAATTTTGATTTGTGTGTGGGTGTATAATATAATATATTCATGAAACATTTAAAGAGATAATCTTATGATTTGTATGTGATGAAATTGATAGACAATCAATTTTTCAATCAATATGAATCTACATATACATAATATTTTTTTCAGTACATGTAGATTTCTATAGTATAATGTCATTGTCGGTGCATAATATAAAATATATAATTTAACAAGTGCACATTAAATAAAATCACGACTTTAAAGTGAAGGGGTTTAAAGACATGGATTACGGAGACCTTCGAATGAAGATCGTATCAAAAACGTTGACATAAATGTTGTCATCGTTCACGGTTCATTTGTATCACATTTGTGAGAAAAGTGAAACAAACCGTCGAAGACACGGTTTCACATATTCGTGACGGTATAATGTGCTATTGTAGGATGAAATTTATGAAATTAAAAAGACATCTCGACAGTTTAAAGTCTCCCAAGTTTGCACATAGACGATATGTGCAATCGAATTGTGGGACTTTGGGAAATTATACTTTGCGAAAGTGGAATAATAAAATAATATTTCATATACCGAAATTAGAGGCTTCCAAATCGTGAGATAGTGGTAATATCTCAGAAAAGTGAATTATTAGCAAAATATAATAATGTTTATATTGAGCTGATCATGACTCGTTATCTCTGGGACAGTCCCATTTTTGTAGTGTCTTGCAGCCTTTCCACTTTTTTTTTTTAAATAGGTATAATTTTTAGCAAAATATCTCATGAAATATATGTGAAGTTACCCTAATAAAATCACGTCATTGAATCTCGAATATTAGAAAGGATATTTGCACTCGATATCAAATTCTTACGAATATAATTTTCATTATTAAAACAATTCGTACAGCACAATCGATTTTCCACAACGCTAGCAATAAGACCTCATTCGCACATATCATTTACGATTCGTATTCGTACTCGATCATACAGTCTCACGTACCCTATTATCTACCTATTCCACTCTATTCAACAAACCGAATATAAAAGGATATACAGATAATATAATACATGAGAAAACCAACGAATATAAAATATAATCATATATGAACGAACTCAAAGTCCACGAGACGTTCGAAGCGCGAAGACCATCTTCACCTTTTACAACCATCATCATCTCCGTTTCTTAGAAACGCATCTCGCCCAAAATATGTCTCTCCTAAGCGCGCCGATAAATTCATCGAATGTGAATTTTAAAAAGGCTTTCGACACGGATTTCATGAAACGGCGCTTTCTCTTGCAAAAGATCGATTCGTATGCAAAGGCGATAAATGTTGAAATCGCGCGTATGCGCCTCTTACGCCACCGGTCGCCAAAACGCCGCCGCTGCTTCTTCTTTTTCCTCTTCTTCTTCTTTAGGAATGTCTTTCTTCCGATCGTCGTATTGTCTTCGTCTTCTCTTGTCTCCTCGTGGATGCTGTGTATCGAAAGAAAGACGAAAGCGGCGCGTGTCCGGCGTTGCGCAATTGAAGCGTGCTAAAAAGCGATCCGATCGTGGAAAGTGTTCGATCTTGATGTTGATACGCCGTGAAATTGATCGAGCGATTTTGAGATGGATAGAAATTTTATAAAAACACATCGAGTCTTGTCTCGAATCGAATTTGCTATGTATTTCTAGGTAATAAACTCCTTTGGATATGGAACATGATGGCGTTTCGTTCGCGTCGATTCAATGTTGAAGGTATCATGTTAATCCGAAAATAAGATAAAGTCTTATGTTTATTTTACAGCTAGAAAATATTCAAGGACATATTTTAGAGTTAAGCTTATATTTATGTGACAAAGATGTAAAATTAAATATGTTATACACAATAAAATGTAAGTTTTTGCAAGTACAATTTTTTTTTTTTGATAGTTTTTAATTTCACGATAGAATTATTTTGATATAGAATCGATGACATTTTAAAAATGTAGCTAATCGTAAGATTAATTTTTTGACGTTTTATTATCGGAAAAACACACTAGTATTAATTTAGTAATGATTTTAATTGAAGTGAACAATAGATTTTAAGTAAATATTGATCATTAAGATAAGAAAAATTGATCAAATTTAGAATAATCGTTCAATAAAATTGCAAATTAAAACATTAATTTTCCCAGCATCATTAAATAAACATGTATTTTCCTTAATAAATAAACAGCAATCGACTCGCAATTTGATTTTCCAATCATCTTGTACTAAAAAGGCACACAAAACTTTATGCACAAACGTAAAATAAATCGATTTTCCTTATTTTCGCGATCTCCACATTCGGAATACCCATCGCGGTTTTCCTCAATCGATTTGCCAAAGGCTAACGAGTCTCACTTTATGTCTCACTTGAGACATACATACAAAAATGTAAGCACACTCGATTAAAATGCAAAAATGCGTAAAATGCGTTGTCGCCTCCGATTATCGATATTATGAATGAGAGAATTGTGTAATCGTATGACGCAAGGCATTTCGGATGTGTTCCGATGACATTTCGCCTCATTTACATACATTTTTACCTTTTATCACATACTAGGCAAAGACGCATATAAATCAATCGATCCATAGAAAGTGCCTGTTGATTTACGTCGAAATTAAGAAATTGAATCTCATTTTGAGGCGAAATTATGTAATATCCCTTTAAGAATATTTTTTTCATAAATCATATGAAGATCAAATTTGAATTTATGAATGTCATTTAATGAGTATAGAAAATTAAATTAGTTCATTTGTTTTAATTTATATTGAGTTGACTTTTAAAAATTATGTATTTATGTTTGACATTTTAAAATTCGGTTTTTCGATTACTTATTATCATTCTTTTATACGTTCGATCAATAATGTTGTCAATATGTGACTGAAATATTGACTAATGAAAATAAATATTTTAAATATTCATACATTTCTTTCATATTGTTCAGAAAACATAATCGCTATCAATATTAAAATGACGCTTCGATATGTACGTGGTCGAAAAATAAAGTTTTCTGTCAATATTGAAGCGATAAATCTACATTATTACTGCTCATATTGGAGGAAAAGGCATTTTTAATTGCTAATTATCGATTGAAATAACGGACCTTAAAATACATATTACAAATTTAGTAAAACATAATTCGTTGTATTCAATTCGATATTTTGATAGTTATCGATTCTACATATCATAAAAAATAGAAAAAAACACATACGAAATCACACAAATCTAAATTTGATAAATTATTAAAATAATATAAACAATGCCCATTTTTCATATTGTTACGATACAATAAAAAAAATGAACGTCGATTTGACGTTTGTTTAGAAACAGTCATTAGTGAGTGTACAGTTTTAATGTTCATCGAGAAAAGTTTCGTTGTGTAAATCGTTAATTTCTTGGACCTTGTAAGTACAGGAATTACATTTTAATTATTACATTGACATTTAAAATGTCCAACCGTGAATCGGAGGCCACACCCGGTTTTGATTATGCGAAAACGGAGCACATTCACTTCCTCGATTATCCTTCCTCGTACTTGCGTCAATTGAAGCTTCTGGCATCATATAATTCAATTAATTCATAATCATTAATATGTATATCGAGCTGTTTCTTTTCTTTTTCCGCTTCAGAATATATTATAATGGGTGTTTGATTGAAATGCGTTCGGCGAATTTATGACGCGCGATGCCGAATCGCGAACGAAATTATAAATTGCAACAATAATTTAGTGTAGTGAAAATTAAAATGAAACAAGTTAGTTCTACTATTTTAATAATACGGTAGAGTTGGTAATTTTGTTCTTTTTACATAAATAAAAAGGCTAGAATTTCAATCGTGTATAAGTCACTTATCAACACTCCAACGTTGCAAAGTGTTAACGTTTTATTCCCCTTCATAGAATTTCACAGTTATTATATCTGACTAGTTGCTATCGAACAATTGAAATATTAGGCTTTAATTACTAAAACGCTTGCTGCTCGTATAAATTTTTGAATTACTGTGAACCAACCTTTATATTAAATTAAAACTACTCAATTGTGTAATACGAAAAGAACGAGGATTGAAAAGTTTCATTTTGATTTCGCACTCGAGAAACGTCTGCTAGTGAAATGCAAAGTATTTTTAAGATATGCTGAGAATTGCAAATAAGTTTAACTTTGTATGCTTAATGTTCATATTGACCTCTGAGGAACTTGAACTCGTATGCAATCACTGTAATGTATTATTATCCGCGACAAATTGAATATGAGAAATGATTCAATTTCACAATTGCTGAAAACGTTTTGTAACCATTTGAATGACATGAAATAGGTTTGATTTCATCATTCGTCAATTATTATTATAGCCCACGCTTGAGTTATATACGCAATTCGTCGCAGATGTTCGATTTTTTTCTAGTTTTTCATTCATGATTAATGATGTTATTTAATGTAGGTTTCGAATAATTGATTGTGGTTTGTTTGTAATTTTGTTGGGTATGAAATCGTTTATAAAAAAAGTGGATTCTATATTGAAATTACAATTTAACATTATGATTTGTTTAGTGGTATTAATAATTTTTACGACAGTATTAAAATGCATTGGAAAATTTATCCATTTAATATATGAATATTTACATTTTTCTGTTTATATTTTTTCTTTTTTCGTTTGATATTTTCTATTTCAAATCAATAATTGAAAAAGTAATCAAATCAATGCAAATCATTTTCTTGAATGCTCAACGTCCATCTGAACTCAATAGAAGTCTTATTGCAATTCGAATATTTTTGAATTCGAATGTAGTATCATATTTTGACACACAATTCAAACAAACTTATATTATTGTTAGTATAAAAATACAATCTAACCTATCCTAAAAAATGAAAAATTTAACATAACCTTTCGAATGTCATACCAATGGTCTACTTCGCAAATAACTTTTCCATTTTCAATCAAACATTTCAAAGACTAAATCCAAACCATTTCACGCTATATCCAAACATGGTTCAACTCTCATTCCAACTCGACATAAATCCAAATAAAAAGATTTCTAAAATTATCAAACAAATCTGATTTACTCTATATGCCGTCAGAATTTAGTACGTAAAGCTTACAATTGGGCCCAAAATGAGTACCTATAATCGAAAACTATTCAATATATTTTTCAAATATCCAAATAAAACAGATAATTCGTACATTCAAACCAAACAAACAGCCAATTGAAACCGATCACAATAATTAAGTCGACCGCGTCGCGAAAAGCGCACACCGCAATGGCTCCGAAGGCGAGCGACATTTCGACAGACTCCGAGATCAGGTTCTATTTCTCTCTCCTCTCGGTTTTCTCGGTGAGGCTGTATTATATTTATATTTATATATATATATATATATGTATGTACTTGGCAGACCATTTCCATCCGACAGGTGTGGCCGCAGACTCGGGTCCACCACTTCTGTCCTTTTTCATTCTTCCACAAACAGACCGGGGTGACCTCGCGAAAGGGCGACGAACCTTCGGGATTGTATGCAAATCTGATGGAGAAAAAAATCTCGACGTCTGTTTGCGTTTTCGATACGTGTTTGGAAAGGTGATGTATCGATGGGGTGTTGGAATTTTGCGTGTTTGGATTTTTTTAATATGTGTTTTCGTATCGCGCCGGAGTGCATTTGCTTGTAGCCGTCGAAATACGGAAGAGTATCGATATGCGTTCGTTTATAATTTTGTTTATTTTGAATCATTTTACTTTTTTGATATTTGCTCGTTTTATTATTATGTGCGTCATTCATGAAACTCGTAAGTATCCTTATTGTACGTTATAAGACATTTCATGAAGCATAAAATGAGAATGAATTAGTGGTTATATATGTACATAAAATTTCACTAAACGTTGCGATTTCATTAAAATATGTACATAAATCGATTCAACGAATTTTACAATATGAACTTATTTTTGGATATTAACAGTTATTTTATATTAATTCCATTTGATTACTTAAAATTTGCACTTACATATCGAGCCATTTCGACTTTTTAAGAATGTTTTATCTCCAAGTATTATTATCCAAGATTTTAATTTTTCAGTCTAGTTATTATTCAGGCAGATATATACAGTGGTTATTTGTATCGTTCCGGAAGAGTTAAAATTGCAATCGTTTAAAAAAAAACATTTGTATAAAAGCCAGCGATATTGATCGCTCATTGAATTTCATAATAATAAACGAAAGCAAGTTCGCGCGAACGCAATTCAAAAATTGCCCTTGAAAACCGACTCGAGACTACTCTCAAAATTATATAAACAATCTCGATTTTTTTTCGTACGTGAATACGTATTAATACGTAAGCACGAAGATTTTCTCGATCGAAAAAAAATACATATATAGGCGGTATAACTTTCTCAATCTGTCATGCGATCGGATAGTGCAAGTACAAATCATGACGGTTAATCGTCTTTTCGCGTATTAACAGAAGAAATGATCGCGGCATTCTCTTATTTTATCTAGACACAATTATCAGAAATGAAAATGAAATTTGTAACGTTTTCTGTAATTAGCCGTCGAATGCGAAGCGATCGGAACGATAAAGCGTTTAATTTAAGCGTTAAAAATGAAAAATCGATCCGTAATATTTTAAGTCGCTTTTAGAAACTTCGATGCTTATTTTTTATTATTTAATCATTTGAAAATCTAAATTGCCCTGTTTTGAAAATAAAATCGACTCTCTATTGACTAACCTTCGAATTTTAGAAATATGTTGCGGTCGGATTGTTTTTTTTTAAGTACTTAATCGAAATAATCGTTTGTTTTACTGCAAGAAGTATTTGCTCAACGGTCGATAATTATACGTTCAATACGTATCAGTTGTACACTGATTCACATGATATAACAAAATTAAGTAACTGTTGTTACTGCATAGCGATTTCTTTACTCTTGTATACATAAATAACGTTTAATTATCGAAAGACATCAAAATCATATTCCACATTCGAAATTTTTATTGGGCGAAAATACACGAAACGAAAATTTGTAAGGCGTTTCATGAAAATTGCATCATTTAATTTATGTACGATTTTTTTCCATTTCTACGACTGAAAAGCAACAAGAAAAAGTTTGTCAAAGAAAATGGAAAGTAAACGGCTCGTTTTTTTCGAGCTTCTTTAAATACAGTTTTCGTGTTAGTTAACCTTTAGAGTTTACTTTCGAAAAAGCGAATATTATATATCATAGCGTCAAATTGACAATGACATACATCATGTCGGAAAGAAAGGCAATCATAATAGTAAAAGCAAACGCGATAAATGTTTACATATCACGACAAAAGATTTTTTTTTAATTTATATGCGCATTTCAATGTTTGGATTTTTCCGATCAACAAGAATCTGAAGTTAGAACGTGAATAATAATTTACTGAACAACCTTGGTTTTGAAAGTAAAAACGACTACAAAGAATACATATACGTATATAATATAATTCACACTTTATTGCAAGAAAATGTCTCGTTGAAAAATCTTTATGAACCATTGGGAATTTCCGAATGTCGAGGCTACATTTTTGAAAAAAACTATTGGGTCAAGTTGATGACACTTTCGCGTGCGTTCACAAAAACGTTGAATAAAAAGTAAATAACTATGTAATGATCTTTGGTAACTTCAGGTGTGAATCGACCCTAATTAATTAACCACATGACCCAAGGAGTTATTGCCAATAATGGTCTTGACTGGTAAACACTGTGGCGAAACCGATCATACTGCGAATAGTGTTTACGTATACTAGTCGAACATCATAGTCGGTGTGTGTACGCAAAGCGTTTTAGTGAAAAATTTCGTAATTATGGAAAATTATACGACTTTTCCCACAAACTAGCTTTTCGAGAGTCAAAGTTCGAACAGATTCGTTCTAAATCATTTTTTTTTATTTTTCGTTAGATAAAGTTGTGTCAATTTTGAAATTTCTTGACAGATTGTTACGCAAAATTATTTAATTTTCGATAAAAAAAATGGGTGGGGTTTATCGGCCCGACAAAATAGTCATTTTTCCAGACAAAATAGGTACTCATCAAGACAATATAATCATATGCACAACTTTTAATGTTTGACAGCGACAGTAAAATGGAATACCCATTGATAAAATCACTTACCCTACACAATCGTCGCTGTCACTACAAATCGGGCTGCCAGTAACAAAAATGCAATAAATTGTTCTTATGACTTATTAACTGTTTATTTCATGCCAAAATAAAATAAAAACCTTTTTTAATCGAACATGATTAAAATAATTGCTCGCAATATTAACCTAACCTAACCTAACCTAACCTACAATTTCGAAAAAGTTTATTAATAAGTATTAGTCCCTTTTTTTAATATTGCGAGCAATTATTTTAATCATGTTCGATTAAAAAAGGTTTTTATTTTATTTTGGCATGAAATAAACAGTTAATAAGTCATAAGAACAATTTATTGCATTTTTGTTACTGGCAACTCGACTTGTCGTGACATTGACGATCTTGTAGTGAATTTTGATTTTTATGGTCGTTGGACATTTGTCGTGAAAATCATTTTTACTGTCGTGCCAATAAATTTAACCCAAAAAAAATTGAGTAATTCTACGTAATATTTAAGAGACATCAATGCTCGTATATTTGAAACCTACATGTATTTACATACTTGAGATTTTTTTGAGTTTTTAAAAACACTCAATCCATTCCGCAAATAAAAAAATCTACACATCCTATTTTTCGCAAGATATTTACTAGATACATACAACCATTCGAAAGAGATTTTTTTCTCTTCCGAGCAAACATTTTCTCCACGAAGCAATTCAGATGCAATAAACCATACTAGTACAGCGGTGAGTGCATTTACATATTTGCAATACCTTTTGCAATTCCTCATTGTGCACGAGAACATAAATTATGTACGAACCCGTAGAGAAAGACTATATGTAACGTGAGATTAGACGTAATTATTTCGAATCTGAAAAACGTCGAACATCAACACACCAGGAAGTCTTTCTTCGTCATTTTTGCGATAAAATTTAACTTTTTTTCAAAAAACCAATCGACAAAAATTGATATTGCGAAATACCGACGCGACGTCCTCTACAGAAAGTGCAATACGAAAATAAATAAATGAAAAAAATATATAAATTCCGGGTGAAAGCAAAGGTTTTATAAAACTATTGATAGTCACCTACTTACTGGTGATTTTTTGCTCCAGTTTAACGCTCGCCATGCTATTTATTATTACAGCACTACGTACTTGTAATATCGGGCAAGTGTCAACGCATAGTACTGGTCCAAGTGTATCGGTTATACAATAGTAGAATATATATTATTATTCAGTTGTCCGGCGAACGCAGAGTTGCGTCACACCATAAGAAAGTTTATAATACATTTTATATAATGACATTATTGCAATCCGTTGCAATAAACAATTAATACAAAAGCAAAACTTTTGGCGGTCGGTCGTTAGCGATGAGCTCGAAAACGATTTTGTTTTTGATTTTCGATTGTGAATTTTAGCAATCATGTTTTTTTTTTCGAAAATATCAGAAGCATTTTGTTCGATAACGATCAAACAATTTTCGCGTTTAGATCGTGATTTTACCGATTATCTCGTTTGCGAAATGTCTCCGTTTTCACTAATGCAGGAAAAAAAAATCAACGCAAATTTATAATAATAACGTCTGATTACAAATTTATGTCGAGTATCAAATTATCATTATAACGAGAATGATTGTGTAGGCGTCGCAAAGCGTATTATTTATAAGTAGCACACGATTCTAATAAGCGAATTTAACTCACACACGTAACGTTTTATAAAAAAGGGAAAGCTCACTATGAAACGATAATAAAAATATTATTTTTTTCGATTTCAATCGGTTGCTTCCGTCCGTTTACGATGCTTTTATGCACTTTTTTTTACCGATGATAAATTATATTTATTTAGCACAAATTCAAAACTGACAGTATTTCTATACACTCGATGAATATGAAATTGAAAATTCGTTAATATACAATATGTTAAATGTTTTCAAATAATTGAAATCTATTTAAGTATTATAAAACGTCAATTAATCAATTTTGAAATTTATATCATTAACTAGCCTCTTTAATTCGAATTTGTTCAAAACTCCATGGACTTTTAATTGATAGTATTTAAATTAAATATAGAATAAATATTTGTTGAAACATGTTAAATTGTATGATGTGTGTAGGTCGTGCTTGATATATTTGTTACATATTAATGTACGAAATCCACATCGTTAAACTTCAAACGTTTGAATGTCTAATCTCAAACTTTCTAAGAAAAGTTTCATCGTGATCATATAAGAAGTCAAAGAGTAAATAATGTACAGACATATAAACATGCAATAATATTTATTTTAATCATTAATCGAGATAAATATGGAGGATAGTAATAGGAGATTTGAGACAACGGTCCAGTCACGGTCACCAATTCGAGTCCAAGGTTTCGCGGTTCGTTCGGATGCTCCACAGATAGAATCTCGGTACACAATTGTGTGCTACGATTTCGACAGACAGATGGTATCTTCTCATCACTTTTCCTTTCACCTGTCTCGACAATAAGCGGCTAGATGGTTCACGGTAGTACTCACAGTTTCCGAAGTTCGTTGACCATCCGAAAAAATGGTTAAACGTGAATTTTTACCGAGATGACCGTAACGGACCGAACCGAATCAAAACACTGCGTAAAAAACGTACTTTTTCATCAGATCGAATCGATTTTTTCGAATATAAAAATTCGTATTCAATTGAAAGTTTCGATGTTTTTTTATGAGCTTTATAATTCTGTGTTATCGTGTTCGATTTTAATTGAATATGCTAAACAAATGTCGCGATTAGAAAGATGTCAATTGATGACACGTCGGAACTTTCTATCCAATTGATAATGATGTTAAAACGCGAAAAAAAACATCGAAGCATTAATTTAACGTTAATCACCATACGTTTGTACGCCATATACGAAAAATTGAATTAACGTTCGTTCCGTTTGATGATTCTGGTTGATGTTTTATTTTTTCGCAATTATGCGAAATTATATAATATTACGTGCAAAATTACCTAATTAGAATTTGTTAATGAATTTTAAAATAACACACAAACGTACATAGATTGAACAGTCTATTTCTCCTCAGATTTATCGAAATTTTGTTACGTTTCGACGTCTTATTTGAATAAATAAGATCGCCGACACAATTTCTATAAAATTTTGATACTCGAATATTAAAAAAAAAGTTATTTTCAACAGAATTTCGTAACGTTATATCGACTGTCATTATGACGCCACAATTGCGTACGCGTTTTGCGCGAAACGTCGACAATGCACGTGCACTTTTTTCAGCGAATTTCTTCAATTAGGCGTGTCTGCAATGTCTGTAATGTCTGCAATGTCTGCGGGCAAAGAAAAGCAAAGTCACGAGTCAAAACACCGACACAAAGTACAATGGCGAATCGGAAAAGACGAATTCATTGTGCTAAAGTCGCAGACCGTATCGCAGTGAAAACGACAACGCGCACTTGGACCATGAGAAATATAATACGAATGGAAGAAAATCGAATGCCGAATTATTATTATGTCTTATATGTTTTTCTGGGAAACAGATAAAATGCGATTATATAGCAGTTCGCACGCTTTGGCCCGTTTTTGAGACGAGTTGGGTTTCAAGGAAAAGTCGGTTGTGTGTAGCATGCAGATGGAATATTGTTTCGAGTTGTATCTATTTAGGAATCTGTTGTGATGTATGGATGTGAAATTTTAACATATTATTGAATTCGGATTTAAAAGAGACGTTGAGAATTCGATTTTTTGCATGTGTGCATATGTGTGAAAAATGTTTCGGGGGCAATAGGACAAATTTTACTAATTTATGGTTTCTAATCGTATCCAATAAAATTTTATGTGATCATTGTATCTTTTATGTGTATGCTAAAACAACTTGTTAATTAACGCTTTATTAAAAATGAGTGGATCAACTAAACTTTTTTGTCTTTCTCGATATCCAGAATCAATCTATATCATGAACTATTATTTAAAAAAATATAATAAAACGATAGGATTGTCAATAAGTTTGTGAGGTTTGTTAGTAAAATATATAAATTATACGATTAGTAATGTTTGATTCTAATAATGACATTGCTCAATCGCTTCAATTTGAAATCACTTGTACTTGAATTAGA
Organism: Cheumatopsyche charites; assembly: GCA_024721215.1. NCBI lineage: Eukaryota > Metazoa > Arthropoda > Insecta > Trichoptera > Hydropsychidae > Cheumatopsyche > Cheumatopsyche charites. The sequence continues at coordinate 1,989,096 of CM045576.1, forward strand.
ATGAAAAACTTACCCATTTTCAAACGAACGCAAATCCAACCAATGCGCAATATTGACACAGAAAAAAAAACACAATCAATCACAGCACTAATTACATCTTACAATAATAGAATTACCTTGTATCGAATTATCGATCGATTAAAGACAAGGCTTTTCGTGAAGACACTTTCAGTTCACTGTGCAAAGCGTTCGCGTGTCGATGTTCACGTGCACTCGAAACATCAAAGAAATCTCAAACAATCAATCAGTTATCCGTCGACCTAAATAACACTGTTGTTTTCGCTTTTTTACAGCGAAAATATACGTTTTGTTCTATGAATATTGAAGAATATTACTTTCGTATTATTCGCCTGAACGAGACTTGGCGACCAGGAAGAGAAAAGGCATTCGATTCGAACTAAGACTCGCGCCTAATTGAACCAGTTCTCTTTGAACGTGTGTAAGTGTAATAATATATATATATATATAATAATATGTAGAGAATGTTTCTGATATGCATTTAAGTGTCTATCAATCAGATTCGCGATATAAAAGTCTATCGTTTTACGATCGGAGTTAGACAATTTGCGGGGGTGAACGTATCTAATGTTTTATATACAAGAGGCGTATTATGAAAAAAATCTATGATGGCACAATCGATAAAGGTCGCACGTCCAGTATGTAAATTTGTCAAATTCGCATTCTAATAATGTCGATTTTTTTTATATCGAAATGACGAAATCAATACGAATATGAAGATATTAGAAAAAGCTTCTAACAATAAAAATTCTTTTAGTCGATAAGATGTAAAATTCAAACGACATTAAATCTGAAATATGCTTCTGTTTAAAGATTACATAAATAACAAAAAAAAGTATATTACTCAGAACATTTTAGTATCATTAGATAACAATTTTATGATTCTGATGATATATTGAAAACCTCAAATTAAATAATTTCTAATTTTACGCTAAAAAAAAATCACAAAAAAATTTCACTCAATCATCGGACAATTATCGAAATCGCTTATTCAATCGTCTCACGAAAAACATAGACGTCGTCATATGAAAAAAAAATCGACATCAAATTTTCCGCTTTTTCCAGACGAATTTTCGCGTTTTAATCGTCGTGAACGAGCGGTCATCGCGTGCGAAAGAAAAACGGCCACAAAGTAAAAATTAACGATTTTCCATCAGAATACCTTTTCTCTTGTGCTTTTCGGTACGCTCGAGCGAACCGTAATAATCCACTCTCTTGAAACGAAATAGATTCATGAGACTAGAAAATAAAAACGCGGTCGAATATAAAAATTTTCATCTCGAACGGAAAGAATAAAATTATGTATCGGAATAAATTTTCATAATGCCTCATTATCGTTTCGGTAATGGATTATAATGACAGGGATGCTGAATGAAAATTTGAAATATTAGCGACAGTATAAAACGATTTGTACGTTCGAGTATAGAATTATGATCTATTACAATATTACATGTTTAGATTTAACAATTGAATGAAATCAAAAGCCTAAAGATTTCAAATTGATTCGTTTTTTTTTTAGTTAGCCTCATTAGTGCTTTATCGTATTTATGCAATACGTAAAACAGATTCTGATCAAATATTGCAATAGATTCGTATATAAATAAGCAAATGGTGATTGCGAAACTGCAAATCTAGTTGTCGCAGGAATTCAAAATCGAAAAACCCTGACATACTGATTATATAGTAAAGCAATGCGTTCGAATCCATAGATATCGTTCACCGTTGCTCAAACTGTCCAACGTTTGAGCAATGTCTGAAAAATTTCACGCAATCAATCAACGTTGAAGAATTTTAAGTATTTACCACACTGTTGGTGTTCGGTACTAGCAGCAACGATTTCCGCTTCGAAGTAAAAAATCACAATCGAAACTAGCCTCAATAGAATTTGATAAATCGCAAGTTAATGGATGGATAATTGTCGTTAGAATTTTGATTGTAAAAGTTCGCTTTTAACGTCAGTCGAAGGTCGTCTTGTCCACTTTTGAAATTGGTGGAAAAAAGATGTTTGAGTTTGCATTGGCACTCATTAGATGCGTGTGTATATTTGCATAATTGTGTAATTCCTGGTCGTTTGACATCTGCGGCCATTGTATCGAAGATTGAATTAAACGATTTTGCAAATTATTGCGAATATTATCGAAAATTGTCAAAATATTTCTTAATATGTGATATTAGTGGAAAATTTCATGTGTCAAAATGATGATTTATTAATAATCGTATGATGATTCGGTTTAGCAATAGATACTTATGAACATTATAATTAAATATAACATTTTAACATATGTGTGTCAAGCGATTCTATATACTATGCGCAAAAAAATTATAGACTACACACAGAAACCGCTTTCATCGACAAATTTTCACCGCCGGATGACATTTTAAAGACCATCTCTAATTTATATTTGGCAACATGTCTCATATTATATGTAAACGACCAAACTCTACAATGGTAGAAATCGAAACTCGATCGACAAGGATGAAAAAGTTCGATTTAAATAACATCAATCGTATCTAGCATAATTATACACTATTGGAATTGATTGTTTGATTGATTGATTGAAAAACATTGCAAGATTGCTCATTTTTTCGATTTTGAGAAAACCTGGTGAAGTTAAATCCACGAGTTAACCTGAGGAAATTTAAGCCAACCTTATAGTTACTTTATTGTACAATACATTCTGAACGATTAAACAAAAAAAAGCAAACATTTATCAAAATTTCAAAGTATTCACAATCAATTCCATCAGTGTAGAGTGTATATTTCTAATTATCGATATCTCAGTGTAGATCTATCTATAAGCGACAAAAATCATTCCTTTTCGGTTAGAGATGAAAGTGCTCCAAATACTAAACCGCAAACATACATGACCGTTTCGAGCGAATCTTCGACATTGATTCCCAAATTTATTGAGTACCGTTCTATGAATTTTTGAGGCCCGTAAAAGGACGATCGTTACGACAGTCGACTAACTGTTCATACGAAAACACAATGCGGACGTCATATGTATGTGCTTCGATTCGATATCGGATCGAGAGACGAGTGAGAGTTTCGCGTCCACAATAGTTTCACACAGAGCGCCTTCGAGGCTTTTCCGATCTTTGGACGTACTTTGGACGGTCGGTTGGAGATCGTCCTCCGTGTCGACGGTCGCTGGTGGTCCTCTGGATCGTCTGGAGACTTCCGATCGAAGATCGAGGCGTGACTTTCGCGGTTCGAGGGGAAAACGTGGTGCGCGGTCCGCGGCTCGGCCTCGACTGAATGGCCGCCGGAGTGATTGGCTTTTTCTTGGACAAGCTGCTCGTACACTACGTTCGCTTTCTGTTTCGTCTTTTTACGATTTGGCGTCGTGCACGATCTATTTTTGACTCTGTCGATTGATCATACAACGATTTTTCCGTTTCAAGTTGAATACATTCTGATTTAAGTCGAATAGTTTTCAATTTAAATTAAATAGTTTTTGATTCAATTCAAATAATTTTTAATTTATATTAAATAATTTTGAATTTAATTTAATTATATTCAAAATATTTCTTTTTTCAGTTTAAATGATTTTCTTAAAAATGGTTCATTTATTTGGTGTTGAAAATGTGACGATTATATGTTATTGGGTTTTGTATAGTAGTGCGTTGATGTCTCTTTATACGAAGTATGGGGAAATTCAAATATTTTCAGAATTTTCTTAAAAATAATATTAAAAAATCACCTTGAATGTTCAAATTCTTATTTTTTAAGATTTTATAAAAATATATGTATTTTTTTATATTATTTATATTACAGAAACTTGATTATATTGTCTCAAAATAGTTTCAACTTTTTATTATTCAGTTCATATTTGTAGTTTTTTTAAATATTATGAACAAATCTATATTTTCAGATATAAGACTGACAAAATTGTATAAAAATCGACACTGAAAAACATTGCGAATTCAATTTGCGAAAAATTGCGCTGTCTAGTCGAACGGAGTGGATTGGCGCGTGAATTGAAACATGTCTTGTTACCTAATACTTTCACATATGAAATCTGTGAGATACAATATTGTAAATACAAATTGCACAAATGAATACAACCTTTGTACAAAACGCTCTTACGGATCACATTCGTGCTCTGCGTTCTGACATATTTTGGATCAAAATCGATGGCTATCGGATAACAATTGCGTGGCGGTGATATAAACTAGTCAATGTTGATAGCTTGTATGTTTTTCGGCAACTAGTTTTGGTTTTGTGAAATTCATTTAACTGAATCGATGAAATTTTAAAATAGGGTCGAATCTTTTTTTTTTTGATTCGTCATTTTCATACCTACCCTAAAAACCATAATAAAATAAACAAATCAAAAGGTTTCTTTTATATGTTTTTAATATAAATGACAAGTATTTTTAATAAATTTTTGCGAATCTAAAAAAAATACTTTCAGTATCATAGTTGTAAAATACAGTAGTTATAAGCTTCAGTTGATTTTACACATTTTTGAGGAAATTATTAGTGGGATTTTATTCTGTTTTTCTTTTTTATTTTTCGAATTATAAAATATTTTGTAATACATCATACTCATTTTTATAAAAATCTTTTTATTTCATTTTATATATTGAATCTTTTCGATTTAATTTTATATCACTTATTGTTTATAAAATAAGGAAAACTAATTAAAGTAATCTCAATTAATCAATTGTTAGATAGAGTGATTATTGATTTAATCGATTTTATAAGAAATCTAGTGCGGGAAAGTAGAATATGTTTAGAAAGCCTCCACCCTGAGTTCACCACACAATTTTAGAACCAAAATAAAATATCTACGAGAAAAATAAATTATTTTTGAAATAAAGTGACAAAAGAAAATAAATAAAAAGTGAAAATGTTTTTTAAAGTTCAAAGTATTCAATTTATGCTCATTTTTTTTTTAATTTTAAAATAAGCGATAGAAAATTAAAGCATTTAGCATACACGTTTTCTTAAACAAAAATCAATAAATAAAAATAAATAAGCCCGATGCATCTTCGCTCTGTTAGAATTTAGATTCTTCAAATTTCGGAAAATCGGTTCGTTTCTGAGATGAAACGAACAATTTCCTAGCCTTTGATGTAATTGCCTTCAACGTCTTTATAGAGGTCATTATTGATACTGTAGTGAGATGGCGCTTCGTCGCATTGCATCTGTAAACAAAATTAATTAAAAAATATGTATTACAGTTTTAAATATGTAAATGTTATGATTTTGAAAGCAGACGTACATTGTAAAACCAATTACAAACTCGATATCTTTGATCGAAAAGTGTTCCGTTGGGGCACAAAAATGATACCATTTGTCCAGTTGGTAAACACCAATGCCATGCCTGGAAAAAAAATTAAATCGAATATTGTGATACTAAAAATCGATCGATACACACATAGAGAAAACTGGGAGACTTGATTCTTTCGAGAAACTTTTCCCTTTTTTTTTTCCACTAACTCCCTTTTGGAAAATTGTAATTTCAAAAGAATAATGTCCAAGAAAACCCTCCTAAAATTTCGATTGTATTGATATTATTTTTTTAAACACGATTTTCCAAAAGAGAGTAGAGGCAAAAAAACCAAAAGGAGTCAAGTTTTCCAGAAAGGTCAAGTCGTCTCATCTTCTCCTATGTATTATAGGTACTCATGAAATTAATTGTAAACAATTTTCAATGATACATTTCCTTTTTTGTTTGTGAAATCATTCCAATCGTTGATGTAAAATCCAATATATACTCATTAAGTATTAGTTCATTTTTTTCTAACATACTTACTTATAAGAAACTACATTTCAATTTATATTTAGTAAAAATTTTACGAAAAAATCAAAATTAAAATAAATTAAATTAATAAAAGATGTCCACAATAAATTCCACTAGTGTTAATTAAATTTGAATTATACTAAACAAACGTGTTGTTTTTGATAACTAGCAATCTAATTTAAAAAAATATAATAAAACCGACACAAATTTTCACACGCGAAAAAAAAACAAAGGCCAAACATTTTTTTACAACACCATTGTTATTTTATCAGATTAATGTGATCTGTAAATCGATTACTGTTTAAGAAAAATAAATCATCGTGTTAATTTTTATGTTGAATGTTTACTTATATTTTTCAGATTTTTTTTCTGTAACATTGATGAATCATTTTGATTGTTTCAGCTTACTTGGCATCTCGTTTCAGTATCAGCATAATATCCAGGTATTTTATCGCTGCATGAGAAAGATGTTTTTGGAACTGTGTTATATGTGGGATATGGGAGGTTTCTGTCATCTTCTTCACTTTGGGCCTGAAATAAAGAAGTGTTTCATTTTATTTTTGCTTTGTATAAATTATTTAATTATTGAAAACTTTATTTAACGAATCAATAGCAATAGTAATAAATGCAATAAAATATTTTTTTACTTAATTTCAAACAATTCAGATTGTTTATATTAATGCACTATTCCATATTTGTCATCTTTTTACTTTATAATATCCCAGCTTATTTTATGTTCAGAGTAATATAATTATTTCATCAATATATTATATTATTTTATATTATAACATTATATTAAAAGTGATTTAAAGACACTTAAATTCTCGACTTATAAGTCCTCGCATGAAACCTCAACTTTCCCAATTTAAGAATAGTCGAACACTTTTATTCACGATTCAATATAATACTAAATATTTAAAAAAATATGAATCAATCTCGAATCGAATAAACTAGAGCGTCATAAAAAAATACATCAATCAATATAACAAAACGATGACACTAGTACATTATAATCTTATAAAATAAATTTTCCCACACCATCCACCTTGACATTTTCCCGAAAGATCACGCACCGAAGAAAAACCATCAATCTCATCTAAGAATCATCCAAAACACTAACGAACGTAAAAATTATAGAAAATCCATCGTTCGCGTGATAAGACAAGGCCATCTTCGCTCGCATATCGCATTTCGGAAAATCGAACGCGGGGCGGGAAAATTTGCGAAGTGTCGAAATGTTCCGAGGCCGAATTTGTCGAATTTGATTTTTTCGGTTTGGCAACGCTTAATTGTCCCCAATTTGGTAAGTGTTGCCACACGCCCTTCTTACCCTAGCCGTTTGTAATAACCGCGTTTTTCCCATAATTACCGCTTTTCGCTTTCGCAAAACTGCGACGATAATCGCGCGTGTGAATAAATATCATATTGTAATGTTATTGTAATGTGATCTCGTTTGTTGATTTTTTTTTCCTTTTTCATTACTTTTATTATTCTTTCAGAGCGATTGTCGCAAATTCGAGCGTGTACTTGCGGACGAGATTTTCAGAAATGTTAAAATTGTCTTTGGATTGAAATTTTTCAGATTTTCATTTTTTATTTTACTTCATTTTTTAATATCATGTTATAAAAAAAATGAAAATTTAATGTGTAGGTATAATATATTTTAATTGTATGAATAACCTTAGCTTCTAATTGATTTGGATAAGTAGTAATTATTAACAAATTAATAGTATTTAAATTTTCAATTTGGAAAATTGGAATGAAACTGTTTCTCAATCCGTAGATCTTCATTACATAGAAATCCATTACAATAATTGCGATGAAATTTTAATTGAGATTCATTCAATTATTTTAAAAGTTTTTCAATGACAATATCAAATATGTAGTATGAAATATAATTTTGTAAAAGTTTTAAAAAAAAATATCGAAAGAATGTAACGAATTTAAATTAACGTAAATTATTATTTTACATTATACGTCATCGATTTCAATTAGATCGATTTGAACTAAATATTTAAGCCTCAATTATTTCATAGTGAAAGTAAAGATGCATGGTCGATAGAGCAGAAGAACGCCAATTAAATTAAATTCAATTATTTTTTTCATTTCCAAATAAAGTTCAAAATGATAATCATAAAATTATAATTTTATATCTTCAACAAATTCAGACGATAGAAAAATATTTCATATTTGCGTTCATTCGAAATGTGAAAACTCCACATTTTCCCACACAAATATTCAAATTATGCAAAAAATCTGACAGTTGACAATATCTGCACATGCAATATGAACAATTACACTCACTTTGCATAATTAGACAAGAAAATTTGTTGAGCAAACTGCAACACGTGCTTTGACCGCTTTCGGTCGCAGAGCTTTCCTTGTGAATCGAGATCATATCGGAAAACATTCGCGAAAACATTCACGAAAATATTCCCATCACATTTTCCGATCGATGAACGATATTTTTTTTTCAAATAATCACACCAAATTACGCTTGACATTACGATAAGTTTCGAAACTCGCTCCCGTTTCGAATCATCTAAAACGCTCTCAAGGTTGTGGGAAACTTCCCAAAACACCAATTTGAAGATAATAGATCGCAAAGCATTTAATTATAACGATTTAAGCTCGTTACGAAATGTTTGCACATCTCAAACGGAAACGAATGGATACGGCGCCTATTATTACAGTAATTGGGTCTACGGTGCGTGTTTAACATTTCTTTCGAGATTTAAATGTCGGATGAGTTCGTGATGGAAATCGGTTCACGTTTTTTCTGTTTTGCATTATATTGTATGTATTCGTTGTGGAAAAAAGTTTCGTGCTGTGGAAAAGCTCTAGACGGAAATGCCCGCGGTTATTTGATGTAATTTTGGGTAAACGTCGCAATTTTTTCGTTACCAAATTATTTAACGAAATTCGGTTAGGATCGTTGGTAAATATCATCTTTGTGTTGGGTAATGACGAAATTACACTCTCGCCCTCTTTTGAGTCTAATGAGTTTCGATTTAAAGAATGAATTTTCTCTATTCGCTATTCATTATTGCCTTTTTTTGTTTGATTATAATAAACGTGAGTAATTTCATTCAATGTTTATGTAATGAAAGTAATGGCTTCTTGGAAAAATAACGCATTACTTTTATCGAAACGAATATTTGATTATTTTATTATAATAAGTTTTGATTTTGATAGTATTAGTTTTTAGTAACATAACGTTTAGTAATTAGTAACGTTTTTGACAGAAAGAGATCCATTTCAAAGAAATTGAATAAAAGGTCTTGAATTTCGTACGATTTTATTTGAAGCATTTTTGTTTAAATTAAAAATTAATTCGCGTATTATTTACAGGAAAGAAGTCTATATTTAACTTTATCAACATGAATCGATCAAAATCTAATTATAAATATTTTGAATTTACGGGTTCAATTATCAAATTAACTCATTTTTTATGTGTTTAATATCAAAACATTTTATTATTTATGATAATAAATCAATTATTATAATTATGTTATTTCCTGTTAATATATTTTCAATAAAAATTATTTTTAAAGTGTCTAATATCAAAACATTTCATTATTTATGACAATAAATCGATTATTATAATTATTTTATTTCCGGTCAATATATTTTCAACATAGATTATTTTTTAATTAATCAGACTGATAACAATGTTTTTTATACTTCCACAATACATTATATTTTTATCAACACATTAAACACATAATTATTCACTTCCACGTCGATATCGCATTACAATATTACAATCTTATCAAACCGCATCTCATAACAACTTCCATTTCCTACAACGAGCGCATGAAAACAATAATCCATTAACACAACACACGATCACTGGGAAGCTGCATATCATCAATATATTATAACGAAACAAAAACCACTGATAAATTCAACACACACACCATAAACTTACCATCACATTACATCCAACGACCAACAACGCAACACCAACAACCACAAAACACCGAAAGCTCCTCCAGAAGCTCTTCTCCCACTCCATCTTCAACCCCTAATAAAAAAATCACACACAACCCTTAAAATCCTCGAATCGAAGATGTGTCTGTGGATGCTGGAGAAAAGGCACTGAGTGATTGATGCGAATTTTCATAAGTTTTTATATAATTTCACGGCGGTATATACAGAGAGGGGGTTAAGCCCCACTTCTGTTTCGAGTTGCGGAACGACCTTTTCTCATATGTTCGAATGTGAGACAATTTTATTTTGCCGGTGAGATATAATATTTTGGCCGTTTCGTTAATTGGAAGTCGAAAGTTTTTCGATGTTGGCGCTTTTCCGCGTTCGATTGTTAGGCACCGATAAAACGTGATTGGTTCTTGTGAAAATTGATTTAGATTCGAATTGAGACATATTTTTTGTTTTCATCGTATTCAGAAATTTAGTTACATTTATTAAACACATGCCATTATATTAGAGTGTCTTTATATAATCATTAACCCTTTAATATTAGACCTTCAATTATCATCAACATTACCTTACTTTTAGCTTATTTATTGACAGATTGTTAGTTTATGATTTTATGTACAACGGTAACATTAGACAAATGAATTAGTATCGATTTGTTGTTTATTAATTTAAATTTTATTTAATGCAAAGTTCAGCTTTAATTTTTTGGAAAAACCTTTAGAAGATTCTTTTATTTGTCTATTAAAGAAAATATGTGTAAATTAGCTGCATACATAGATATATTTTGGATTTTGTTCTAGTTTATCAAAGCGGAAATCACCGAAGTAGATATAACTTACATATGAATATTGTACAATATTGTAAAGAAATCATGGTTTTCGAAACTAAATCGTGTTAAAAAAAATTATAAAGCGTTGATTTATTAACGGATGTTATATAAAAGTAACAAAAATTTTATTTTATCAAAATTCAGCGATAGAGGAAATCTTTTGAAATTTATGAACTTATGATACATTTCTTCTTTGCAATATTTGTGATCTGAAATGACTCAACATTACCATCGATTGTATAATAAACGAAAAGCAACGATCATCGATAATATTTTCTCAAGCTAGATTGAAAAAACAAGAAATCCAATTGATATGTCATTTTGAAAAATTTCACTTTAAAAAAATAGATCAGATGTACAAAAACACTGCGCTCTCTTTTACGATCGAATCGATCAAATGTTACAAATAAAAAAATGGAATAATGATAACCATTTTGAAATGTGAGAAAGGTTCATCTCGGATTTTCTCGATTATGAAGATTTTTGTACGGAGTTTTTATTCGATTTCATGATCATTGCAATATCACGTTCGCTCCATTGAGAAGACTAGACAAACAATGAGATAACATAATTATACGCTTTATTAGAAATTAAATAAGCACCACGGTAAATTTTTTTTACCTCTTTATCGAAATCTAGACGCGTCTAGAGAGTAATAAATTTCGTTGCTAATTTGGGAAAACGGTTGTCTTATGAATTTTCAATTTGCACTTAATTGGAATTCGTTATAGATTTCGATCGTTTTTAATTTGCATGATTTTATTATGCGAATTTTAAATGTTTTATTTCCTATGTAAACATTTTTAATATTAGCAATATGACAAATTTAAGAAATATTAATTTTTACAAGTCAAGATATAATTTCCTCGATAGAAAGGTATTTTTTTTTTACTTATCTACATTTATAAATTGGAAAGTACTTATGGGTTAGTTATAGTCCAATGTATAAATCATACATTAAAAATATATCATCAATACATATGTCATGAAACTGATTGAAGACTTTTTTGCAATATTTATGAAAACTTTTCTTCGGTGGACTTGAAATAGATTCGAATGGGGGCTGTAAAAAATATAATAATGTCATTACGTTTAATAAATAAACGCTTATAAATTCATTTTATTTAACCACAATTGATTCAACTGAAATATTAAATCATATTTTAAAATTATGTAAAACCATGAAAATATTAGGCTTTATGTGCCTACAATATGTTAATCGTATCGAAACGGAAATTATTCATACATTTTTTTATAATAAATTTCCGGATAAATTATTATGTAAGTTTTGATACAAATATGAATTTTCCACCAAAATAAGAATATTTATAACAATAATATTTAACATTTCAAACTATCTTTCAAAATTTGATAAGTAGCACGAACTCGTTATTTTTTTAGAATGAAAACAATTTCAAAACTGATGATTTATTAAATAGTAAATAATACATTTTTACGACCAATAAAACGATTAAATTTACAGTCCGCTAACGCGAAAATTACCGAACCAACAATCGATCTAACCACACAACACATAAATCTCTCGACATAATGGGTTGTGCGCGTTTTTTGAAAATTCGCTTCACACATTCGGCGAAAATTTCAAGATCGATTGCGTCTCGAAACGCAGCAAATATAATATACAATAATACAGTTTAATATCTCGATATTACGACGAAACGGATCGTGACGACATATAATACCAAAGCGGCGTGACGAAAGCCTCGCTCACACAGCCCCGCGTGAGAATCGGCCATCTTGGTCAATCGCGGCCGACATTTTGGGAGCGCACATTCGGGAGGATTCAACATGGCCGAAGGTCGACGGAGGAGGTGAGGATTTTCGATGAATTTTGCCATTTCCGGGTGCGTTTTGGAGGTTATGTTGACTTTTTGGTAATGTTGATGGATGGTTGATTGATGAAGGTTCGATGTTTATGAAGGATTTTTAGAATTTCGATTTTTTTCTGTACATACATA